>CM064498.1:16690666-16725635 GCA_032716605.1 Paralithodes platypus
ATTCCCTAGGACTTATAGTTTGGGCTACAGAGGACTTTTAAAGTCCAAAAAACGGAACCCAAGGTTTTTGAGAAACATATTTTCGATTCTGGGCGAATGGCTGGGCGAAAATAAAATCTAAGACCATGTCTAGAAGCAGCTCGCCGAGAAAAATCGAATGGCACCAAGTAGAATTCCCTAGGACTTATAGTTTGGGCTACAGAGGACTTTTAAAGTCCAAAAAACGGAACCCAAGGTTTTTGAGAAACATATTTTCGATTCTGGGCGAATGGCTGGGCGAAATTAAAATCTAAGACCATGTCTAGAAGCAGCTCGCCGAGAAAAATCGAATGGCACCAAGTAGAATTCCCTAGGACTTATAGTTTGGGCTACAGAGGACTTTTAAAGTCCAAAAAACGGAACCCAAGGTTTTTGAGAAACATATTTTCGATTCTGGGCGAATGGCTGGGCGAAAATAAAATCTAAGACCATGTCTAGAAGCAGCTCGCCGAGAAAAATCGAATGGCACCAAGTAGAATTCCCTAGGACTTATAGTTTGGGCTACAGAGGACTTTTAAAGTCCAAAAAACGGAACCCAAGGTTTTTGAGAAACATATTTTCGATTCTGGGCGAATGGCTGGGCGAAAATAAAATCTAAGACCATGTCTAGAAGCAGCTCGCCGAGAAAAATCGAATGGCACCAAGTAGAATTCCCTAGGACTTATAGTTTGGGCTACAGAGGACTTTTAAAGTCCAAAAAACGGAACCCAAGGTTTTTGAGAAACATATTTTCGATTCTGGGCGAATGGCTGGGCGAAAATAAAATCTAAGACCATGTCTAGAAGCAGCTCGCCGAGAAAAATCGAATGGCACCAAGTAGAATTCCCTAGGACTTATAGTTTGGGCTACAGAGGACTTTTAATGTCCAAAAAACGGAACCCAAGGTTTTTGAGAAACATATTTTCGATTCTGGGCGAATGGCTGGGCGAAAATAAAATCTAAGACCATGTCTAGAAGCAGCTCGCCGAGAAAAATCGAATGGCACCAAGTAGAATTCCCTAGGACTTATAGTTTGGGCTACAGAGGACTTTTAAAGTCCAAAAAACGGAACCCAAGGTTTTTGAGAAACATATTTTCGATTCTGGGCGAATGGCTGGGCGAAAATAAAATCTAAGACCATGTCTAGAAGCAGCTCGCCGAGAAAAATCGAATGGCACCAAGTAGAATTCCCTAGGACTTATAGTTTGGGCTACAGAGGACTTTTAAAGTCCAAAAAACGGAACCCAAGGTTTTTGAGAAACATATTTTCGATTCTGGGCGAATGGCTGGGCGAAAATAAAATCTAAGACCATGTCTAGAAGCAGCTCGCCGAGAAAAATCGAATGGCACCAAGTAGAATTCCCTAGGACTTATAGTTTGGGCTACAGAGGACTTTTAATGTCCAAAAAACGGAACCCAAGGTTTTTGAGAAACATATTTTCGATTCTGGGCGAATGGCTGGGCGAAAATAAAATCTAAGACCATGTCTAGAAGCAGCTCGCCGAGAAAAATCGAATGGCACCAAGTAGAATTCCCTAGGACTTATAGTTTGGGCTACAGAGGACTTTTAAAGTCCAAAAAACGGAACCCAAGGTTTTTGAGAAACATATTTTCGATTCTGGGCGAATGGCTGGGCGAAAATAAAATCTAAGACCATGTCTAGAAGCAGCTCGCCGAGAAAAATCGAATGGCACCAAGTAGAATTCCCTAGGACTTATAGTTTGGGCTACAGAGGACTTTTAAAGTCCAAAAAACGGAACCCAAGGTTTTTGAGAAACATATTTTCGATTCTGGGCGAATGGCTGGGCGAAAATAAAATCTAAGACCATGTCTAGAAGCAGCTCGCCGAGAAAAATCGAATGGCACCAAGTAGAATTCCCTAGGACTTATAGTTTGGGCTACAGAGGACTTTTAAAGTCCAAAAAACGGAACCCAAGGTTTTTGAGAAACATATTTTCGATTCTGGGCGAATGGCTGGGCGAAAATAAAATCTAAGACCATGTCTAGAAGCAGCTCGCCGAGAAAAATCGAATGGCACCAAGTAGAATTCCCTAGGACTTATAGTTTGGGCTACAGAGGACTTTTAAAGTCCAAAAAACGGAACCCAAGGTTTTTGAGAAACATATTTTCGATTCTGGGCGAATGGCTGGGCGAAAATAAAATCTAAGACCATGTCTAGAAGCAGCTCGCCGAGAAAAATCGAATGGCACCAAGTAGAATTCCCTAGGACTTATAGTTTGGGCTACAGAGGACTTTTAAAGTCCAAAAAACGGAACCCAAGGTTTTTGAGAAACATATTTTCGATTCTGGGCGAATGGCTGGGCGAAAATAAAATCTAAGACCATGTCTAGAAGCAGCTCGCCGAGAAAAATCGAATGGCACCAAGTAGAATTCCCTAGGACTTATAGTTTGGGCTACAGAGGACTTTTAATGTCCAAAAAACGGAACCCAAGGTTTTTGAGAAACATATTTTCGATTCTGGGCGAATGGCTGGGCGAAAATAAAATCTAAGACCATGTCTAGAAGCAGCTCGCCGAGAAAAATCGAATGGCACCAAGTAGAATTCCCTAGGACTTATAGTTTGGGCTACAGAGGACTTTTAAAGTCCAAAAAACGGAACCCAAGGTTTTTGAGAAATATTTTCGATTCTGGGCGAATGGCTGGGCGAAAATAAAATCTAAGACCATGTCTAGAAGCAGCTCGCCGAGAAAAATCGAATGGCACCAAGTAGAATTCCCTAGGACTTATAGTTTGGGCTACAGAGGACTTTTAAAGTCCAAAAAACGGAACCCAAGGTTTTTGAGAAACATATTTTCGATTCTGGGCGAATGGCTGGGCGAAAATAAAATCTAAGACCATGTCTAGAAGCAGCTCGCCGAGAAAAATCGAATGGCACCAAGTAGAATTCCCTAGGACTTATAGTTTGGGCTACAGAGGACTTTTAAAGTCCAAAAAACGGAACCCAAGGTTTTTGAGAAACATATTTTCGATTCTGGGCGAATGGCTGGGCGAAAATAAAATCTAAGACCATGTCTAGAAGCAGCTCGCCGAGAAAAATCGAATGGCACCAAGTAGAATTCCCTAGGACTTATAGTTTGGGCTACAGAGGACTTTTAAAGTCCAAAAAACGGAACCCAAGGTTTTTGAGAAACATATTTTCGATTCTGGGCGAATGGCTGGGCGAAAATAAAATCTAAGACCAGACTTCGCATATGCATATTAATAGGTGATGTACAGTACCGCAGTTTTGGCAAAATACAGTAATCTTTCGAGCCCTGCCCTTCGATGCCCCAGAGGTTTAAACGAAACAAAAATATTCCAATGACCTTAGCTCTTTATGCTTATCAATCCTATAGAGTATGGCACTCACTATTGAAAATCGAGATTTCATCTCCAAACCAAAATTTCGATGACTCAAGTCATGGAAAATTGGAGCTCTCGGGTCAATTTTCGAAGTTTTTCGAAAAGGGAGTTTGGGTGTATATTTTCATTAGGGGATCCTTTTGAGTAGGAAAGTGTAAAAAAAAAGCAAATTTTGTTCTTGGTACCCCGCGAAAAAAGCATTTTTCGATATCGCTTAGCCTACCCGTAAGTTTTCGGCAGGCCTCCGGAGTGCGTATCAATTGTTTCTGCTGCCGGAGGGCCAATGCGCCGTTTTCTTTTACCGTAGACTTTTCGAGTTCAGCCTTTTCATCTTGGGAAGGATGTCTACCTGTATTTTTGAGGAGGTGTAAGGTTGATTAGGCTTCGCATATGCATATTAATAGGTGATGTACAGTACCGCAGTTTTGGCAAAATACAGTAATCTTTCGAGCCCTGCCCTTCGATGCCCCAGAGGTTTAAACGAAACAAAAATATTCCAATGACCTTAGCTCTTTATGCTTATCAATCCTATAGAGTATGGCACTCACTATTGAAAATAGAGATTTCATCTCCAAACCAAAATTTCGATGACTCAAGTCATGGAAAATTGGAGCTCTCGGGTCAATTTTCGAAGTTTTTCGAAAAGGGAGTTTGGGTGTATATTTTCATTAGGGGGATCCTTTTGAGTAGGAAAGTGTAAAAAAAAAGTAAATTTTGTTCTTGGTACCCCGCGAAAAAAGCATTTTTCGATATCGCTTAGCCTACCCGTAAGTTTTCGGCAGGCCTCCGGAGTGCGTATCAATTGTTTCTGCTGCCGGAGGGCCAATGCGCCGTTTTCTTTTACCGTAGACTTTTCGAGTTCAGCCTTTTCATCTTGGGAAGGATGTCTACCTGTATTTTTGAGGAGGTGTAAGGTTGATTAGGCTTCGCATATGCATATTAATAGGTGATGTACAGTACCGCAGTTTTGGCAAAATACAGTAATCTTTCGAGCCCTGCCCTTCGATGCCCCAGAGGTTTAAACGAAACAAAAATATTCCAATGACCTTAGCTCTTTATGCTTATCAATCCTATAGAGTATGGCACTCACTATTGAAAATAGAGATTTCATCTCCAAACCAAAATTTCGATGACTCAAGTCATGGAAAATTGGAGCTCTCGGGTCAATTTTCGAAGTTTTTCGAAAAGGGAGTTTGGGTGTATATTTTCATTAGGGGGATCCTTTTGAGTAGGAAAGTGTAAAAAAAAAGTAAATTTTGTTCTTGGTACCCCGCGAAAAAAGCATTTTTCGATATCGCTTAGCCTACCCGTAAGTTTTCGGCAGGCCTCCGGAGTGCGTATCAATTGTTTCTGCTGCCGGAGGGCCAATGCGCCGTTTTCTTTTACCGTAGACTTTTCGAGTTCAGCCTTTTCATCTTGGGAAGGATGTCTACCTGTATTTTTGAGGAGGTGTAAGGTTGATTAGGCTTCGCATATGCATATTAATAGGTGATGTACAGTACCGCAGTTTTGGCAAAATACAGTAATCTTTCGAGCCCTGCCCTTCGATGCCCCAGAGGTTTAAACGAAACAAAAATATTCCAATGACCTTAGCTCTTTATGCTTATCAATCCTATAGAGTATGGCACTCACTATTGAAAATAGAGATTTCATCTCCAAACCAAAATTTCGATGACTCAAGTCATGGAAAATTGGAGCTCTCGGGTCAATTTTCGAAGTTTTTCGAAAAGGGAGTTTGGGTGTATATTTTCATTAGGGGGATCCTTTTGAGTAGGAAAGTGTAAAAAAAAAGTAAATTTTGTTCTTGGTACCCCGCGAAAAAAGCATTTTTCGATATCGCTTAGCCTACCCGTAAGTTTTCGGCAGGCCTCCGGAGTGCGTATCAATTGTTTCTGCTGCCGGAGGGCCAATGCGCCGTTTTCTTTTACCGTAGACTTTTCGAGTTCAGCCTTTTCATCTTGGGAAGGATGTCTACCTGTATTTTTGAGGAGGTGTAAGGTTGATTAGGCTTCGCATATGCATATTAATAGGTGATGTACAGTACCGCAGTTTTGGCAAAATACAGTAATCTTTCGAGCCCTGCCCTTCGATGCCCCAGAGGTTTAAACGAAACAAAAATATTCCAATGACCTTAGCTCTTTATGCTTATCAATCCTATAGAGTATGGCACTCACTATTGAAAATAGATTTCATCTCCAAACCAAAATTTCGATGACTCAAGTCATGGAAAATTGGAGCTCTCGGGTCAATTTTCGAAGTTTTTCGAAAAGGGAGTTTGGGTGTATATTTTCATTAGGGGGATCCTTTTGAGTAGGAAAGTGTAAAAAAAAAGTAAATTTTGTTCTTGGTACCCCGCGAAAAAAGCATTTTTCGATATCGCTTAGCCTACCCGTAAGTTTTCGGCAGGCCTCCGGAGTGCGTATCAATTGTTTCTGCTGCCGGAGGGCCAATGCGCCGTTTTCTTTTACCGTAGACTTTTCGAGTTCAGCCTTTTCATCTTGGGAAGGATGTCTACCTGTATTTTTGAGGAGGTGTAAGGTTGATTAGGCTTCGCATATGCATATTAATAGGTGATGTACAGTACCGCAGTTTTGGCAAAATACAGTAATCTTTCGAGCCCTGCCCTTCGATGCCCCAGAGGTTTAAACGAAACAAAAATATTCCAATGACCTTAGCTCTTTATGCTTATCAATCCTATAGAGTATGGCACTCACTATTGAAAATCGATATTTCATCTCCAAACCAAAATTTCGATGACTCAAGTCATGGAAAATTGGAGCTCTCGGGTCAATTTTCGAAGTTTTTCGAAAAGGGAGTTTGGGTGTATATTTTCATTAGGGGGATCCTTTTGAGTAGGAAAGTGTAAAAAAAAAGTAAATTTTGTTCTTGGTACCCCGCGAAAAAAGCATTTTTCGATATCGCTTAGCCTACCGGAGTGCGTATCAATTGTTTCTGCTGCCGGAGGGCCAATGCGCCGTTTTCTTTTACAGTAGACTTTTCGAGTTCAGCCTTTTCATCTTGGGAAGGATGTCTACCTGTATTTTTGAGGAGGTGTAAGGTTGATTAGGCTTCGCATATGCATATTAATAGGTAATGTACAGTACCGCAGTTTTGGCAAAATACAGTAATCTTTCGAGCCCTGCCCTTCGATGCCCCAGAGGTTTAAACGAAACAAAAATATTCCAATGACCTTAGCTCTTTATGCTTATCAATCCTATAGAGTATGGCACTCACTATTGAAAATAGAGATTTCATCTCCAAACCAAAATTTCGATGACTCAAGTCATGGAAAATTGGAGCTCTCGGGTCAATTTTCGAAGTTTTTCGAAAAGGGAGTTTGGGTGTATATTTTCATTAGGGGGATCCTTTTGAGTAGGAAAGTGTAAAAAAAAAGTAAATTTTGTTCTTGGTACCCCGCGAAAAAAGCATTTTTCGATATCGCTTAGCCTACCCGTAAGTTTTCGGCAGGCCTCCGGAGTGCGTATCAATTGTTTCTGCTGCCGGAGGGCCAATGCGCCGTTTTCTTTTACCGTAGACTTTTCGAGTTCAGCCTTTTCATCTTGGGAAGGATGTCTACCTGTATTTTTGAGGAGGTGTAAGGTTGATTAGGCTTCGCATATGCATATTAATAGGTGATGTACAGTACCGCAGTTTTGGCAAAATACAGTAATCTTTCGAGCCCTGCCCTTCGATGCCCCAGAGGTTTAAACGAAACAAAAATATTCCAATGACCTTAGCTCTTTATGCTTATCAATCCTATAGAGTATGGCACTCACTATTGAAAATAGAGATTTCATCTCCAAACCAAAATTTCGATGACTCAAGTCATGGAAAATTGGAGCTCTCGGGTCAATTTTCGAAGTTTTTCGAAAAGGGAGTTTGGGTGTATATTTTCATTAGGGGGATCCTTTTGAGTAGGAAAGTGTAAAAAAAAAGTAAATTTTGTTCTTGGTACCCCGCGAAAAAAGCATTTTTCGATATCGCTTAGCCTACCCGTAAGTTTTCGGCAGGCCTCCGGAGTGCGTATCAATTGTTTCTGCTGCCGGAGGGCCAATGCGCCGTTTTCTTTTACCGTAGACTTTTCGAGTTCAGCCTTTTCATCTTGGGAAGGATGTCTACCTGTATTTTTGAGGAGGTGTAAGGTTGATTAGGCTTCGCATATGCATATTAATAGGTGATGTACAGTACCGCAGTTTTGGCAAAATACAGTAATCTTTCGAGCCCTGCCCTTCGATGCCCCAGAGGTTTAAACGAAACAAAAATATTCCAATGACCTTAGCTCTTTATGCTTATCAATCCTATAGAGTATGGCACTCACTATTGAAAATAGAGATTTCATCTCCAAACCAAAATTTCGATGACTCAAGTCATGGAAAATTGGAGCTCTCGGGTCAATTTTCGAAGTTTTTCGAAAAGGGAGTTTGGGTGTATATTTTCATTAGGGGGATCCTTTTGAGTAGGAAAGTGTAAAAAAAAAGTAAATTTTGTTCTTGGTACCCCGCGAAAAAAGCATTTTTCGATATCGCTTAGCCTACCCGTAAGTTTTCGGCAGGCCTCCGGAGTGCGTATCAATTGTTTCTGCTGCCGGAGGGCCAATGCGCCGTTTTCTTTTACCGTAGACTTTTCGAGTTCAGCCTTTTCATCTTGGGAAGGATGTCTACCTGTATTTTTGAGGAGGTGTAAGGTTGATTAGGCTTCGCATATGCATATTAATAGGTGATGTACAGTACCGCAGTTTTGGCAAAATACAGTAATCTTTCGAGCCCTGCCCTTCGATGCCCCAGAGGTTTAAACGAAACAAAAATATTCCAATGACCTTAGCTCTTTATGCTTATCAATCCTATAGAGTATGGCACTCACTATTGAAAATAGAGATTTCATCTCCAAACCAAAATTTCGATGACTCAAGTCATGGAAAATTGGAGCTCTCGGGTCAATTTTCGAAGTTTTTCGAAAAGGGAGTTTGGGTGTATATTTTCATTAGGGGGATCCTTTTGAGTAGGAAAGTGTAAAAAAAAAGTAAATTTTGTTCTTGGTACCCCGCGAAAAAAGCATTTTTCGATATCGCTTAGCCTACCCGTAAGTTTTCGGCAGGCCTCCGGAGTGCGTATCAATTGTTTCTGCTGCCGGAGGGCCAATGCGCCGTTTTCTTTTACCGTAGACTTTTCGAGTTCAGCCTTTTCATCTTGGGAAGGATGTCTACCTGTATTTTTGAGGAGGTGTAAGGTTGATTAGGCTTCGCATATGCATATTAATAGGTGATGTACAGTACCGCAGTTTTGGCAAAATACAGTAATCTTTCGAGCCCTGCCCTTCGATGCCCCAGAGGTTTAAACGAAACAAAAATATTCCAATGACCTTAGCTCTTTATGCTTATCAATCCTATAGAGTATGGCACTCACTATTGAAAATAGAGATTTCATCTCCAAACCAAAATTTCGATGACTCAAGTCATGGAAAATTGGAGCTCTCGGGTCAATTTTCGAAGTTTTTCGAAAAGGGAGTTTGGGTGTATATTTTCATTAGGGGGATCCTTTTGAGTAGGAAAGTGTAAAAAAAAAGTAAATTTTGTTCTTGGTACCCCGCGAAAAAAGCATTTTTCGATATCGCTTAGCCTACCCGTAAGTTTTCGGCAGGCCTCCGGAGTGCGTATCAATTGTTTCTGCTGCCGGAGGGCCAATGCGCCGTTTTCTTTTACCGTAGACTTTTCGAGTTCAGCCTTTTCATCTTGGGAAGGATGTCTACCTGTATTTTTGAGGAGGTGTAAGGTTGATTAGGCTTCGCATATGCATATTAATAGGTGATGTACAGTACCGCAGTTTTGGCAAAATACAGTAATCTTTCGAGCCCTGCCCTTCGATGCCCCAGAGGTTTAAACGAAACAAAAATATTCCAATGACCTTAGCTCTTTATGCTTATCAATCCTATAGAGTATGGCACTCACTATTGAAAATAGAGATTTCATCTCCAAACCAAAATTTCGATGACTCAAGTCATGGAAAATTGGAGCTCTCGGGTCAATTTTCGAAGTTTTTCGAAAAGGGAGTTTGGGTGTATATTTTCATTAGGGGGATCCTTTTGAGTAGGAAAGTGTAAAAAAAAAGTAAATTTTGTTCTTGGTACCCCGCGAAAAAAGCATTTTTCGATATCGCTTAGCCTACCCGTAAGTTTTCGGCAGGCCTCCGGAGTGCGTATCAATTGTTTCTGCTGCCGGAGGGCCAATGCGCCGTTTTCTTTTACCGTAGACTTTTCGAGTTCAGCCTTTTCATCTTGGGAAGGATGTCTACCTGTATTTTTGAGGAGGTGTAAGGTTGATTAGGCTTCGCATATGCATATTAATAGGTGATGTACAGTACCGCAGTTTTGGCAAAATACAGTAATCTTTCGAGCCCTGCCCTTCGATGCCCCAGAGGTTTAAACGAAACAAAAATATTCCAATGACCTTAGCTCTTTATGCTTATCAATCCTATAGAGTATGGCACTCACTATTGAAAATAGAGATTTCATCTCCAAACCAAAATTTCGATGACTCAAGTCATGGAAAATTGGAGCTCTCGGGTCAATTTTCGAAGTTTTTCGAAAAGGGAGTTTGGGTGTATATTTTCATTAGGGGGATCCTTTTGAGTAGGAAAGTGTAAAAAAAAAGTAAATTTTGTTCTTGGTACCCCGCGAAAAAAGCATTTTTCGATATCGCTTAGCCTACCCGTAAGTTTTCGGCAGGCCTCCGGAGTGCGTATCAATTGTTTCTGCTGCCGGAGGGCCAATGCGCCGTTTTCTTTTACCGTAGACTTTTCGAGTTCAGCCTTTTCATCTTGGGAAGGATGTCTACCTGTATTTTTGAGGAGGTGTAAGGTTGATTAGGCTTCGCATATGCATATTAATAGGTGATGTACAGTACCGCAGTTTTGGCAAAATACAGTAATCTTTCGAGCCCTGCCCTTCGATGCCCCAGAGGTTTAAACGAAACAAAAATATTCCAATGACCTTAGCTCTTTATGCTTATCAATCCTATAGAGTATGGCACTCACTATTGAAAATAGAGATTTCATCTCCAAACCAAAATTTCGATGACTCAAGTCATGGAAAATTGGAGCTCTCGGGTCAATTTTCGAAGTTTTTCGAAAAGGGAGTTTGGGTGTATATTTTCATTAGGGGGATCCTTTTGAGTAGGAAAGTGTAAAAAAAAAGTAAATTTTGTTCTTGGTACCCCGCGAAAAAAGCATTTTTCGATATCGCTTAGCCTACCCGTAAGTTTTCGGCAGGCCTCCGGAGTGCGTATCAATTGTTTCTGCTGCCGGAGGGCCAATGCGCCGTTTTCTTTTACCGTAGACTTTTCGAGTTCAGCCTTTTCATCTTGGGAAGGATGTCTACCTGTATTTTTGAGGAGGTGTAAGGTTGATTAGGCTTCGCATATGCATATTAATAGGTGATGTACAGTACCGCAGTTTTGGCAAAATACAGTAATCTTTCGAGCCCTGCCCTTCGATGCCCCAGAGGTTTAAACGAAACAAAAATATTCCAATGACCTTAGCTCTTTATGCTTATCAATCCTATAGAGTATGGCACTCACTATTGAAAATAGAGATTTCATCTCCAAACCAAAATTTCGATGACTCAAGTCATGGAAAATTGGAGCTCTCGGGTCAATTTTCGAAGTTTTTCGAAAAGGGAGTTTGGGTGTATATTTTCATTAGGGGATCCTTTTGAGTAGGAAAGTGTAAAAAAAAAGTAAATTTTGTTCTTGGTACCCCGCGAAAAAAGCATTTTTCGATATCGCTTAGCCTACCCGTAAGTTTTCGGCAGGCCTCCGGAGTGCGTATCAATTGTTTCTGCTGCCGGAGGGCCAATGCGCCGTTTTCTTTTACCGTAGACTTTTCGAGTTCAGCCTTTTCATCTTGGGAAGGATGTCTACCTGTATTTTTGAGGAGGTGTAAGGTTGATTAGGCTTCGCATATGCATATTAATAGGTGATGTACAGTACCGCAGTTTTGGCAAAATACAGTAATCTTTCGAGCCCTGCCCTTCGATGCCCCAGAGGTTTAAACGAAACAAAAATATTCCAATGACCTTAGCTCTTTATGCTTATCAATCCTATAGAGTATGGCACTCACTATTGAAAATAGAGATTTCATCTCCAAACCAAAATTTCGATGACTCAAGTCATGGAAAATTGGAGCTCTCGGGTCAATTTTCGAAGTTTTTCGAAAAGGGAGTTTGGGTGTATATTTTCATTAGGGGGATCCTTTTGAGTAGGAAAGTGTAAAAAAAAAGTAAATTTTGTTCTTGGTACCCCGCGAAAAAAGCATTTTTCGATATCGCTTAGCCTACCCGTAAGTTTTCGGCAGGCCTCCGGAGTGCGTATCAATTGTTTCTGCTGCCGGAGGGCCAATGCGCCGTTTTCTTTTACCGTAGACTTTTCGAGTTCAGCCTTTTCATCTTGGGAAGGATGTCTACCTGTATTTTTGAGGAGGTGTAAGGTTGATTAGGCTTCGCATATGCATATTAATAGGTGATGTACAGTACCGCAGTTTTGGCAAAATACAGTAATCTTTCGAGCCCTGCCCTTCGATGCCCCAGAGGTTTAAACGAAACAAAAATATTCCAATGACCTTAGCTCTTTATGCTTATCAATCCTATAGAGTATGGCACTCACTATTGAAAATAGAGATTTCATCTCCAAACCAAAATTTCGATGACTCAAGTCATGGAAAATTGGAGCTCTCGGGTCAATTTTCGAAGTTTTTCGAAAAGGGAGTTTGGGTGTATATTTTCATTAGGGGGATCCTTTTGAGTAGGAAAGTGTAAAAAAAAAGTAAATTTTGTTCTTGGTACCCCGCGAAAAAAGCATTTTTCGATATCGCTTAGCCTACCCGTAAGTTTTCGGCAGGCCTCCGGAGTGCGTATCAATTGTTTCTGCTGCCGGAGGGCCAATGCGCCGTTTTCTTTTACCGTAGACTTTTCGAGTTCAGCCTTTTCATCTTGGGAAGGATGTCTACCTGTATTTTTGAGGAGGTGTAAGGTTGATTAGGCTTCGCATATGCATATTAATAGGTGATGTACAGTACCGCAGTTTTTTCAAAATACAGTAATCTTTCGAGCCCTGCCCTTCGATGCCCCAGAGGTTTAAACGAAACAAAAATATTCCAATGACCTTAGCTCTTTATGCTTATCAATCCTATAGAGTATGGCACTCACTATTGAAAATAGAGAATTCATCTCCAAACCAAAATTTCGATGGCTCAAGTCATGGAAAATTGGAGCTCTCGGGTCAATTTTCGAAGTTTTTCGAAAAGGGAGTTTGGGTGTATATTTTCATTAGGGGGATCCTTTTGAGTAGGAAAGTGTAAAAAAAAAGTAAATTTTGTTCTTGGTACCCCGCGAAAAAAGCATTTTTCGATATCGCTTAGCCTACCCGTAAGTTTTCGGCAGGCCTCCGGAGTGCGTATCAATTGTTTCTGCTGCCGGAGGGCCAATGCGCCGTTTTCTTTTACCGTAGACTTTTCGAGTTCAGCCTTTTCATCTTGGGAAGGATGTCTACCTGTATTTTTGAGGAGGTGTAAGGTTGATTAGGCTTCGCATATGCATATTAATAGGTGATGTACAGTACCGCAGTTTTTTCAAAATACAGTAATCTTTCGAGCCTTGCCCTTCGATGCCCCAGAGGTTTAAACGAAACAAAAATATTCCAATGACCTTAGCTCTTTATGCTTATCAATCCTATAGAGTATGGCACTCACTATTGAAAATAGAGAATTCATCTCCAAACCAAAATTTCGATGGCTCAAGTCATGGAAAATTGGAGCTCTCGGGTCAATTTTCGAAGTTTTTCGAAAAGGGAGTTTGGGTGTATATTTTCATTAGGGGGATCCTTTTGAGTAGGAAAGTGTAAAAAAAAAGTAAATTTTGTTCTTGGTACCCCGCGAAAAAAGCATTTTTCGATATCGCTTAGCCTACCCGTAAGTTTTCGGCAGGCCTCCGGAGTGCGTATCAATTGTTTCTGCTGCCGGAGGGCCAATGCGCCGTTTTCTTTTACCGTAGACTTTTCGAGTTCAGCCTTTTCATCTTGGGAAGGATGTCTACCTGTATTTTTGAGGAGGTGTAAGGTTGATTAGGCTTCGCATATGCATATTAATAGGTGATGTACAGTACCGCAGTTTTGGCAAAATACAGTAATCTTTCGAGCCCTGCCCTTCGATGCCCCAGAGGTTTAAACGAAACAAAAATATTCCAATGACCTTAGCTCTTTATGCTTATCAATCCTATAGAGTATGGCACTCACTATTGAAAATCGAGATTTCATCTCCAAACCAAAATTTCGATGACTCAAGTCATGGAAAATTGGAGCTCTCGGGTCAATTTTCGAAGTTTTTCGAAAAGGGAGTTTGGGTGTATATTTTCATTAGGGGGATCCTTTTGAGTAGGAAAGTGTAAAAAAAAAGTAAATTTTGTCCTTGGTACCCCGCGAAAAAAGCATTTTTCGATATCGCTTAGCCTACCCGTAAGTTTTCGCCAGGCCTCCGGAGTGCGTATCAATTGTTTCTGCTGCCGGAGGGCCAATGCGCCGTTTTCTTTTACTGTAGACTTTTCGAGTTCAGCCTTTTCATCTTGGGAAGGATGTCTACCTGTATTTTTGAGGAGGTGTAAGGTTGATTAGGCTTCGCATATGCATATTAATAGGTGATGTACAGTACCGCAGTTTTGGCAAAATACAGTAATCTTTCGAGCCCTGCCCTTCGATGCCCCAGAGGTTTAAACGAAACAAAAATATTCCAATGACCTTAGCTCTTTATGCTTATCAATCCTATAGAGTATGGCACTCACTATTGAAAATTGAGATTTCATCTCCAAACCAAAATTTCGATGACTCAAGTCATGGAAAATTGGAGCTCTCGGGTCAATTTTCGAAGTTTTTCGAAAAGGGAGTTTGGGTGTATATTTTCATTAGGGGGATCCTTTTGAGTAGGAAAGTGTAAAAAAAAAGTAAATTTTGTTCTTGGTACCCCGCGAAAAAAGCATTTTTCGATATCGCTTAGCCTACCCGTAAGTTTTCGGCAGGCCTCCGGAGTGCGTATCAATTGTTTATGCTGCCGGAGGGCCAATGCGCCGTTTTCTTTTACCGTAGACTTTTCGAGTTCAGCCTTTTCATCTTGGGAATGATGTCTACCTGTATTTTTGAGGAGGTGTAAGGTTGATTAGGCTTCGCATATGCATATTAATAGGTGATGTACAGTACCGCAGTTTTTTCAAAATACAGTAATCTTTCGAGCCCTGCCCTTCGATGCCCCAGAGGTTTAAACGAAACAAAAATATTCCAATGACCTTAGCTCTTTATGCTTATCAATCCTATAGAGTATGGCACTCACTATTGAAAATAGAGAATTCATCTCCAAACCAAAATTTCGATGGCTCAAGTCATGGAAAATTGGAGCTCTCGGGTCAATTTTCGAAGTTTTTCGAAAAGGGAGTTTGGGTGTATATTTTCATTAGGGGGATCCTTTTGAGTAGGAAAGTGTAAAAAAAAAGTAAATTTTGTTCTTGGTACCCCGCGAAAAAAGCATTTTTCGATATCGCTTAGCCTACCCGTAAGTTTTCGGCAGGCCTCCGGAGTGCGTATCAATTGTTTCTGCTGCCGGAGGGCCAATGCGCCGTTTTCTTTTACCGTAGACTTTTCGAGTTCAGCCTTTTCATCTTGGGAAGGATGTCTACCTGTATTTTTGAGGAGGTGTAAGGTTGATTAGGCTTCGCATATGCATATTAATAGGTGATGTACAGTACCGCAGTTTTGGCAAAATACAGTAATCTTTCGAGCCCTGCCCTTCGATGCCCCAGAGGTTTAAACGAAACAAAAATATTCCAATGACCTTAGCTCTTTATGCTTATCAATCCTATAGAGTATGGCACTCACTATTGAAAATAGAGATTTCATCTCCAAACCAAAATTTCGATGACTCAAGTCATGGAAAATTGGAGCTCTCGGGTCAATTTTCGAAGTTTTTCGAAAAGGGAGTTTGGGTGTATATTTTCATTAGGGGGATCCTTTTGAGTAGGAAAGTGTAAAAAAAAAGTAAATTTTGTTCTTGGTACCCCGCGAAAAAAGCATTTTTCGATATCGCTTAGCCTACCCGTAAGTTTTCGGCAGGCCTCCGGAGTGCGTATCAATTGTTTCTGCTGCCGGAGGGCCAATGCGCCGTTTTCTTTTACCGTAGACTTTTCGAGTTCAGCCTTTTCATCTTGGGAAGGATGTCTACCTGTATTTTTGAGGAGGTGTAAGGTTGATTAGGCTTCGCATATGCATATTAATAGGTGATGTACAGTACCGCAGTTTTGGCAAAATACAGTAATCTTTCGAGCCCTGCCCTTCGATGCCCCAGAGGTTTAAACGAAACAAAAATATTCCAATGACCTTAGCTCTTTATGCTTATCAATCCTATAGAGTATGGCACTCGCTATTGAAAATAGAAATTTCATCTCCAAACCAAAATTTCGATGACTCAAGTCATGGAAAATTGGAGCTCTCGGGTCAATTTTCGAAGTTTTTCGAAAAGGGAGTTTGGGTGTATATTTTCATTAGGGGGATCCTTTTGAGTAGGAAAGTGTAAAAAAAAAAAAGTAAATTTTGTTCTTGGTAAATTTTGTCCTTGGTACCCCCCGAAAAAAGCAATTTTCGATATCGCTTAGCCTACCCGTAAGTTTTCGGCAGGCTTCCGGAGTGCGTATCAATTGTTTCTGCTGCCGGAGGGCCAATGCGCCGTTTTCTTTTACCGTAGACTTTTCGAGTTCAGCCTTTTCATCTTGGGAAGGATGTCTACCTGTATTTTTGAGGAGGTGTAAGGTTGATTAGGCTTCGCATATGCATATTAATAGGTGATGTACAGTACCGCAGTTTTGGCAAAATACAGTAATCTTTCGAGCCCTGCCCTTCGATGCCCCAGAGGTTTAAACGAAACAAAAATATTCCAATGACCTTAGCTCTTTATGCTTATCAATCCTATAGAGTATGGCACTCACTATTGAAAATAGAGATTTCATCTCCAAACCAAAATTTCGATGACTCAAGTCATGGAAAATTGGAGCTCTCGGGTCAATTTTCGAAGTTTTTCGAAAAGGGAGTTTGGGTGTATATTTTCATTAGGGGATCCTTTTGAGTAGGAAAGTGTAAAAAAAAAGTAAATTTTGTTCTTGGTACCCCGCGAAAAAAGCATTTTTCGATATCGCTTAGCCTACCCGTAAGTTTTCCGCAGGCCTCCGGAGTGCGTATCAATTGTTTCTGCTGCCGGAGGGCCAATGCGCCGTTTTCTTTTACCGTAGACTTTTCGAGTTCAGCCTTTTCATCTTGGGAAGGATGTCTACCTGTATTTTTGAGGAGGTGTAAGGTTGATTAGGCTTCGCATATGCATATTAATAGGTGATGTACAGTACCGCAGTTTTGGCAAAATCCAGTAATCTTTCGAGCCCTGCCCTTCGATGCCCCAGAGGTTTAAACGAAACAAAAATATTCCAATGACCTTAGCTCTTTATGCTTATCAATCCTATAGAGTATGGCACTCACTATTGAAAATTGAGATTTCATCTCCAAACCAAAATTTCGATGACTCAAGTCATGGAAAATTGGAGCTCTCGGGTCAATTTTCGAAGTTTTTCGAAAAGGGAGTTTGGGTGTATATTTTCATTAGGGGGATCCTTTTGAGTAGGAAATTGTAAAAAAAAAAGTAAATTTTGTTCTTGGTACCCCGCGAAAAAAGCATTTTTCGATATCGCTTAGCCTACCCGTAAGTGTTCTGCAGGCCTCCGGAGTGCGTATCAATTGTTTATGCTGCCGGAGGGCCAATGCGCCGTTTTCTTTTACCGTAGACTTTTCGAGTTCAGCCTTTTCATCTTGGGAATGATGTCTACCTGTATTTTTGAGGAGGTGTAAGGTTGATTAGGCTTCGCATATGCATATTAATAGGTGATGTACAGTACCGCAGTTTTTTCAAAATACAGTAATCTTTCGAGCCCTGCCCTTCGATGCCCCAGAGGTTTAAACGAAACAAAAATATTCCAATGACCTTAGCTCTTTATGCTTATCAATCCTATAGAGTATGGCACTCACTATTGAAAATAGAGAATTCATCTCCAAACCAAAATTTCGATGGCTCAAGTCATGGAAAATTGGAGCTCTCGGGTCAATTTTCGAAGTTTTTCGAAAAGGGAGTTTGGGTGTATATTTTCATTAGGGGGATCCTTTTGAGTAGGAAAGTGTAAAAAAAAAGTAAATTTTGTTCTTGGTACCCCGCGAAAAAAGCATTTTTCGATATCGCTTAGCCTACCCGTAAGTTTTCGGCAGGCCTCCGGAGTGCGTATCAATTGTTTCTGCTGCCGGAGGGCCAATGCGCCGTTTTCTTTTACCGTAGACTTTTCGAGTTCAGCCTTTTCATCTTGGGAATGATGTCTACCTGTATTTTTGAGGAGGTGTAAGGTTGATTAGGCTTCGCATATGCATATTAATAGGTGATGTACAGTACCGCAGTTTTTTCAAAATACAGTAATCTTTCGAGCCTTGCCCTTCGATGCCCCAGAGGTTTAAACGAAACAAAAATATTCCAATGACCTTAGCTCTTTATGCTTATCAATCCTATAGAGTATGGCACTCACTATTGAAAATAGAGAATTCATCTCCAAACCAAAATTTCGATGGCTCAAGTCATGGAAAATTGGAGCTCTCGGGTCAATTTTCGAAGTTTTTCGAAAAGGGAGTTTGGGTGTATATTTTCATTAGGGGGATCCTTTTGAGTAGGAAAGTGTAAAAAAAAAGTATATTTTGTTCTTGGTACCCCGCGAAAAAAGCATTTTTCGATATCGCTTAGCCTACCCGTAAGTTTTCGGCAGGCCTCCGGAGTGCGTATCAATTGTTTCTGCTGCCGGAGGGCCAATGCGCCGTTTTCTTTTACCGTAGACTTTTCGAGTTCAGCCTTTTCATCTTGGGAAGGATGTCTACCTGTATTTTTGAGGAGGTGTAAGGTTGATTAGGCTTCGCATATGCATATTAATAGGTGATGTACAGTACCGCAGTTTTTCAAAATACAGTAATCTTTCGAGCCTTGCCCTTCGATGCCCCAGAGGTTTAAACGAAACAAAAATATTCCAATGACCTTAGCTCTTTATGCTTATCAATCCTATAGAGTATGGCACTCACTATTGAAAATGAGATTTCATCTCCAAACCAAAATTTCGATGACTCAAGTCATGGAAAATTGGAGCTCTCGGGTCAATTTTCGAAGTTTTTCGAAAAGGGAGTTTGGGTGTATATTTTCATTAGGGGATCCTTTTGAGTAGGAAAGTGTAAAAAAAAAGTAAATTTTGTTCTTGGTACCCCGCGAAAAAAGCATTTTTCGATATCGCTTAGCCTACCCGTAAGTTTTCAGCAGGCTTCCGGAGTGCGTATCAATTGTTTCTGCTGCCGGAGGGCCAATGCGCCGTTTTCTTTTACCGTAGACTTTTCGAGTTCAGCCTTTTCATCTTGGGAAGGATGTCTACCTGTATTTTTGAGGAGGTGTAAGGTTGATTAGGCTTCGCATATGCATATTAATAGGTGATGTACAGTACCGCAGTTTTTTCAAAATACAGTAATCTTTCGAGCCCTGCCCTTCGATGCCCCAGAGGTTTAAACGAAACAAAAATATTCCAATGACCTTAGCTCTTTATGCTTATCAATCCTATAGAGTATGGCACTCACTATTGAAAATAGAGATTTCATCTCCAAACCAAAATTTCGATGACTCAAGTCATGGAAAATTGGAGCTCTCGGGTCAATTTTCGAAGTTTTTCGAAAAGGGAGTTTGGGTGTATATTTTCATTAGGGGGATCCTTTTGAGTAGGAAATTGTAAAAAAAAAGTAAATTTTGTTCTTGGTACCCCGCGAAAAAAGCATTTTTCGATATCGCTTAGCCTACCCGTAAGTTTTCAGCAGGCTTCCGGAGTGCGTATCAATTGTTTCTGCTGCCGGAGGGCCAATGCGCCGTTTTCTTTTACCGTAGACTTTTCGAGTTCAGCCTTTTCATCTTGGGAAGGATGTCTACCTGTATTTTTGAGGAGGTGTAAGGTTGATTAGGCTTCGCATATGCATATTAATAGGTGATGTACAGTACCGCAGTTTTTTCAAAATACAGTAATCTTTCGAGCCCTGCCCTTCGATGCCCCAGAGGTTTAAACGAAACAAAAATATTCCAATGACCTTAGCTCTTTATGCTTATCAATCCTATAGAGTATGGCACTCACTATTGAAAATAGAGAATTCATCTCCAAACCAAAATTTCGATGGCTCAAGTCATGGAAAATTGGAGCTCTCGGGTCAATTTTCGAAGTTTTTCGAAAAGGGAGTTTGGGTGTATATTTTCATTAGGGGGATCCTTTTGAGTAGGAAAGTGTAAAAAAAAAGTAAATTTTGTTCTTGGTACCCCGCGAAAAAAGCATTTTTCGATATCGCTTAGCCTACCCGTAAGTTTTCGGCAGGCCTCCGGAGTGCGTATCAATTGTTTCTGCTGCCGGAGGGCCAATGCGCCGTTTTCTTTTACCGTAGACTTTTCGAGTTCAGCCTTTTCATCTTGGGAAGGATGTCTACCTGTATTTTTGAGGAGGTGTAAGGTTGATTAGGCTTCGCATATGCATATTAATAGGTGATGTACAGTACCGCAGTTTTTTCAAAATACAGTAATCTTTCGAGCCCTGCCCTTCGATGCCCCAGAGGTTTAAACGAAACAAAAATATTCCAATGACCTTAGCTCTTTATGCTTATCAATCCTATAGAGTATGGCACTCACTATTGAAAATAGAGATTTCATCTCCAAACCAAAATTTCGATGACTCAAGTCATGGAAAATTGGAGCTCTCGGGTCAATTTTCGAAGTTTTTCGAAAAGGGAGTTTGGGTGTATATTTTCATTAGGGGGATCCTTTTGAGTAGGAAAGTGTAAAAAAAAAAGTAAATTTTGTTCTTGGTACCCCGCGAAAAAAGCATTTTTCGATATCGCTTAGCCTACCCGTAACTCCGGAGTGCGTATCAATTGTTTCTGCTGCCGGAGGGCCAATGCGCCGTTTTCTTTTACCGTAGACTTTTCGAGTTCAGCCTTTTCATCTTGGGAAGGATGTCTACCTGTATTTTTGAGGAGGTGTAAGGTTGATTAGGCTTCGCATATGCATATTAATAGGTGATGTACAGTACCGCAGTTTTTTCAAAATACAGTAATCTTTCGAGCCCTGCCCTTCGATGCCCCAGAGGTTTAAACGAAACAAAAATATTCCAATGACCTTAGCTCTTTATGCTTATCAATCCTATAAAGTATGGCACTCACTATTGAAAATCGAGATTTCATCTCCAAACCAAAATTTCGATGACTCAAGTCATGGAAAATTGGAGCTCTCGGGTCAATTTTCGAAGTTTTTCGAAAAGGGAGTTTGGGTGTATATTTTCATTAGGGGGATCCTTTTGAGTAGGAAAGTGTAAAAAAAAGTAAATTTTGTTGTTGGTACCCAACGAAAAAAGCAATTTTCGATATCGCTTAGCCTACCCGTAAGTTTTCGGCAGGCTTCCGGAGTGCGTATCAATTTTTCTGCTGCCGGAGGGCCAATGCGCCGTTTTCTTTTACCGTAGACTTTTCGAGTTCAGCCTTTTCATCTTGGGAAGGATGTCTACCTGTATTTTTGAGGAGGTGTAAGGTCGATTAGGCTTCGCATTTGCATATTAATAGGTAATGTACAGTACCGCAGTTTTGGCAAAATACAGTAATCTTTCGAGCCCTGCCCTTCGATGCCCCAGAGGTTTAAACGAAACAAAAATATTCCAATGACCTTAGCTCTTTATGCTTATCAATCCTATAGAGTATGGCACTCACTATTGAAAATAGAGATTTCATCTCCAAACCAAAATTTCGATGACTCAAGTCATGGAAAATTGGAGCTCTCGGGTCAATTTTCGAAGTTTTTCGAAAAGGGAGTTTGGGTGTATATTTTCATTAGGGGGATCCTTTTGAGTAGGAAAGTGTAAAAAAAAAAGTAAATTTTGTTCTTGGTACCCCGCGAAAAAAGCATTTTTCGATATCGCTTAGCCTACCCGTAAGTTTTCGCAGGCCTCCGGAGTGCGTATCAATTGTTTCTGCTGCCGGAGGGCCAATGCGCCGTTTTCTTTTACCGTAGACTTTTCGAGTTCAGCCTTTTCATCTTGGGAAGGATGTCTACCTGTATTTTTGAGGAGGTGTAAGGTTGATTAGGCTTCGCATATGCATATTAATAGGTGATGTACAGTACCGCAGTTTTTTCAAAATACAGTAATCTTTCGAGCCTTGCCCTTCGATGCCCCAGAGGTTTAAACGAAACAAAAATATTCCAATGACCTTAGCTCTTTATGCTTATCAATCCTATAGAGTATGGCACTCACTATTGAAAATAGATATTTCATCTCCAAACCAAAATTTCGATGACTCAAGTCATGGAAAATTGGAGCTCTCGGGTCAATTTTCGAAGTTTTTCGAAAAGGGAGTTTGGGTGTATATTTTCATTAGGGGATCCTTTTGAGTAGGAAAGTGTAAAAAAAAAGTAAATTTTGTTCTTGGTACCCCGCGAAAAAAGCATTTTTCGATATCGCTTAGCCTACCCGTAAGTTTTCGCCAGGCCTCCGGAGTGCGTATCAATTGTTTCTGCTGCCGGAGGGCCAAGGTGCCGTTTTCTTTTACCGTAGACTTTTCGAGTTCAGCCTTTTCATCTTGGGAAGGATGTCTACCTGTATTTTTGAGGAGGTGTAAGGTTGATTAGGCTTCGCATATGCATATTAATAGGTGATGTACAGTACCGCAGTTTTGGCAAAATCCAGTAATCTTTCGATCCCTGCCCTTCGATGCCCCAGAGGTTTAAACGAAACAAAAATATTCCAATGACCTTAGCTCTTTATGCTTATCAATCCTATAGAGTATGGCACTCACTATTGAAAATTGAGATTTCATCTCCAAACCAAAATTTCGATGACTCAAGTCATGGAAAATTGGAGCTCTCGGGTCAATTTTCGAAGTTTTTCGAAAAGGGAGTTTGGGTGTATATTTTCATTAGGGGGATCCTTTTGAGTAGGAAATTGTAAAAAAAAAGTAAATTTTGTTCTTGGTACCCCGCGAAAAAAGCATTTTTCGATATCGCTTAGCCTACCCGTAAGTTTTCGCAGGCCTCCGGAGTGCGTATCAATTGTTTCTGCTGCCGGAGGGCCAATGCGCCGTTTTCTTTTACCGTAGACTTTTCGAGTTCAGCCTTTTCATCTTGGGAAGGATGTCTACCTGTATTTTTGAGGAGGTGTAAGGTTGATTAGGCTTCGCATATGCATATTAATAGGTGATGTACAGTACCGCAGTTTTTTCAAAATACAGTAATCTTTCGAGCCCTGCCCTTCGATGCCCCAGAGGTTTAAACGAAACAAAAATATTCCAATGACCTTAGCTCTTTATGCTTATCAATCCTATAGAGTATGGCACTCGCTATTGAAAATAGAGATTTCATCTCCAAACCAAAATTTCGATGACTCAAGTCATGGAAAATTGGAGCTCTCGGGTCAATTTTCGAAGTTTTTCGAAAAGGGAGTTTGGGTGTATATTTTCATTGGGGAGATCCTTTTGAGTAGGAAAGTGTAAAAAAAAAGTAAATTTTGTTCTTGGTACCCCGCGAAAAAAGCATTTTTCGATATCGCTTAGCCTACCCGTAAGTTTTCGGCAGGCCTCCGGAGTGCGTATCAATTGTTTCTGCTGCCGGAGGGCCAAGGCGCCGTTTTCTTTTACCGTAGACTTTTCGAGTTCAGCCTTTTCATCTTGGGAAGGATGTCTACCTGTATTTTTGAGGAGGTGTAAGGTTGATTAGGCTTCGCATATGCATATTAATAGGTAATGTACAGTACCGCAGTTTTGGCAAAATACAGTAATCTTTCGAGCCCTGCCCTTCGATGCCCCAGAGGTTTAAACGAAACAAAAATATTCCAATGACCTTAGCTCTTTATGCTTATCAATCCTATAGAGTATGGCACTCACTATTGAAAATCGAGATTTCATATCCAAACCAAAATTTCGATGACTCAAGTCATGGAAAATTGGAGCTCTCGGGTCAATTTTCGAAGTTTTTCGAAAAGGGAGTTTGGGTGTATATTTTCATTAGGGGGATCCTTTTGAGTAGGAAAGTGTAAAAAAAAAGTAAATTTCGTTCTTGGTACCCCGTGAAAAAAGCATTTTTCGATATCGCTTAGCCTACCCGTAAGTTTTCGGCAGGCCTCCGGAGTGCGTATCAATTGTTTCTGCTGCCGGAGGGCCAATGCGCTGTTTTCTTTTACCGTAGACTTTTCGAGTTCAGCCTTTTCATCTTGGGAAGGATGTCTACCTGTATTTTTGAGGTGTAAGGTTGATTAGGCTTCGCATATGCATATTAATAGGTGATGTACAGTACCGCAGTTTTTTCAAAATACAGTAATCTTTCGAGCCCTGCCCTTCGATGCCCCAGAGGTTTAAACGAAACAAAAATATTCCAATGACCTTAGCTCTTTATGCTTATCAATCCTATAGAGTATGGCACTTGCTACTGAAAATAGAGATTTCATCTCCAAACCAAAATTTCGATGACTCAAGTCATGGAAAATTGGAGCTCTCGGGTCAATTTTCGAAGTTTTTCGAAAAGGGAGTTTGGGTGTATATTTTCATTAGGGGGATCCTTTTGAGTAGGAAAGTGTATTAAAAAAAGTAAATTTCGTTCTTGGTACCCCGTGAAAAAAGCATTTATCGATTTCGCTTAGCCTACCCGTAAGTTTTCGGCAGGCCTCCGGAGTGCGTATCAATTGTTTCTGCTGCCGGAGGGCCAATGCGCTGTTTTCTTTTACCGTAGACTTTTCGAGTTCAGCCTTTTCATCTTGGGAAGGATGTCTACCTGTATTTTTGAGGAGGTGCAAGGTTGATTAGGCTTCGCATATGCATATTAATAGGTGATGTACAGTACCGCAGTGTTGGCAAAATACAGTAATCTTTCGAGCCCTGCCCTTCCATGCCCCAGAGGTTTAAACGAAACAAAAATATTCAAATGACCTTTGCTCTTTATGCTTATCAATCCTATAGAGTATGGCACTCACTATTAAAAATCGAGATTTCATCTCCAAACCAAAATTTCGATGACTCAAGTTGTAATGCCCTTGAAAATGTCCCGCACCCACAATAATACTAACCCGAGTTGACATCAGGTATAGCGTAAAATAGTCGTAGATGGTAAGTCCAATAAACTCATCTCGAGAGACTATCACCGTGGTTCTTAAAAATCGGACTACAGTTGCTATACTTTTGTACGTCCGTGGTAGTACAGTGGGTTAGCGCGCGGGCCTGGTAGTGATGGTGGTGCGTCACTAACCAGGGTTCGAACCCCACCCAAGGCATCTCAAAACCTGTGGGTTTTTAGGGGGGTTAAATTCCCTTCAGAGGTTCGTACCCCGCGCCAGGTACCAGGAAAGGTTGATCGTAAAGGTAGCCTGGGGATAATTCCCATTCCTATTTAACCTGGAAAAACCTAGCATAACATTGGCGGCAGCGGTGGTTCTTGATTCGGATAAAAGGTTACATTACACTGCAAGTTTGGAACATTAGAAGCATGGCAACATCGCGAAATTTTCAGCCACTCGCACACATTCCCAAGTATGATGTAAACACATATGATATCACCACTTACTTAGACATAATAAAGCCAGTGTACGATGTGGTACTTCATAATGACCGCGAAAAAATCGCCGTTGTAATTTTGCATATTATACAGTTGGGAGAAGCCGTTTCTCAACTTGTTGATCAGCCTACCTTTAAATAATTTATTCGCCAAACTGTGACACAGGTAACGCCAGAGAGTACCTGGAACCAGTTTCGATCCCTCATGATCCGGACCCTTTTCTGAGTGAGAGGGTGAGTAGGGGTGTTTAATTTAGGGTCGGACGTGTGGGGTTGGGTAATGTCTTGTGGCTTTAGAGGTTTAACCTCTGAAGTGCGCATGGGGGTAATTGGAAACGTCCCCCTGTGCTGACGTATTTGAGGTGTTTCCGTCACTAAAATATTAATTGTGCCATTAATAGCATTAATACTTATCCAGATGCACCTATTATGGGTTGATTATAAAGGTATTAACCTGAAACAACAATAAAACGAGTGAAAACAGCGTTTGGATGGTCAAAATCGGAGATATAGCCCGCGAGTTGTATAATGTATGGGTGAGGCAACCTGCTTTCCCGCCAATTTCCCCCAAGGCCACTGAGACACAGTCGATCGATACTCTCTCTCTCTCTCTCTCTCTCTTGCCATCAGTGATGACAACACCCTGCTTGCAACTCGCTAATGTTAGCACGAAAATATACCTCAGAATAAGGGAATAACAGGGAAAATAGGTGATAACTGAAGGAGAGGAGGAAAGTGGGGAAGGAGGGGAGGTAGAGGACTGAGATTTTGCATGGCCCAGGGGCCAAAAAAAAAAAAAAAAAAAATATATAAAAATGTCTATGTCAAAAGTTGATTTTTTTTTTTCACTCACTCATAAGAGTCTCCCCGCAGTCCGCCGGGGGAACTCTTAAGAGTCTCCCCGCAGTTCCCGGGTTAAACGCTCGGACGAATCTAGTTCGGAGCGTGCGAGTCACGCCGTGATAGTCGATAGTGACTTGAAAGGCATTTGGGACTTGTATGACGGTGTAGGGCCCGACATAGCGAGGGCCTAACTTGTTGGTGAGAGGGAGGTTGGCTACCATTACGGTGTCATGGATGGCGAAAGGGTTTTTGTCATCGATGTTATCAGTTTTATACTCCTATCCAGCCTACCTTCACTTAGTAGGCCAGAACAACATTAGAACTTTACTAGCCCCTTGCCTGCCATCTATTCTCTTACAACCCATTCACAACCCTGCACCCAATGGTCGTCGGTGCGAGGCTAGCCGCCTCGCCAGTAACTAACTTCTATTGCCATACTTCCAGATAAATGTGGCAGAGTTAACAACCCAGTCTCCACCACATCCAGCAAACCCTACAATTAACAACCAGCCGAGTAAAACCAGCTAGCCAAGGTACCTTCGGTTTTGGTATTAAGGACACCCACATCTGTCTCATACACAGAGGGTTATTACGAACACTGGTGATATGGCAAGCCCCTAGCCACAGCCACCGGACGACTATCACAGAGAGAGGGCGCCCAGCTCCCCCTTTTTGCCCACCCGAGGAGGGAGACCCCCACCCCGCGGAGGTATACCTGGCCCCTGTTTTGACTTCTGAGTCATTGCCAGGTAGCACAGGAATTCTTCCTATCAATGAACTAACCATGCATGACTACACCTTTACTAACCTCTATTAACTCACAATAAACCGTTTACCTTTCTTGCATTGCTCTGATCACTAAATTAGCACCTCAGCTATACCATAGAATGAAGATTGAACAATCTAAGAGAGACGCTCCTATCACAGCTGTCCCCATCCTCCTCGCAAAGTAGATCCAGTCTCTCTCCCCTAAATACTTCCAGTATAGCCAAAATAGTACCTCTTACTAAGGCTCAGTTATATGAAAATATAAAGGCTTCCTATAGCCATGTGCCACAACAGTAAATACCATCTTACCTAGTCCCCATATCTATTGAGAGCTCAAATAAGTCCATAAGACTCGAGATCCCTACTGTCTACAGGGTCCAGAACCGAGCCTATAAATCTAGCTCCCGCCCCCAGTCAAATCAGTTGAAAGCTAGACACCAACCAGGGGTCACTACCCTGCAGTTAACTTCTAGCTCTGCCCTTGTGTTGTTCCGGAGTGAGATTCCAGAGCCGGCAGACTCCGTGGCAGATTTGGATAGAAGGACCTGCCCACGTATTTGAGAACTTCACACATATGGGCCCCCTGGACGGCCGCGGAACCAGTCGTTAGCCCCCAACATCATGGACGCAAGGTAACCAGGACCAAACCCATCAGATACTACCCAAGATTCCCTTTAGCAGTACTACATATTACTGTGCTGTTTAGAGATTCACTAATTAATATTTCTACGAAGTGGCTATCTCTTTGCCCCAGTATAATTCATATAACCATTCAATTAGGAAGTGCTAAGCGTATCAGTGTTCAATAATTAACAGGCGATACTAACTCTCGTAATCAACCATATATCCAGATATTATTACCTAGAAGGAAACCCTAGTGATATCTGAATGTTCGCCCACTGATTTGCGTTCTATGTATTTCTGAGACAAGAATATAAAACTTAGATCAGTACCCCCTGAGGTTACTAGAATTCCTGTGCTCTAAAATACGCGTGTCTAATCTAGTCTGTGAACTACGACTTGTGCACCAGAGCTACCAGTAAGAAATCTAACAGTGAATATGATTCTATAAGTAACATTGATGGTCTTCGGTATATAAACCTGTTAAATTAAAGCCAGTGATCAGAAGATTAATACCTGAACGTTGGAAGTGGGAGACTAGGCTCCATCCAGATCCACTTATGCTAGTGTTGTTCGATTCTATTATATTGTCTTACACAAGTATTCTGCAGTGGTATATCAATAAACGTGATCGTGTAACTTGCTACCATGTGTTTCTTTGTGTTCTCTATTCCTCATATCTTGTATTGTGCATGCAGCCTTATATACCCAGTCAATTAGAACTCACATTACCCAAGTTAAACCTGTAGAAAAACAGGGCATAATGCCCTCGAAAATGTCCCGCACCCACAATAATACTAACCCGAGTTGACGTCAGGTATAGCGTAAAATAGTCGTAGATGGTAAGTCCAATAAACTCATCTACGACTATTTTACGCTATACCTGACGTCAACTCGGGTTAGTATTATTGTGGGTGCGGGACATTTTCGAGGGCATTACACAAGTCATGGAAAACTGGAGCTCTCGGGTCAATTTTCGAAGTTTTTCGAAAAGGGAGTTTGGGTGTATATTTTCATTAGGGGGACCCTTTTTAGTAGGAAAGTGTAAACAAAAAGTAAATTTTGTTCTTGGTACCCCGCGAAAAAAACATTTTTCGATATCGCTTAGCCTACCCGTAAGTTTTCGGCAGGCCTCCGAAGTGCATATCAATTGTTTCTGCTGTCGGAGGGCCAATGCGCCGTTTTCTTTTACCGTAGACTTTTCATCTTGGGAAGGATGTCTACCTGTATTTTTGAGGAAGTGTAAGGTTGATTAGGCTTCGCATATGCATATTAATAGGTGATGTACAGTACCGCAGTTTTGGCAAAATCCAGTAATCTTTCGAGCCCTGCCCTTTGATGCCGCAGAGGTTTAAACGAAACAAAAATATTCCAATGACCTTAGCTCTTTATGCTTATCAATCCTATAGAGTATGGCACTCGCTATTGAAAATCGAGATTTCATCTCCAAACCAAAATTTAGATGACTCAAGTCATGGAAAATTGGAGCTCTCGGGTCAATTTTCGAAGTTTTTCGAAAAGGGAGTTTGGGTGTATATTTTCATTAGGGGGATCCTTTTGAGTAGGAAAGTGTAAAAAAAAAGTAAATTTTGTTCTTGGTACCCCGCAAAAAAAGCATTTTCCGATATCGCTTAGCCTACCCGTAAGTTTTCGGCAGGCCTCCGGAGTGCGTATCAATTGTTTCTGCTACCGGAGGGCCAATGCGCCGTTTTCTTTTACCGTAGACTTTTCGAGTTCAGCCTTTTCATCTTGGGAAGGATTTCTACCTGTATTTTTGAGGAGGTGTAAGGTCGATTAGGCTTCGCATATGCATATTAATAGGTAATGTACAGTACCGCAGTTTTTTCAAAATACAGTAATCTTTCGAGCCCTGCCCTTCGATGCCCCAGAGGTTTAAACGAAACAAAAATATTCCAATGACCTTAGCTCTTTATGCTTATCAATCCTATAGAGTATGGCACTCACTATTGAAAATCGAGATTTCATCTCCAAACCAAAATTTCGATGACTCAAGTCATGGAAAATTGGAGCTCTCGGGTCAATTTTCGAAGTTTTTCGAAAAGGGAGTTTGGGTGTATATTTTCATTAGGGGGATCTTTTCGAGTAGGAAAGTGTAAAGAAAAAGTAAAAAAAAATCTTGGTACCCCGCGAAAAAACAATTTTGCGATATCGCTTAGCCTACCCGTAAGTTTTCGGCAGGCCTCCGGAGTGCGTATCAATTGTTTCTGCTGCCGGAGGGCCAATGCGCCGTTTTCTTTTACCGTAGACTTTTCATCTTGGGAAGGATGTCTACCTGTATTTTTGAGGAGGTGTAAGGTTGATTAGGCTTCGCATATGCATATTAATAGGTGATGTACAGTACCGCAGTTTTGGCAAAATACAGTAATCTTTCGAGCCCTGCCCTTCGATGCCCCAGAGGTTTAAACGAAACAAAAATATTCCAATGACCTTCGCTCTTTATGCTTATCAATCCTATAGAGTATGGCACTCACTATTGAAAATCGAGATTTCATCTCCAAACCAAAATTTCGATGACTCAAGTCATGGAAAATTGGAGCTCTCGGGTCAATTTTCGAAGTTTTTCGAAAAGGGAGTTTGGGTGTATATTTTCATTAGGGGGATCCTTTTGAGTAGGAAAGTGTAAAAAAAAAGTAAATTTTGTTCTTGGTACCCCGCAAAAAAAGCATTTTCCGATATCGCTTAGCCTACCCGTAAGTTTTCGGCAGGCCTCCGGAGTGCGTATCAATTGTTTCTGCTACCGGAGGGCCAATGCACCGTTTTCTTTTACCGTAGACTTTTCGAGTTCAGCCTTTTCATCTTGGGAAGGATGTCTACCTGTATTTTTGAGGAGGTGTAAGGTCGATTAGGCTTCGCATATGCATATTAATAGGTAATGTACAGTACCGCAGTTTTTTCAAAATACAGTAATCTTTCGAGCCCTGCCCTTCGATGCCCCAGAGGTTTAAACGAAACAAAAATATTCCAATGACCTTAGCTCTTTATGCTTATCAATCCTATAGAGTATGGCACTCACTATTGAAAATCGAGATTTCATCTCCAAACCAAAATTTCGATGACTCAAATCATGGAAAATTGGAGCTCTCGGGTCAATTTTCGAAGTTTTTCGAAAAGGGAGTTTGGGTGTATATTTTCATTAGGGGGATCCTTTTTAGTAGGAAAGTGTAAACAAAAAGTTAAAAAAAATCTTGGTACCCCGCGAAAAAAACATTTTTCGATATCGCTTAGCCTACCCGTAAGTTTTTGGCAGGCCTCCGGAGTGCGTATCAATTGTTTCTGCTGCCGGAAGGCCAATGCGCCGTTTTTTTTTACCGTAGACTTTTCGAGTTCAGCCTTTTCATCTTGGGAAGGATGTCTACCTGTATTTTTGAGGAGGTGTAAGGTTGATTAGGCTTCGCATATGCATATTAATAGGTGATGTACAGTACCGCAGATTTGGCAAAATACAGTAATCTTTCGAGCCTTGCCCTTCGATGCCCCAGAGGTTTAAACGAAACAAAAATATTCCAATGACCTTAGCTCTTGATGCTTATCAATCCTATAGAGTATGGCACTCACTATTGAAAATCGAGATTTCATCTCTATACCAAAATTTCGATGACTCAAGTCATGGAAAATTGGAGCTCTCGGGTCAATTTTCGAAGTTTTTCGAAAAGGGAGTTTGGCGTTCTTAAAATCGCCAAACTAATGGGGCGAACGTCTTATAATATCAAAAGCAATGGGGCTAACCATGAGGGAGAAAGGGGTCAAGAAAAAAATCCCTCAAGTGGAAATCTCCCCTTAACCTAACAAGTGCGCATGGGGGTAATTGGAAACGTCCCCCTGTGCTGACGTATTTGAGATGTTTCCGTCACTAAAATATTCATTGTGCCATTAATAGCATTAATACTTATCCATATGCGCCTATTATGGGTTGATTATAAAGGTATTAACCTGAAACAACAATAAAACGAGTGAAAACAGCGTTTGGATGGTCAAAATCGGAGATATAGCCCGCGAGTTGTATAATGTATGGGTGAGGCAACCTGCTTTCCCGCCAATTTCCCCCAAGGCCACTGAGACACAGTCGATCGATACTCTCTCTCTTGCATTCGCTTGCTATCAGTGATGACCACACCCTCCAACCGGATTTCTAATGTTAGCACGAAAATATACCTCAGAATAAGGGAATAACAGGGAAAATAGGTGATAACTGAAGGGGAGGAGGAAAGTGGGGAAGGAGGGGAGGTAGAGGACTGAGATTTTGCATGGCCCAGGGGCCAAAAAAAAAAAAATAAATAAATAAAAAAAAAAAAAAAAAAAAATGATTTTCTTTTTCACTCACTCTTAAGAGTCTCCCCGCGGTCCGCCGGGGGAACTCTTAAGAGTCTCCCAGCAGTTCCCGGGTTAAGCCTGTGTTCTTCTCCTGTCACCTCTCTTTCCTTTCTCGAGTCTTTTGTTGATCCTCCCTACCCCTTGTGGGAGTAAAGAGTGGCTACTGACTGACTGAACAGGATTAAAGATCAACATATCTAACTGACTATTACAGACTTCATGCCCAAGCTGAATAAAATTGCGCACTACCGAGAATCTGAGTAAAATATTCAGCTGCTGAAATTACAGTATATAGGAACCCGAATACTAATTTTTGTTTTATCTTCGACCACAACTACTGCTATAGGCCTATCATATATCGCTCTGAATCGCAACTCTGCAGTTATTCGTTTATTTCCAATGATTTTTCTTACTAGTGTCTTCTTCTTCCATATCCCACAGTCCCGACTCCAGCATAGCGGAGGAGGATGTATTTTGATATTATTATTGTGCATGAATATTGATTTAAGGGAGCCCATCTCGCTTTTTTTTCTCTTTATCTCGCTCTCTCTTTGGCTTGTATCCATTCGGCCCCATTCAGCCTACTGTTTTAAGATGTTTACCCCCATCCAGGTATCAATATTTTCCTGGCGAGCGGTAGCGAGCCAGCATATATTTTGTTTTGTTTTGACAGCAAGCTAAATTTGTACATTTTTCGATAGAAACATTTCTCCTGCGAAGCCGGATTTCTCCATACAATGCTGGCTCGCTATCGCTCGCCATGAACATATGGACATCTGGATGGGGATAAACGTCTTGAAACAGTTGGCTAAATGGGGTCGAATGGACACAAGCCAGGGAAAGAGAGAAAAGGAGAGAAAGATAAAACAAAAACGGTGACCCCCCTTAAAGGTTTGTATTATCCACGACGGCGATTCCTTTACTGTTTTGCATGTTTTTGTATGTATAGTACATATATTAATATAGTATTTTATTATTTGTTTTTCATAATATTCTGCATAATACTTTCTTATGCTTAATAATGATCAGAATACGCCAATGTTTGTATTACTGCAGCTACCTGCTGACAATTGTTTTTAGCTCAGAAAAATTTATCAGAGTTAAGGAGTTTATTGTAAGTCTTAACCCTTTAATTCTCAAAGGTTCTTCCTAATCCAAGGAAATCATATCTAAAGCGTATTAAATAGAGTAAAAAAGCATAGTTTCGTTTTTCATAAACCAACAGCCATTTACTATGTTCTTCATGATACTGGCACCTCCCTCCCCATGTATTATATATATGGCTGCTGTTAATAAGTCGTGGTATATACTGTACTAACTTTTATCCAGACAAGCGGCACTCATCCTGTATTACTGTGTAAATAACTAACTATAAGGTTATTATTTAATGTTAACGATACCTATCACTGGGCTAACAGAAAAGAAGTTATATTGATCTCTCTCTCTCTCTCTCTCTCTCTCTCTCTCTCTCTCTCTCTCTCTCTCTCTCTCTCTCTCTCTCTCTCTCTCTCTCTCTCTCTCTCTCTCTCTCTCTCTCTCTCTCTCTCTCTCTCTCTCTCTCTCTCTCTGTGTGTGTAGATCCGTGAATGTGTACTTACAGTATGTGTATAATTGCGTGTGTATATGCTGTATGTGTGTATATATGTGTGTATAAATGCGTGAACGTATGTTATGTGTGGATAAATGCGTGAACGTATGGTATAAGTGTATAAATGCGTGAACGTATGTTACGTGTGTATAAATGTGTGAACGTATCTTTTCTATGTATAAATGAGTGAACGTTTCTTGTTTATGTATAGGCTATACAGTATGTGTGAACGTATGGTGTATGTATAAATGGTAGACAATGTGTGTATTTGCATGTTAATGGGTGAACTTGAGCATGGTATAATTATAGAGTACATCAGAAAGCGTTAGTATGTACCAATAGCGTGTCTGTTCATATGGTATTAATGGTAGTGTCAGTGATGGATGGTGGAGAAGAGACGAACTATGGCCATAACAGAACGGCAGTGGGGTGTCATATATTACACGGCTATATATCATTATATGTGTGTGTGTGTGTGTGTGTGTGTGTGTGTGTGTGTGTATATATATATATATATATATATATATATATATATATATATATATATATATATATATATATATATATATATATATATATATCCAGTTCACATGGACTAGCCTACATTGTAGGGTTAACAAATGATGAATAACTGCGACTGCCGGAAATCGAGATCGGGACTCTCAAACAGGACGAGAGTGCTCTACCACTGGATTCCCAAGAAGGTACATGTCTCTTGTCAATAGATACGAGTATACACTAAAAAGCAACCTAACGTTGTAAGGCAAATGGAAGTACTGAAATACACAGATATGCTATTGTGACAGAAATGCCATGGTTGCTACATTCTGCTACATCATGTAATCAACAACGACCGGTGGTAGATCTGTCAAGCCTCAACCAGCATATTGTGAACACCCAGTTTCGTATGCTTACCATCAGTCAAGTGCGGCTGGCGCTCCGGCCCGGATCTTGGGTGGTGAGCCTGGATCTCGAGGATGCTTATTGGCATGTACCAATAGCTCCTCAGTTCCAAGGTTATCTGGCGACCTCGTTGCACGAGTGGGTGTTCACGTTCGACAGACTGCCGTTCGGCCACAACATCGTACCATGAGTCTTTACGAAACTCGTAAAGCAGGCTCTAGCTCCTCTGCTCCAACAGGGGATTCAGATCCTGTTTTACTTGGACGATTGGCTAATCGCCGCAGACTCTCCATCACAGTGTGTACAGGACACCCTACACGTCATGCAACATTATAGGTTTGACTCCTGCAAGGAGATAAAGAAAACCTAATATTTAGTAGTGGCCCCATAATCATTGACGATTATGCCTATTACATAAGGCTACCTCTTCAAACGCCCATAAGCGCAGTTTGAAACTACCGAGGCTCAGAGGAACCTTCATCATAAGCACACGCTAAATCACTCATGGTTCGTCTTTATGATTGGGTTCTCACTACGAAAAAACTTTGTAACAAATAAAAAATAAAAATAAAATACGAATAACTATTCATAAACTTTCCATATTCTGTGGATGTACTTCTGTGGATTCTTGGACCAGACGCTTACTAGCGCATTTCTCCGCCTTCACTGACATATCAAGTATAACAAAATCCTTAATACATCAACGAATGGGAAGGGGATGGTCGGGAGGGCCCCAGTCGTCAATGATTACGGGGCCACTACTAAATATTAGGTTTTCTTTATCTCCTTGCAGGAGTCAAACCTATAATTTATTAGTGGCCCCTCCATCATTGACGATT
>CM064498.1:16725735-16797384 GCA_032716605.1 Paralithodes platypus
ATTGAAAATCGAGATTTCATCTCCAAACCAAAATTTCGATGACTCAAGTCATGGAAAATTGGAGCTCTCGGGTCAATTTTCGAAGTTTTTCGAAAAGGGAGTTTGGGTGTATATTTTCATTAGGGGATCCTTTTGAGTAGGAAAGTGTAAAAAAAAAGTAAATTTTGTTCTTGGTACCCCGCGAAAAAAGCATTTTTCGATATCGCTTAGCCTACCCGTAAGTTTTCGGCAGGCCTCCGGAGTGCGTATCAATTGTTTCTGCTGCCGGAGGGCCAATGCGCCGTTTTCTTTTACCGTAGACTTTTCGAGTTCAGCCTTTTCATCTTGGGAAGGATGTCTACCTGTATTTTTGAGGAGGTGTAAGGTTGATTAGGCTTCGCATATGCATATTAATAGGTGATGTACAGTACCGCAGTTTTGGCAAAATACAGTAATCTTTCGAGCCCTGCCCTTCGATGCCCCAGAGGTTTAAACGAAACAAAAATATTCCAATGACCTTAGCTCTTTATGCTTATCAATCCTATAGAGTATGGCACTCACTATTGAAAATCGAGATTTCATCTCCAAACCAAAATTTCGATGACTCAAGTCATGGAAAATTGGAGCTCTCGGGTCAATTTTCGAAGTTTTTCGAAAAGGGAGTTTGGGTGTATATTTTCATTGGGGGGATCCTTTTGAGTAGGAAAGTGTAAAAAAAAAAGTAAATTTTGTTCTTGGTACCCCGCGAAAAAAGCATTTTTCGATATCGCTTAGCCTACCCGTAAGTTTTCGGCAGGCCTCCGGAGTGCGTATCAATTGTTTCTGCTGCCGGAGGGCCAATGCGCCGTTTTCTTTTACCGTAGACTTTTCGAGTTCAGCCTTTTCATCTTGGGAAGGATGTCTACCTGTATTTTTGAGGAGGTGTAAGGTTGATTAGGCTTCGCATATGCATATTAATAGGTGATGTACAGTACCGCAGTTTTGGCAAAATACAGTAATCTTTCGAGCCCTGCCCTTCGATGCCCCAGAGGTTTAAACGAAACAAAAATATTCCAATGACCTTAGCTCTTTATGCTTATCAATCCTATAGAGTATGGCACTCGCTATTGAAAATCGAGATTTCATCTCCAAACCAAAATTTCGATGACTCAAGTCATGGAAAATTGGAGCTCTCGGGTCAATTTTCGAAGTTTTTCGAAAAGGGAGTTTGGGTGTATATTTTCATTGGGGGGATCCTTTTGAGTAGGAAAGTGTAAAAAAAAGTAAATTTTGTTCTTGGTACCCCGCGAAAAAAGCATTTTTCGATATCGCTTAGCCTACCCGTAAGTTTTCGGCAGGCCTCCGGAGTGCGTATCAATTGTTTCTGCTGCCGGAGGGCCAATGCGCCGTTTTCTTTTACCGTAGACTTTTCGAGTTCAGCCTTTTCATCTTGGGAAGGATGTCTACCTGTATTTTTGAGGAGGTGTAAGGTTGATTAGGCTTCGCATATGCATATTAATAGGTGATGTACAGTACCGCAGTTTTGGCAAAATACAGTAATCTTTCGAGCCCTGCCCTTCGATGCCCCAGAGGTTTAAACGAAACAAAAATATTCCAATGACCTTAGCTCTTTATGCTTATCAATCCTATAGAGTATGGCACTCACTATTGAAAATCGAGATTTCATCTCCAAACCAAAATTTCGATGACTCAAGTCATGGAAAATTGGAGCTCTCGGGTCAATTTTCGAAGTTTTTCGAAAAGGGAGTTTGGGTGTATATTGTCATTGGGGGGATCATTTTGAGTAGGAAAGTGTAAAAAAAAAGTAAATTTTGTTCTTGGTACCCCGCGAAAAAAGCATTTTTCGATATCGCTTAGCCTACCCGTAAGTTTTCGGCAGGCCTCCGGAGTGCGTATCAATTGTTTCTGCTGCCGGAGGGCCAATGCGCCGTTTTCTTTTACCGTAGACTTTTCGAGTTCAGCCTTTTCATCTTGGGAAGGATGTCTACCTGTATTTTTGAGGAGGTGTAAGGTTGATTAGGCTTCGCATATGCATATTAATAGGTGATGTACAGTACCGCAGTTTTGGCAAAATACAGTAATCTTTCGAGCCCTGCCCTTCGATGCCCCAGAGGTTTAAACGAAACAAAAATATTCCAATGACCTTAGCTCTTTATGCTTATCAATCCTATAGAGTATGGCACTCACTATTGAAAATCGAGATTTCATCTCCAAACCAAAATTTCGATGACTCAAGTCATGGAAAATTGGAGCTCTCGGGTCAATTTTCGAAGTTTTTCGAAAAGGGAGTTTGGGTGTATATTTTCATTAGGGGGATCCTTTTGAGTAGGAAAGTGTAAAAAAAAAGTAAATTTTGTTCTTGGTACCCCGCGAAAAAAGCATTTTTCGATATCGCTTAGCCTACCCGTAAGTTTTCGGCAGGCCTCCGGAGTGCGTATCAATTGTTTCTGCTGCCGGAGGGCCAATGCGCCGTTTTCTTTTACCGTAGACTTTTCGAGTTCAGCCTTTTCATCTTGGGAAGGATGTCTACCTGTATTTTTGAGGAGGTGTAAGGTTGATTAGGCTTCGCATATGCATATTAATAGGTGATGTACAGTACCGCAGTTTTGGCAAAATACAGTAATCTTTCGAGCACTGCCCTTCGATGCCCCAGAGGTTTAAACGAAACAAAAATATTCCAATGACCTTAGCTCTTTATGCTTATCAATCCTATAGAGTATGGCACTCACTATTTAAAATCGAGATTTCATCTCCAAACCAAAATTTCGATGACTCAAGTCATGGAAAATTGGAGCTCTCGGGTCAATTTTCGAAGTTTTTCGAAAAGGGAGTTTGGGTGTATATTTTCATTGGGGGGATCCTTTTGAGTAGGAAAGTGTAAAAAAAAAGTAAATTTTGTTCTTGGTACCCCGCGAAAAAAGCATTTTTCGATATCGCTTAGCCTACCCGTAAGTTTTCGGCAGGCCTCCGGAGTGCGTATCAATTGTTTCTGCTGCCGGAGGGCCAATGCGCCGTTTTCTTTTACCGTAGACTTTTCGAGTTCAGCCTTTTCATCTTGGGAAGGATGTCTACCTGTATTTTTGAGGAGGTGTAAGGTTGATTAGGCTTCGCATATGCATATTAATAGGTGATGTACAGTACCGCAGTTTTGGCAAAATACAGTAATCTTTCGAGCCCTGCCCTTCGATGCCCCAGAGGTTTAAACGAAACAAAAATATTCCAATGACCTTAGCTCTTTATGCTTATCAATCCTATAGAGTATGGCACTCACTATTGAAAATCGAGATTTCATCTCCAAACCAAAATTTCGATGACTCAAGTCATGGAAAATTGGAGCTCTCGGGTCAATTTTCGAAGTTTTTCGAAAAGGGAGTTTGGGTGTATATTTTCATTAGGGGGATCCTTTTGAGTAGGAAAGTGTAAAAAAAAAGTAAATTTTGTTCTTGGTACCCCGCGAAAAAAGCATTTTTCGATATCGCTTAGCCTACCCGTAAGTTTTCGGCAGGCCTCCGGAGTGCGTATCAATTGTTTCTGCTGCCGGAGGGCCAATGCGCCGTTTTCTTTTACCGTAGACTTTTCGAGTTCAGCCTTTTCATCTTGGGAAGGATGTCTACCTGTATTTTTGAGGAGGTGTAAGGTTGATTAGGCTTCGCATATGCATATTAATAGGTGATGTACAGTACCGCAGTTTTGGCAAAATACAGTAATCTTTCGAGCCCTGCCCTTCGATGCCCCAGAGGTTTAAACGAAACAAAAATATTCCAATGACCTTAGCTCTTTATGCTTATCAATCCTATAGAGTATGGCACTCACTATTGAAAATCGAGATTTCATCTCCAAACCAAAATTTCGATGACTCAAGTCATGGAAAATTGGAGCTCTCGGGTCAATTTTCGAAGTTTTTCGAAAAGGGAGTTTGGGTGTATATTTTCATTGGGGGATCCTTTTGAGTAGGAAAGTGTAAAAAAAAAGTAAATTTTGTTCTTGGTACCCCGCGAAAAAAGCATTTTTCGATATCGCTTAGCCTACCCGTAAGTTTTCGGCAGGCCTCCGGAGTGCGTATCAATTGTTTCTGCTGCCGGAGGGCCAATGCGCCGTTTTCTTTTACCGTAGACTTTTCGAGTTCAGCCTTTTCATCTTGGGAAGGATGTCTACCTGTATTTTTGAGGAGGTGTAAGGTTGATTAGGCTTCGCATATGCATATTAATAGGTGATGTACAGTACGGCAGTTTTAAAAAAAAAACAGTAATCTTTCGAGCCCTGCCCTTCGATGCCCCAGAGGTTTAAACGAAACAAAAATATTCCAATGACCTTAGCTCTTTATGCTTATCAATCCTATAGAGTATGGCACTCACTATTGAAAATCGAGATTTCATCTCCAAACCAAAATTTCGATGACTCAAGTCATGGAAAATTGGAGCTCTCGGGTCAATTTTCGAAGTTTTTCGAAAAGGGAGTTTGGGTGTATATTTTCATTAGGGGGATCCTTTTGAGTAGGAAAGTGTAAAAAAAAAGTAAATTTTGTTCTTGGTACCCCGCGAAAAAAGCATTTTTCGATATCGCTTAGCCTACCCGTAAGTTTTCGGCAGGCCTCCGGAGTGCGTATCAATTGTTTCTGCTGCCGGAGGGCCAATGCGCCGTTTTCTTTTACCGTAGACTTTTCGAGTTCAGCCTTTTCATCTTGGGAAGGATGTCTACCTGTATTTTTGAGGAGGTGTAAGGTTGATTAGGCTTCGCATATGCATATTAATAGGTGATGTACAGTACCGCAGTTTTGGCAAAATACAGTAATCTTTCGAGCCCTGCCCTTCGATGCCCCAGAGGTTTAAACGAAACAAAAATATTCCAATGACCTTAGCTCTTTATGCTTATCAATCCTATAGAGTATGGCACTCACTATTGAAAATCGAGATTTCATCTCCAAACCAAAATTTCGATGACTCAAGTCATGGAAAATTGGAGCTCTCGGGTCAATTTTCGAAGTTTTTCGAAAAGGGAGTTTGGGTGTATATTTTCATTGGGGGGATCCTTTTGAGTAGGAAAGTGTAAAAAAAAAGTAAATTTTGTTCTTGGTACCCCGCGAAAAAAGCATTTTTCGATATCGCTTAGCCTACCCGTAAGTTTTCGGCAGGCCTCCGGAGTGCGTATCAATTGTTTCTGCTGCCGGAGGGCCAATGCGCCGTTTTCTTTTACCGTAGACTTTTCGAGTTCAGCCTTTTCATCTTGGGAAGGATGTCTACCTGTATTTTTGAGGAGGTGTAAGGTTGATTAGGCTTCGCATATGCATATTAATAGGTGATGTACAGTACCGCAGTTTTGGCAAAATACAGTAATCTTTCGAGCCCTGCCCTTCGATGCCCCAGAGGTTTAAACGAAACAAAAATATTCCAATGACCTTAGCTCTTTATGCTTATCAATCCTATAGAGTATGGCACTCGCTATTGAAAATCGAGATTTCATCTCCAAACCAAAATTTCGATGACTCAAGTCATGGAAAATTGGAGCTCTCGGGTCAATTTTCGAAGTTTTTCGAAAAGGGAGTTTGGGTGTATATTTTCATTAGCGGGATCCTTTTGAGTAGGAAAGTGTAAAAAAAAAGTAAATTTTGTTCTTGGTACCCCGCGAAAAAAGCATTTTGCAATATCGCTTAGCCTACCCGTAAGTTTTCGGCAGGCCTCCGGAGTGCGTATCAATTGTTTCTGCTGCCGGAGGGCCAATGCGCCGTTTTCTTTTACCGTAGACTTTTCGAGTTCAGCCTTTTCATCTTGGGAAGGATGTCTACCTGTATTTTTGAGGAGGTGTAAGGTTGATTAGGCTTCGCATATGCATATTAATAGGTGATGTACAGTACCGCAGTTTTGGCAAAATACAGTAATCTTTCGAGCCCTGCCCTTCGATGCCCCAGAGGTTTAAACGAAACAAAAATATTCCAATGACCTTAGCTCTTTATGCTTATCAATCCTATAGAGTATGGCACTCACTATTGAAAATCGAGATTTCATCTCCAAACCAAAATTTCGATGACTCAAGTCATGGAAAATTGGAGCTCTCGGGTCAATTTTCGAAGTTTTTCGAAAAGGGAGTTTGGGTGTATATTTTCATTAGGGGGATCCTTTTGAGTAGGAAAGTGTAAAAAAAAGTAAATTTTGTTCTTGGTACCCCGCGAAAAAAGCATTTTTCGATATCGCTTAGCCTACCCGTAAGTTTTCGGCAGGCCTCCGGAGTGCGTATCAATTGTTTCTGCTGCCGGAGGGCCAATGCGCCGTTTTCTTTTACCGTAGACTTTTCGAGTTCAGCCTTTTCATCTTGGGAAGGATGTCTACCTGTATTTTTGAGGAGGTGTAAGGTTGATTAGGCTTCGCATATGCATATTAATAGGTGATGTACAGTACCGCAGTTTTGGCAAAATACAGTAATCTTTCGAGCCCTGCCCTTCGATGCCCCAGAGGTTTAAACGAAACAAAAATATTCCAATGACCTTAGCTCTTTATGCTTATCAATCCTATAGAGTATGGCACTCACTATTGAAAATCGAGATTTCATCTCCAAACCAAAATTTCGATGACTCAAGTCATGGAAAATTGGAGCTCTCGGGTCAATTTTCGAAGTTTTTCGAAAAGGGAGTTTGGGTGTATATTTTCATTGGGGGGATCCTTTTGAGTAGGAAAGTGTAAAAAAAAAGTAAATTTTGTTCTTGGTACCCCGCGAAAAAAGCATTTTTCGATATCGCTTAGCCTACCCGTAAGTTTTCGGCAGGCCTCCGGAGTGCGTATCAATTGTTTCTGCTGCCGGAGGGCCAATGCGCCGTTTTCTTTTACCGTAGACTTTTCGAGTTCAGCCTTTTCATCTTGGGAAGGATGTCTACCTGTATTTTTGAGGAGGTGTAAGGTTGATTAGGCTTCGCATATGCATATTAATAGGTGATGTACAGTACGGCAGTTTAAAAAAAAAAAACAGTAATCTTTCGAGCCCTGCCCTTCGATGCCCCAGAGGTTTAAACGAAACAAAAATATTCCAATGACCTTAGCTCTTTATGCTTATCAATCCTATAGAGTATGGCACTCGCTATTGAAAATCGAGATTTCATCTCCAAACCAAAATTTCGATGACTCAAGTCATGGAAAATTGGAGCTCTCGGGTCAATTTTCGAAGTTTTTCGAAAAGGGAGTTTGGGTGTATATTTTCATTAGCGGGATCCTTTTGAGTAGGAAAGTGTAAAAAAAAAGTAAATTTTGTTCTTGGTACCCCGCGAAAAAAGCATTTTTCGATATCGCTTAGCCTACCCGTAAGTTTTCGGCAGGCCTCCGGAGTGCGTATCAATTGTTTCTGCTGCCGGAGGGCCAATGCGCCGTTTTCTTTTACCGTAGACTTTTCGAGTTCAGCCTTTTCATCTTGGGAAGGATGTCTACCTGTATTTTTGAGGAGGTGTAAGGTTGATTAGGCTTCGCATATGCATATTAATAGGTGATGTACAGTACCGCAGTTTTGGCAAAATACAGTAATCTTTCGAGCCCTGCCCTTCGATGCCCCAGAGGTTTAAACGAAACAAAAATATTCCAATGACCTTAGCTCTTTATGCTTATCAATCCTATAGAGTATGGCACTCACTATTGAAAATCGAGATTTCATCTCCAAACCAAAATTTCGATGACTCAAGTCATGGAAAATTGGAGCTCTCGGGTCAATTTTCGAAGTTTTTCAAAAAGGGAGTTTGGGTGTATATTTTCATTAGGGGGATCCTTTTGAGTAGGAAAGTGTAAAAAAAAAGTAAATTTTGTTCTTGGTACCCCGCGAAAAAAGCATTTTTCGATATCGCTTAGCCTACCCGTAAGTTTTCGGCAGGCCTCCGGAGTGCGTATCAATTGTTTCTGCTGCCGGAGGGCCAATGCGCCGTTTTCTTTTACCGTAGACTTTTCGAGTTCAGCCTTTTCATCTTGGGAAGGATGTCTACCTGTATTTTTGAGGAGGTGTAAGGTTGATTAGGCTTCGCATATGCATATTAATAGGTGATGTACAGTACCGCAGTTTTGGCAAAATACAGTAATCTTTCGAGCACTGCCCTTCGATGCCCCAGAGGTTTAAACGAAACAAAAATATTCCAATGACCTTAGCTCTTTATGCTTATCAATCCTATAGAGTATGGCACTCACTATTGAAAATCGAGATTTCATCTCCAAACCAAAATTTCGATGACTCAAGTCATGGAAAATTGGAGCTCTCGGGTCAATTTTCGAAGTTTTTCGAAAAGGGAGTTTGGGTGTATATTTTCATTAGGGGGATCCTTTTGAGTAGGAAAGTGTAAAAAAAAAGTAAATTTTGTTCTTGGTACCCCGCGAAAAAAGCATTTTTCGATATCGCTTAGCCTACCCGTAAGTTTTCGGCAGGCCTCCGGAGTGCGTATCAATTGTTTCTGCTGCCGGAGGGCCAATGCGCCGTTTTCTTTTACCGTAGACTTTTCGAGTTCAGCCTTTTCATCTTGGGAAGGATGTCTACCTGTATTTTTGAGGAGGTGTAAGGTTGATTAGGCTTCGCATATGCATATTAATAGGTGATGTACAGTACCGCAGTTTTGGCAAAATACAGTAATCTTTCGAGCCCTGCCCTTCGATGCCCCAGAGGTTTAAACGAAACAAAAATATTCCAATGACCTTAGCTCTTTATGCTTATCAATCCTATAGAGTATGGCACTCACTATTGAAAATCGAGATTTCATCTCCAAACCAAAATTTCGATGACTCAAGTCATGGAAAATTGGAGCTCTCGGGTCAATTTTCGAAGTTTTTCGAAAAGGGAGTTTGGGTGTATATTTTCATTAGGGGGATCCTTTTGAGTAGGAAAGTGTAAAAAAAAAGTAAATTTTGTTCTTGGTACCCCGCGAAAAAAGCATTTTTCGATATCGCTTAGCCTACCCGTAAGTTTTCGGCAGGCCTCCGGAGTGCGTATCAATTGTTTCTGCTGCCGGAGGGCCAATGCGCCGTTTTCTTTTACCGTAGACTTTTCGAGTTCAGCCTTTTCATCTTGGGAAGGATGTCTACCTGTATTTTTGAGGAGGTGTAAGGTTGATTAGGCTTCGCATATGCATATTAATAGGTGATGTACAGTACCGCAGTTTTGGCAAAATACAGTAATCTTTCGAGCCCTGCCCTTCGATGCCCCAGAGGTTTAAACGAAACAAAAATATTCCAATGACCTTAGCTCTTTATGCTTATCAATCCTATAGAGTATGGCACTCACTATTGAAAATCGAGATTTCATCTCCAAACCAAAATTTCGATGACTCAAGTCATGGAAAATTGGAGCTCTCGGGTCAATTTTCGAAGTTTTTCGAAAAGGGAGTTTGGGTGTATATTTTCATTAGGGGGATCCTTTTGAGTAGGAAAGTGTAAAAAAAAAGTAAATTTTGTTCTTGGTACCCCGCGAAAAAAGCATTTTTCGATATCGCTTAGCCTACCCGTAAGTTTTCGGCAGGCCTCCGGAGTGCGTATCAATTGTTTCTGCTGCCGGAGGGCCAATGCGCCGTTTTCTTTTACCGTAGACTTTTCGAGTTCAGCCTTTTCATCTTGGGAAGGATGTCTACCTGTATTTTTGAGGAGGTGTAAGGTTGATTAGGCTTCGCATATGCATATTAATAGGTGATGTACAGTACCGCAGTTTTGGCAAAATACAGTAATCTTTCGAGCACTGCCCTTCGATGCCCCAGAGGTTTAAACGAAACAAAAATATTCCAATGACCTTAGCTCTTTATGCTTATCAATCCTATAGAGTATGGCACTCACTATTGAAAATCGAGATTTCATCTCCAAACCAAAATTTCGATGACTCAAGTCATGGAAAATTGGAGCTCTCGGGTCAATTTTCGAAGTTTTTCGAAAAGGGAGTTTGGGTGTATATTTTCATTGGGGGGATCCTTTTGAGTAGGAAAGTGTAAAAAAAAAGTAAATTTTGTTCTTGGTACCCCGCGAAAAAAGCATTTTTCGATATCGCTTAGCCTACCCGTAAGTTTTCGGCAGGCCTCCGGAGTGCGTATCAATTGTTTCTGCTGCCGGAGGGCCAATGCGCCGTTTTCTTTTACCGTAGACTTTTCGAGTTCAGCCTTTTCATCTTGGGAAGGATGTCTACCTGTATTTTTGAGGAGGTGTAAGGTTGATTAGGCTTCGCATATGCATATTAATAGGTGATGTACAGTACCGCAGTTTTGGCAAAATACAGTAATCTTTCGAGCCCTGCCCTTCGATGCCCCAGAGGTTTAAACGAAACAAAAATATTCCAATGACCTTAGCTCTTTATGCTTATCAATCCTATAGAGTATGGCACTCACTATTGAAAATCGAGATTTCATCTCCAAACCAAAATTTCGATGACTCAAGTCATGGAAAATTGGAGCTCTCGGGTCAATTTTCGAAGTTTTTCGAAAAGGGAGTTTGGGTGTATATTTTCATTAGGGGGATCCTTTTGAGTAGGAAAGTGTAAAAAAAAAGTAAATTTTGTTCTTGGTACCCCGCGAAAAAAGCATTTTTCGATATCGCTTAGCCTACCCGTAAGTTTTCGGCAGGCCTCCGGAGTGCGTATCAATTGTTTCTGCTGCCGGAGGGCCAATGCGCCGTTTTCTTTTACCGTAGACTTTTCGAGTTCAGCCTTTTCATCTTGGGAAGGATGTCTACCTGTATTTTTGAGGAGGTGTAAGGTTGATTAGGCTTCGCATATGCATATTAATAGGTGATGTACAGTACCGCAGTTTTGGCAAAATACAGTAATCTTTCGAGCCCTGCCCTTCGATGCCCCAGAGGTTTAAACGAAACAAAAATATTCCAATGACCTTAGCTCTTTATGCTTATCAATCCTATAGAGTATGGCACTCACTATTGAAAATCGAGATTTCATCTCCAAACCAAAATTTCGATGACTCAAGTCATGGAAAATTGGAGCTCTCGGGTCAATTTTCGAAGTTTTTCGAAAAGGGAGTTTGGGTGTATATTTTCATTAGGGGGATCCTTTTGAGTAGGAAAGTGTAAAAAAAAAGTAAATTTTGTTCTTGGTACCCCGCGAAAAAAGCATTTTTCGATATCGCTTAGCCTACCCGTAAGTTTTCGGCAGGCCTCCGGAGTGCGTATCAATTGTTTCTGCTGCCGGAGGGCCAATGCGCCGTTTTCTTTTACCGTAGACTTTTCGAGTTCAGCCTTTTCATCTTGGGAAGGATGTCTACCTGTATTTTTGAGGAGGTGTAAGGTTGATTAGGCTTCGCATATGCATATTAATAGGTGATGTACAGTACCGCAGTTTTGGCAAAATACAGTAATCTTTCGAGCACTGCCCTTCGATGCCCCAGAGGTTTAAACGAAACAAAAATATTCCAATGACCTTAGCTCTTTATGCTTATCAATCCTATAGAGTATGGCACTCACTATTGAAAATCGAGATTTCATCTCCAAACCAAAATTTCGATGACTCAAGTCATGGAAAATTGGAGCTCTCGGGTCAATTTTCGAAGTTTTTCGAAAAGGGAGTTTGGGTGTATATTTTCATTAGGGGGATCCTTTTGAGTAGGAAAGTGTAAAAAAAAAGTAAATTTTGTTCTTGGTACCCCGCGAAAAAAGCATTTTTCGATATCGCTTAGCCTACCCGTAAGTTTTCGGCAGGCCTCCGGAGTGCGTATCAATTGTTTCTGCTGCCGGAGGGCCAATGCGCCGTTTTCTTTTACCGTAGACTTTTCGAGTTCAGCCTTTTCATCTTGGGAAGGATGTCTACCTGTATTTTTGAGGAGGTGTAAGGTTGATTAGGCTTCGCATATGCATATTAATAGGTGATGTACAGTACCGCAGTTTTGGCAAAATACAGTAATCTTTCGAGCCCTGCCCTTCGATGCCCCAGAGGTTTAAACGAAACAAAAATATTCCAATGACCTTAGCTCTTTATGCTTATCAATCCTATAGAGTATGGCACTCACTATTGAAAATCGAGATTTCATCTCCAAACCAAAATTTCGATGACTCAAGTCATGGAAAATTGGAGCTCTCGGGTCAATTTTCGAAGTTTTTCGAAAAGGGAGTTTGGGTGTATATTTTCATTAGGGGGATCCTTTTGAGTAGGAAAGTGTAAAAAAAAAGTAAATTTTGTTCTTGGTACCCCGCGAAAAAAGCATTTTTCGATATCGCTTAGCCTACCCGTAAGTTTTCGGCAGGCCTCCGGAGTGCGTATCAATTGTTTCTGCTGCCGGAGGGCCAATGCGCCGTTTTCTTTTACCGTAGACTTTTCGAGTTCAGCCTTTTCATCTTGGGAAGGATGTCTACCTGTATTTTTGAGGAGGTGTAAGGTTGATTAGGCTTCGCATATGCATATTAATAGGTGATGTACAGTACCGCAGTTTTGGCAAAATACAGTAATCTTTCGAGCCCTGCCCTTCGATGCCCCAGAGGTTTAAACGAAACAAAAATATTCCAATGACCTTAGCTCTTTATGCTTATCAATCCTATAGAGTATGGCACTCACTATTGAAAATCGAGATTTCATCTCCAAACCAAAATTTCGATGACTCAAGTCATGGAAAATTGGAGCTCTCGGGTCAATTTTCGAAGTTTTTCAAAAAGGAAGTTTGGGTGTATATTTTCATTAGGGGGATCCTTTTGAGTAGGAAAGTGTAAAAAAAACGTAAATTTTGTTCTTGATACCCCGCGAAAAAAGCATTTTTCGATATCGCTTAGCCTACCCGTAAGTTTTCGGCAGGCCTCCGGAGTGCGTATCAATTGTTTCTGCTGCCGGAGGGCCAATGCGCCGTTTTCTTTTACCGTAGACTTTTCGAGTTCAGCCTTTTCATCTTGGGAAGGATGTCTACCTGTATTTTTGAGGAGGTGTAAGGTTGATTAGGCTTCGCATATGCATATTAATAGGTGATGTACAGTACCGCAGTTTTGGCAAAATACAGTAATCTTTCGAGCACTGCCCTTCGATGCCCCAGAGGTTTAAACGAAACAAAAATATTCCAATGACCTTAGCTCTTTATGCTTATCAATCCTATAGAGTATGGCACTCACTATTGAAAATCGAGATTTCATCTCCAAACCAAAATTTCGATGACTCAAGTCATGGAAAATTGGAGCTCTCGGGTCAATTTTCGAAGTTTTTCGAAAAGGGAGTTTGGGTGTATATTTTCATTAGGGGGATCCTTTTGAGTAGGAAAGTGTAAAAAAAAAGTAAATTTTGTTCTTGGTACCCCGCGAAAAAAGCATTTTTCGATATCGCTTAGCCTACCCGTAAGTTTTCGGCAGGCCTCCGGAGTGCGTATCAATTGTTTCTGCTGCCGGAGGGCCAATGCGCCGTTTTCTTTTACCGTAGACTTTTCGAGTTCAGCCTTTTCATCTTGGGAAGGATGTCTACCTGTATTTTTGAGGAGGTGTAAGGTTGATTAGGCTTCGCATATGCATATTAATAGGTGATGTACAGTACCGCAGTTTAAAAAAAAAACAGTAATCTTTCGAGCCCTGCCCTTCGATGCCCCAGAGGTTTAAACGAAACAAAAATATTGCAATGACCTTAGCTCTTTATGCTTATCAATCCTATAGAGTATGGCACTCGCTATTGAAAATCGAGATTTCATCTCCAAACCAAAATTTCGATGACTCAAGTCATGGAAAATTGGAGCTCTCGGGTCAATTTTCGAAGTTTTTCGAAAAGGGAGTTTGGGTGTATATTTTCATTGGGGGGATCCTTTTGAGTAGGAAAGTGTAAAAAAAAAGTAAATTTTGTTCTTGGTACCCCGCGAAAAAAGCATTTTTCGATATCGCTTAGCCTACCCGTAAGTTTTCGGCAGGCCTCCGGAGTGCGTATCAATTGTTTCTGCTGCCGGAGGGCCAATGCGCCGTTTTCTTTTACCGTAGACTTTTCGAGTTCAGCCTTTTCATCTTGGGAAGGATGTCTACCTGTATTTTTGAGGAGGTGTAAGGTTGATTAGGCTTCGCATATGCATATTAATAGGTGATGTACAGTACCGCAGTTTTGGCAAAATACAGTAATCTTTCGAGCCCTGCCCTTCGATGCCCCAGAGGTTTAAACGAAACAAAAATATTCCAATGACCTTAGCTCTTTATGCTTATCAATCCTATAGAGTATGGCACTCACTATTGAAAATCGAGATTTCATCTCCAAACCAAAATTTCGATGACTCAAGTCATGGAAAATTGGAGCTCTCGGGTCAATTTTCGAAGTTTTTCGAAAAGGGAGTTTGGGTGTATATTTTCATTGGGGGGATCCTTTTGAGTAGGAAAGTGTAAAAAAAAAGTAAATTTTGTTCTTGGTACCCCGCGAAAAAAGCATTTTTCGATATCGCTTAGCCTACCCGTAAGTTTTCGGCAGGCCTCCGGAGTGCGTATCAATTGTTTCTGCTGCCGGAGGGCCAATGCGCCGTTTTCTTTTACCGTAGACTTTTCGAGTTCAGCCTTTTCATCTTGGGAAGGATGTCTACCTGTATTTTTGAGGAGGTGTAAGGTTGATTAGGCTTCGCATATGCATATTAATAGGTGATGTACAGTACCGCAGTTTTGGCAAAATACAGTAATCTTTCGAGCCCTGCCCTTCGATGCCCCAGAGGTTTAAACGAAACAAAAATATTCCAATGACCTTAGCTCTTTATGCTTATCAATCCTATAGAGTATGGCACTCACTATTGAAAATCGAGATTTCATCTCCAAACCAAAATTTCGATGACTCAAGTCATGGAAAATTGGAGCTCTCGGGTCAATTTTCGAAGTTTTTCGAAAAGGGAGTTTGGGTGTATATTTTCATTAGGGGGATCCTTTTGAGTAGGAAAGTGTAAAAAAAAAGTAAATTTTGTTCTTGGTACCCCGCGAAAAAAGCATTTTTCGATATCGCTTAGCCTACCCGTAAGTTTTCGGCAGGCCTCCGGAGTGCGTATCAATTGTTTCTGCTGCCGGAGGGCCAATGCGCCGTTTTCTTTTACCGTAGACTTTTCGAGTTCAGCCTTTTCATCTTGGGAAGGATGTCTACCTGTATTTTTGAGGAGGTGTAAGGTTGATTAGGCTTCGCATATGCATATTAATAGGTGATGTACAGTACGGCAGTTTTAAAAAAAAAACAGTAATCTTTCGAGCCCTGCCCTTCGATGCCCCAGAGGTTTAAACGAAACAAAAATATTCCAATGACCTTAGCTCTTTATGCTTATCAATCCTATAGAGTATGGCACTCGCTATTGAAAATCGAGATTTCATCTCCAAACCAAAATTTCGATGACTCAAGTCATGGAAAATTGGAGCTCTCGGGTCAATTTTCGAAGTTTTTCGAAAAGGGAGTTTGGGTGTATATTTTCATTGGGGGGATCCTTTTGAGTAGGAAAGTGTAAAAAAAAAGTAAATTTTGTTCTTGGTACCCCGCGAAAAAAGCATTTTTCGATATCGCTTAGCCTACCCGTAAGTTTTCGGCAGGCCTCCGGAGTGCGTATCAATTGTTTCTGCTGCCGGAGGGCCAATGCGCCGTTTTCTTTTACCGTAGACTTTTCGAGTTCAGCCTTTTCATCTTGGGAAGGATGTCTACCTGTATTTTTGAGGAGGTGTAAGGTTGATTAGGCTTCGCATATGCATATTAATAGGTGATGTACAGTACCGCAGTTTTGGCAAAATACAGTAATCTTTCGAGCCCTGCCCTTCGATGCCCCAGAGGTTTAAACGAAACAAAAATATTCCAATGACCTTAGCTCTTTATGCTTATCAATCCTATAGAGTATGGCACTCACTATTGAAAATCGAGATTTCATCTCCAAACCAAAATTTCGATGACTCAAGTCATGGAAAATTGGAGCTCTCGGGTCAATTTTCGAAGTTTTTCGAAAAGGGAGTTTGGGTGTATATTTTCATTAGGGGGATCCTTTTGAGTAGGAAAGTGTAAAAAAAAAGTAAATTTTGTTCTTGGTACCCCGCGAAAAAAGCATTTTTCGATATCGCTTAGCCTACCCGTAAGTTTTCGGCAGGCCTCCGGAGTGCGTATCAATTGTTTCTGCTGCCGGAGGGCCAATGCGCCGTTTTCTTTTACCGTAGACTTTTCGAGTTCAGCCTTTTCATCTTGGGAAGGATGTCTACCTGTATTTTTGAGGAGGTGTAAGGTTGATTAGGCTTCGCATATGCATATTAATAGGTGATGTACAGTACCGCAGTTTTGGCAAAATACAGTAATCTTTCGAGCCCTGCCCTTCGATGCCCCAGAGGTTTAAACGAAACAAAAATATTCCAATGACCTTAGCTCTTTATGCTTATCAATCCTATAGAGTATGGCACTCACTATTGAAAATCGAGATTTCATCTCCAAACCAAAATTTCGATGACTCAAGTCATGGAAAATTGGAGCTCTCGGGTCAATTTTCGAAGTTTTTCGAAAAGGGAGTTTGGGTGTATATTTTCATTAGGGGGATCCTTTTGAGTAGGAAAGTGTAAAAAAAAAGTAAATTTTGTTCTTGGTACCCCGCGAAAAAAGCATTTTTCGATATCGCTTAGCCTACCCGTAAGTTTTCGGCAGGCCTCCGGAGTGCGTATCAATTGTTTCTGCTGCCGGAGGGCCAATGCGCCGTTTTCTTTTACCGTAGACTTTTCGAGTTCAGCCTTTTCATCTTGGGAAGGATGTCTACCTGTATTTTTGAGGAGGTGTAAGGTTGATTAGGCTTCGCATATGCATATTAATAGGTGATGTACAGTACCGCAGTTTTGGCAAAATACAGTAATCTTTCGAGCCCTGCCCTTCGATGCCCCAGAGGTTTAAACGAAACAAAAATATTCCAATGACCTTAGCTCTTTATGCTTATCAATCCTATAGAGTATGGCACTCACTATTGAAAATCGAGATTTCATCTCCAAACCAAAATTTCGATGACTCAAGTCATGGAAAATTGGAGCTCTCGGGTCAATTTTCGAAGTTTTTCGAAAAGGGAGTTTGGGTGTATATTTTCATTGGGGGGATCCTTTTGAGTAGGAAAGTGTAAAAAAAAAGTAAATTTTGTTCTTGGTACCCCGCGAAAAAAGCATTTTTCGATATCGCTTAGCCTATCCGTAAGTTTTCGGCAGGCCTCCGGAGTGCGTATCAATTGTTTCTGCTGCCGGAGGGCCAATGCGCCGTTTTCTTTTACCGTAGACTTTTCGAGTTCAGCCTATTCATCTTGAGAAGGATGTCTACCTGTATTTTTGAGGAGGTGTAAGGTTGATTAGGCTTCGCATATGCATATTAATAGGTGATGTACAGTACCGCAGTTTTGGCAAAATACAGTAATCTTTCGAGCCCTGCCCTGCGATGCCCCAGAGGTTTAAACGAAACAAAAATATTCCAATGACCTTAGCTCTTTATGCTTATCAATCCTATAGAGTATGGCACTCACTATTGAAAATCGAGATTTCATCTCCAAACCAAAATTTCGATGACTCAAGTCATGGAAAATTGGAGCTCTCGGGTCAATTTTCGAAGTTTTTCGAAAAGGAAGTTTGGGTGTATATTTTCATTAGGGGGATCCTTTTGAGTAGGAAAGTGTAAAAAAAAAGTAAATTTTGTTCTTGGTACCCCGCGAAAAAAGCATTTTTCGATGTCGCTTAGCCTACCCGTAAGTTTTCGGCAGGCCTCCGGAGTGCGTACCAATTGTTTCTGCTGCCGGAGGGCCAATGCGCCGTTTTCTTTTACCGTAGACTTTTCGAGTTCAGCCTTTTCATCTTGGGAAGGATGTCTACCTGTATTTTTGAGGAGGTGTAAGGTTGATTAGGCTTCGCATATGCATTTTAATAGGTGATGTACAGTACCGCAGTTTTGGCAAAATACAGTAATCTTTCGAGCCCTGCCCTTCGATGCCCCAGAGGTTTAAACGAAACAAAAATATTCCAATGACTCTTTATGCTTATCAATCCTATAGAGTATGGCACTCACTATTGAAAATTGAGATTTCATCTCCAAACCAAAATTTCGATGACTCAAGTCATGGAAAATTGGAGCTCTCGGGTCAATTTTCGAAGTTTTTCGAAAAGGGAGTTTGGGTGTATATTTTCATTAGGGGGATCCTTTTGAGTAGGAAAGTGTAAAAAAAAGTAAATTTTGTTCTTGGTACCCCGCAAAAAATTCATTTTTCGATATCACTTAGCCTACCCATAAGTTTTCGGCAGGCCTCCGGAGTGCGTATCAATTTTTTCTGCTGCCGGAGGGCCAATGCGCCGTTTTCTTTTACCGTAGACTTTTCGAGTTCAGCCTTTTCATCTTGGGAAGGACGTCTACCTGTATTTTTGAGGAGGTGTAAGGTCGATTAGGCTTCGCATATGCATATTAACCCCTTCAGACTCATATGACGCAGAGGTTGCCAGATTAGCAATAAGAAATAGAGTTCTCTCACTCTTATAATTACCTCTCCAAAATTAGTTTTCTGCCCACATCTAACTCAAAGACAACTGCAGAGGTTGAAGTAACTAAAATAAAGGTTTGTAAAAAACCCTGATGGTAATAAAGGCTTTAAAGTATCCCTAATAGGCTCAAAATTGCGTCATATGTCGGAGAGGGTTAATAGGTGATGTACAGTACCGCAGTTTTGGCAAAATCCAGTAATCTTTCGATCCCTGCCCTTCGATGCCCCAGAGGTTTAAACGAAACAAAAATATTCCAATGACCTTAGCTCTTTATGCTTATCAATCCTATAGAGTATGGCACTCACTATTGAAAATCGAGATTTCATCTCCAAACCAAAATTTCGATGACTCAAGTCATGGAAAATTGGAGCTCTCGGGTCAATTTTCGAAGTTTTTCGAAAAGGAAGTTTGGGTGTATATTTTCATTAGGGGGATCCTTTTGAGTAGGAAAGTGTAAAAAAAAAGTAAATTTTGTTCTTGATACCCAGCGAAAAATACATTTTTCGATATCGCTAAGCGATATCGAAAAAAACATTTTTCGCGGGGTATCAAGAACAAAATTTACTTTTTTTTTACACTTTCCTACTCAAAAGGATCCCCCTAATGAAAATATACACCCAAACTCCCTTTTCGAAAAACTTCGAAAATTGACCCGAGAGCTCCAATTTTCCATGACTTGAGACATCGAAATTTTGGTTTGGAGATGAAATCTCGATTTTCAATAGGGAGTGCCATACTCTATAGGATTGATAAGCATAAAGAGCTAAGGTCATTGGAATACTTTTGTTTCGTTTAAACCTCTGGGGCATCGAAGGGCAGGGATCGAAAGATTACTGGATTTTGCCAAAACTGCGGTACTGTACATCACCTATTAATATGCATATGCAAAGCCTAATCAACCTTACACCTCCTCAAAAATACAGGTAGACATCCTTCCCAAGATGAAAAGGCTGAACTCGAAAAGTCTACGGTAAAAGAAAACGGCGCATTGGCCCTCCGGCAGCAGAAACAATTGATACGCACTCCGGAGGCCTGCCGAAAACTTACGGGTAGGCTAAGTGATATCGAAAAATGATTTTTTCGCGGGGTACCAAGAACAAAATTTACTTTTTTTTTACACTTTCCTACTCAAAAGGATCCCGCTAATGAAAATATACACCCAAACTCCCTTTTCGAAAAACTTCGAAAATTGACCCGAGAGCTCCAATTTTCCATGACTTGAGTCATCGAAATTTTGGTTTGGAGATGAAATCTCGATATTCAATAGTGAGTGCCATACTCTATAGGATTGATAAGCATAAAGAGCTAAGGTCATTGGAATATTTTTGTTTCGTTTAAACCTCTGGGGCATCGAAGGGCAGTGCTCGAAAGATTACTGTATTTTGCCAAAACTGCGGTACTGTACATCACCTATTAATATGCATATGCGAAGCCTAATTAACCTTACACCTCTTCAAAAATACAGGTAGACATCCTTCCCAAGATGAAAAGGCTGAACTCGAAAAGTCTACGGTAAAAGAAAACGGCGCATTGGCCCTCCGGCAGCAGAAACAATTGGTACGCACTCCGGAGGCCTGCAAAAAACTTACGGGTAGGCTAAGCGATATCGAAAAATATTTTTTTCGGGGGGTACCAAGACAAAATTTACTTTTTTTTTTTTACACTTTCCTAGTCAAAAGGATTCCCCTAATGAAAATATACACCCAAACTCCCTTTTTGAAAAACTTCGAAAATTGACCCGAGAGCTCCAATTTTCCATGACTTGAGTCATCGAAATTTTGGTTTGGAGATGAAATCTCGATTTTCAATAGTGAGTGCCATACTCTATAGGATTGATAAGCATAAAGAGCTAAGGTCATTGGAATATTTTTGTTTCGTTTAAACCTCTGGGGCATCGAAGGGCAGGGCTCGAAAGATTACTGTATTTTGCCAAAACTGCGGTACTGTACATCACCTATTAATATGCATATGCGAAGCCTAATCAACCTTACACCTCCTCAAAAATACAGGTAGACATCCTTCCCAAGATGAAAAGGCTGAACTCGAAAAGTCTACGGTAAAAGAAAACGGCACATTGGCCCTCCGGCAGCAGAAACAATTGATACGCACTCCGGAGGCCTGCCGAAAACTTACGGGTAGGCTAAGCGATATCGAAAAATGCTTTTTTCGCGGGGTACCAAGATTTTTTTTTACTTATTTTTACACTTTCCTACTCAAAAGGATCCCCCCAATGAAAATATACACCCAAACTCCCTTTTCGAAAAACTTCGAAAATTGACCCGAGAGCTCCAATTTTCCATGACTTGAGTCATCGAAATTTTGGTTTGGAGATGAAATTTCTATTTTCAATAGCGAGTGCCATACTCTATAGGATTGATAAGCATAAAGAGCTAAGGTCATTGCAATATTTTTGTTTCGTTTAAACCTCTGGGGCATCGAAGGGCAGGGCTCGAAAGATTACTGTTTTAAAAAAAAAATGCGGTACTGTACATCACCTATTAATATGCATATGCGAAGCCTAATCAACCTTACACCTCCTCAAAAATACAGGTAGACATCCTTCCCAAGATGAAAAGGCTGAACTCGAAAAGTCTACGGTAAAAGAAAACGGCGCATTGGCCCTCCGGCAGCAGAAACAATTGATACGCACTCCGGAGGCCTGCCGAAAACTTACGGGTAGGCTAAGCGATATCGAAAAATGCTTTTTTCGCGGGGTACCAAGAACAAAATTTACTTTTTTTTACACTTTCCTACTCAAAAGGATCCCCCCAATGAAAATATACACCCAAACTCCCTTTTCGAAAAACTTCGAAAATTGACCCGAGAGCTCCAATTTTCCATGACTTGAGTCATCGAAATTTTGGTTTGGAGATGAAATCTCTATTTTCAATAGCGAGTGCCATACTCTATAGGATTGATAAGCATAAAGAGCTAAGGTCATTGGAATATTTTTGTTTCGTTTAAACCTCTGGGGCATCGAAGGGCACGGATCGAAAGATTACTGGATTTTGCCAAAACTGCGGTACGGTACATCACCTATTAATATGCATATGCGAAGCCTAATCAACCTTACACCTCCTCAAAAATACAGGTAGACATCCTTCCCAAGATGAAAAGGCTGAACTCGAAAAGTATACGGTAAAAGAAAACGGCGCATTGGCCCTCCGGCAGCAGAAACAATTGATACGCACTCCGGAGGCCTGCCGAAAACTTACGGGTAGGCTAAGCGATATCGAAAAATGCTTTTTTCGCAGGGTACCAAGATTTGTTTTTACTTTTTTTTACTCTTTCATACTCAAAAGGATCCCCCCAATGAAAATATACACCCAAACTCCCTTTTCGAAAAACTTCGAAAATTGACCCGAGAGCTCCAATTTTCCATGACTTGAGTCATCGAAATTTTGGTTTGGAGATGAAATTTCTATTTTCAATAGCGAGTGCCATACTCTATAGGATTGATAAGCATAAAGAGCTAAGGTCATTGCAATATTTTTGTTTCGTTTAAACCTCTGGGGCATCGAAGGGCAGGGCTCGAAAGATTACTGTTTTTTTTTTTAAACTGCCGTACTGTACATCACCTATTAATATGCATATGCGAAGCCTAATCAACCTTACACCTCCTCAAAAATACAGGTAGACATCCTTCCCAAGATGAAAAGGCTGAACTCGAAAAGTCTACGGTAAAAGAAAACGGCGCATTGGCCCTCCGGCAGCAGAAACAATTGGTACGCACTCCGGAGGCCTGCCGAAAACTTACGGGTAGGCTAAGCGATATCGAAAAATGCTTTTTTCGCGGGGTACCAAGAACAAAATTTTTTTTTTTTTTTTTACACTTTCCTACTCAAAAGGATCCCCCTAATGAAAATATACACCCAAACTTCCTTTTCGAAAAACTTCGAAAATTGACCCGAGAGCTCCAATTTTCCATGACTTGAGTCATCAAATTTTGGTTTGGAGATGAAATCTCTATTTTCAATAGTGAGTGCCATACTCTATAGGATTGATAAGCATAAAGAGCTAAGGTCATTGGAATATTTTTTGTTTCGTTTAAACCTCTGGGGCATCGAAGGGCAGGGCTCGAAAGATTAACGTTTTTTTTTTAAACTGCGGTACTGTACATCACCTATTAATATGCATATGCGAAGCCTAATCAACCTTACACCTCCTCAAAAATACAGGTAGACATCCTTCCCAAGATGAAAAGGCTGAACTCGAAAAGTCTACGGTAAAAGAAAACGGCGCATTTGAGGACACACTTGAGCATAGAACAAGGTTTTTCTGCACCCTCCCATACTTCTTCAACCATATGGAGAGGCCCTCTGACACGGTGTCCAAAGACGAACTCATTAGGGCTGAATCCCAAACTCTCCCCAGGTACCTCCCGCACAGCAAACAAAACACATGGCAGGCCAAGATCCCAATCCTTCCCACTCTCAAAGCAACAACAACGAAGCACAGATTTCAAGGCTGAGTGCTATCGCTCTAACACACCCTGGCTCTCCGGATGATACGCAGATGACACAACCCCAACAATCCCATGCTTCGGCATTGCTTGAACAAAGAGGCTAGTAAGTGAAGTTGGGTCACTGGACTGACTGAATCCCTTGCGGGTAACCATACCGGGAAAAATACACTAGCAAGCTTCGGACCACCGTCTTCGCCGACCCATTTCTCATAGGGTACGCGTCAGGGTACCTTGTCGCTACATCTCCCGACTGTGCATCACTGTCCTCCTTCAACTCTTTCGTCTTTTTAAGCCCATCCTCTGCCTTTTCAGGAACAGTTACTGGGTCTTCTCCAGACTCGAAATGTGGTCCTAATAATGAGTCCCCGAGAAGGTCCGTTGATACTAAACTCTCAACCGTATCAACTTTCAACCCCTTCTCGGTACCCTTCCTCTGCTGATCTAAAGATTGTTGACCAGAATGTGACTCCCTGGATGCAGGATATCCGGTGACAACACACGCCATAGGTTGCACCGGACACTTCTCAACCCACTCCTGCTCCTCCCTACTCACGTCGGCCGGCTTCTCGGCAACGACTAACGGTGGAGCCTGAGAAGTAGGCCCCGCAAAGTCGTTGCCGAGAAGGAGGTCGACGCCCCCAACAGGCAACTTCTCCACAATTCCTACATCTAGGTCACGAGTCACACCATCAACTTCCATCTTCATTCTTACAAGCGGGTATGACCTTGTTGCATTAACTCCCTGAACCACAACCACCCGCGCCGTATTGACAGGTTTACCAGTGAAATTCCTCAACAGTGTTTGCGATGCCCCAGTGTCACGCAAAATTCTCACCTCATGTCTTCTACCCCCCCACTCCACACAACCGAGTCTCCTGTGGTCAGTAAAGGCATCACGGACAGGGAATAAGCCTTCCGGATCCTTCTGCACTGGCAGTGTATTTATCTCGGAAGAAATGCCTCTAACAAACTCCGATGTCCTCTTGAACACTCCAATGCCGTGAGCAAAAGACACGGCTGCCGGAGAAGGTCGACTATGGCACTCATTTGCCTTATGACCCTCCTGGTGGCACTTAAAACACATAAATTTCGGTTTCGGCTTATACTATGATGTAAAAAGCCCCTGACTTTTCTCATATGGCGTGGTGTTAGGTTTGGATTCAGTTTTAGTGTCATTGCTCTTTTGTTTAAATATGTCATTGCTATGGGGAGGGGGAGGATAACGGTCCCTAGCACTTGCATCGTACTTCTGTGAGGCCCCACAACCCCGAATCAACGACAGCCGTCGATCAGCCATTTCTGCTGCTTCGACTAGAGTTCTTGGGTTTTTCGCCTTTAAGTTCAAAGTTAGATCACCGCCCGTGCTCTTAAAGAACTGCTCCAACATCATCAACTGCTTAACTCCATCAAACGTTGTTACCTTCTCAGATCGGAGCCAGTTCCCCATAGCATCGGACAAGTCCCGGGCATGTTCCAAAAAGGTGCTATCTCTTCCTTTAGTTACACCCGGGAACTTCAAACGGTACGTTTCTGGATGCAGTTCGTAAGCCCTCAGGACAGCCTCCTTGAGATCCTTATACACAATACATGACTCCAAAGGTAACGCATCGTATGCTTTAAGACCCTTGCCTATTAATCTAGAGGATACAAGTGCTGCCCATTTATTCTCTGGCTACTGGTGTTCCTGGCACTTCTCAAAGCGTGCAAAAAATTATGTTACACCACTCTCATCAAACACCGGAACCAGTTTGAATAAGTTCGAGAGAGATTGATCAGGAGCACGGTTACCAGCCCCAAGTCGCTGTCCCGTTGTCTCTACTCGCGACTTCTCTACGTCCCTGTCGGCACAGTACCTAGTCGACTCGGCTTGGATTTTTGCTTGACTGATAGTTTTTCTCTCTTCTATCTTGGCTAATTCTAATTGCTGCTGAAGCTTAGCTAATTCGAGCTGAAGCAATAATTCTGGAGTTAACCCTTGAGGAGGTGAAGGTGCTACAATGTTTGAAATTACCGGTGGTCCCCCCAGGGGCAACCCACCCTGCCAGTCACCACCCACCTGTGGAAGCGTACCCGGGGTCGGCAAACCACTGGGATGGCTGGGAGTCGAGTGTAGGGGAAGCATGGCCGAAGGGCTCTGAGCACTCAACCCATCTCGCTCATGTCACCCTGCCCAGTACACACGTTATCAAGTTATCCCTGGTCATGCTGCTAGTACCCGCATGACCGATAGCTGTGGCCAGGCATTGAAGACCGTACCGATTCACACCCTCCAACCGCTCGGCAGTAACAGGCCATTGCAAAAATATCCTAGCATCCTCCTCACAGTTCACCTGATTAACCATTTCATCATGCTGCTGTTCCTCAGTTTCGACATGACGTACTGTGTCCCCATTCTCCTCTGATCCGGCATAAGACATGATGCTCAAAAAAAATCCCACCTCAATATTCAGAAAAGAAGCACCCCAAACTCTTATACCTCAATATACACACAAAAATTCTCGGAAATACTCAAGGGCTATACTATGTTGCAAAAAAAAATTATTCTTGCTGATCCCCGCAAAATATTCCCCAAAACAACAAATGTTCCCTGCTAATAAATGTAGGTTCACCAAATCCTAGGTAAGGTCGCCATTTGTTACGACCGAGGTTCAAATATATCAGGGCTCTTATTCATTGGACTAGTAATGGCATAAATGCTACAACGGAAAACGCTAGCTCCAACCTCTGATGTATATTCCCAGTGAACAAAGAACACAAATACTCTCCAGAGTTCTATATGCAATAATAGGCTATCAAACTCTCAATAAATGTGCGTCTATTCTAGGCTTAATGTTATGTGAAAACAGCCTATTACTACCTATAACCGAAGGTGCTTGGTTATGGTATGCAAAGTAAGGTGGTAAGAGAGGTTACAGCTTACGTTACTTTAATCAATAAATGTCAGGCACTACTGCATGAAAGAAAGTGCACTAAAGTCCTTCAACACTAACAAGGAATCTTCTTTAAATGTTAGATGCTATCAAGATGCTCGAATCGGAAATGGAACCCAAAAAGGCCGGCAGCGGAACAATGCTCGTGCAGGCTATGCACACAAAAGGCAGGATATATAATGCAGTCGGGGCCAAGAATATCCTAAACGCTACAACAATAATAATCGCCACGACAATGCAGTATTCCTATCAACAAAAAGAGCCTAAGTCGTTTGTGTCTCCATACATCAAACTAGGCTGCGAAATGCTTGTGTGCTCATAAACGGGTATGCATAAAAAGAGTAATTGGGTTAATATACTTAATGTCTACTATGACTGATAAAGTCTAGCTAGAGTCAATGATACGAGTTACTGGTGCGCATGGCATGCCGCATAGCCTAGTGCAAATCTCAAGTCTGTGCGTCAAATATTACGTTATAATGAAGGGTAGCTCTCTTGAGAAACCTTAATACCGAAGTATTAAGCGTTCTCCTGGCGTACCTCAAAGACAAACAACGAGCTTAGAACAGTGCAGAATGGTATAGGCAAAAAGCCCTCATTCGTGCATGCTCTACTCTCAATGGCACACAGACTAGAATTTACTCAATCAACTCCAGTTCTCAGGTATGTCATGCAGCTTTTAACTAAAGCCAGCACTCATTGGAAACAATACCTTATAATATCAGACCCCTAGTCTAGCATTATCTAATCCAGCAGAACACTAATAATTATAGGAAGCAGTACTGAACTATATGAATGCTAACCAATGCTTCGTGATCAACTTATCTTAACAACTAACATACATAGGTTATATCAGACCTTAACGCACAATACAACTGGCCAGCATGAAGCTGATTTTGCAGAGTTAACCAGAGGGGGTATAATGTTAATAAAAGGTGGTGAAAGATATGGAAAATGGGAAAGATAGGCAGAGGAAAAGATTCTCAGGTGCAGGCCGGGGAACAGGCATCAAAGGGATAAGAGGGATGCGTTCTACAAACCAGATCTGAGGGAGAGAGTGGCGAGGGACCTGTATATATACTAGCACTAGCTCGAGCCGCATGGGAAAAAAACGGTAACAAGTCCTTCAGCCAATACTAAAGAAGCCAGCCAAACATGACGTCACAAAGCATGGTAAAAAACTCCCTCAACGAATCCCCACGAGGCCAGCCAGCTATGACGTCATCGAGTATAGCAAAACACTACGCGCCTCCTCTCACTCTGTTCTACTCTCTCTCTCTCTCTCTCAATTCCTATCATTACTACTTAATGATAAAACATATACTTTGCAATTAAATATATAAAGCCTTGACATGGGCGAAAACAAAGAGCCTTTCTGGACTGCCCATGACACGAGCTTTCATATGAAATAAAGCACACAATAATACGTCAACTGTAGCCACATCCACTGCCCTGGTGATCCTAGCGAGTCACTGTAGGACAAGCCATGCGGTTCTAACGGAGTGGTTAACGTCACACAATATACCCTGCAGGATACTTAAGGCGAATGCTGCTATTCTTGCTCCTATCCTGCAGGTTATATTCTCGCAGACTATAGACTCTGGAGAACTTCCAATGACTGGCTTTTGGCGAACGTGACACCAATTTTCAAATCCGGAGACAGAACCCTCCCTGTCAACTATAGACCCGTTTCAATTACCTCAGTTCCCTGCAAAATTTTAGAACATATCCTCCACCGACATATCATGGATCATTTTGATAGGTTAAATATACTTACTGACGCACAGCACGGCCTTCGACCTAAGAGGTCGTGCGAAACTCAGCTACTGGTGACCACACATGACATTTCCCGATCCCTTAATGACCCCAAAATTAGACAAGTAGACGCCATAGTACTTGACTTCGCCAAAGCCTTCGACAAAGTCCCACACCAGAGACTTCTAGCAAAATTAGATTATTATGGCATCCGAGGACCACTTCTTCACTGGCTAAGACTTTTCTAACTAATCGTGAGCAACGTGTTATTCTCGAGGGCTGTCATTCTTCTTCTGTATCTGTAACTTCTGGGGTCCCACAGGGCACCATCTTGGGCCCCCTACTTTTCCTTTCATATTTTAATGACCTTCCACTATCTCTTACTTCTACTACTAGACTTTTTGCAGACGATAGCTTAGTTTACCGACCAATTATCAATAGGGACGATTGCCTCAGACTACAAGACGACTTAACTGCGCTTGAACAGTGGGAAGCCAAGTGGCAGATGACGTTCAGACCTGACAAGTGCCACCATATTTGCTTCACCCGTTCCAGTAAAACCATTCCATTCCCTTACAAACTTCACAATACCCCTTTAGATACCGTTCCCTCCCATTAATAATTGGGGGTCCACATCTCAGCGGACATGAGGTGGACCACACACACGAGCAGCGTCAGAGCAATGGCTAATAGGGCCCTGGGCTTCCTTCGCAGGAATCTCACAAAGTGTAACTCAAACATCAAAATTCAAGCTTTCAAATAACTAGTTCGGCCACACTTAGAATTCTGCGACACCGTCTGGGATCCACACACTCACAATAATATCAATAAATTAGAGGCCATACAAAACAAAGCTGCAAGATGGATCAGACGTGATTACAGACATACTACATCAGTCACTTTGCTCAAACAAGACACTAAACTAGACCCCCTTGTAACAAGAAGACAAATACACAGACAACAAATGTTATACAAAATCACAATCAATCTAGCAGACATAATATAAAAATACATATTTACACCCTACAAACATACGATTTACGAGACGCAGCCACAACTTAAAATACCACACATAGGCAGGCACGGACATATTCAGACATTAATTTTTTCCCCGCAGCATCCAAGAGTGGAATCACCTCCCATCTCACATAGTTAATAGTCCCACTCTTCATTCCTTTAGAAATAGGATCACTACTCATTATCTCCCTAATCCTTGACCCGATCCTATCCCCTTTTGGTTATACAATGTTTGAGAAAAGTCTGATCAATAGAAATGGAGGAGGAGTTCTGTTTTTTATAAAGGAAAGTCTTAATCCCGTCTTAATGTCAAAACCTCAAATTGCGAATATAGACATATCTTACGTACTATTAAATAATAAACGAGGAACTAAAATAACACTAGCTTTATTATACAGACCCCCAGCTCAATCAGTGCAAACTGACAGTGAAATTTATGAACAATTGCAGAAATAACTAACATACAAGATACCGTAATTCTTGGCGATTTCAACTTACCCGTGACTAAATGGGGCAATATTCTTACTTCACACTCTGGACACGACCTCTATGCTAACTTGCAAGAGAGTTCACTTTTTCAATTTGTACAATCTCCGACCCGTGGTAATAATGTGCTTGACCTTGTACTCGCAACAAAAGAATTAATAGAGAATTTGAATGTTGGTGATGAATTCAGTAACAGCGACCATCGTACGATAACTTTCACTTTAAAGTTTACTAGTAACAAATCAAATAGCAGCATTGAGAAAGTCCCTAATTTCAAGAAAGCAAATTTTCATAAACTTAAATCAAAGCTTAAAGAAACTGACTGGAGCTTTTTGACTAACAATAACAATTTCAAAGTCTTTGAAATTATATTAAATAATCACATAATTAAGCATCTTGAGAATAATAAATTAATCAGTGATAGGCAATATGGTTTTAGACGATGTCGATCAACTGCAGACATGCTTTGCCTTCTTACGCATCAAATCAACCAAGCTACAGACCAACATGGTGAAACACATACAATAGCACTGGATATATCAAAAGGCATTTGATAGAGTCTGGCATCAATCCTTATTGTCGAAGATGTCACACTACGGCCTTGCATTATTAGTTCCACTAATTTCTTCTTATCTTCATAACAGAAAAATATGTGTAATGGTAAATGGCCTTTATTCTCAATTTCACTCAATAAATGCTGGTGTTCCCCAGGGATCAGTTTTGGCCCCAACTCTGTTCCTCATTCATATCAATGGTCTCATATCTACCACTCATAATCCAATACATTCCTACGCAGATGACTCAACACTTCACAGTTCCTTCACATTTACCAATTCTTTCACCCAACCCGATCTTATAAATTCAAAAATAAACACTGCAATTTCTCTGAACCAGGACCTTTCTAGAATTAATGGTAAATTTCTATAATTGCACCTATACGAGCTAAACAAATTATTATTGTATTTAACAGGAAGGTACAACGAGGTAAGTGATGTGGTATAGGTGGCAATATGCGGAAATGGATTATAAGGGCATTCCACCCCCCTCTGACAAAAGTCTATCAATCTAGATGTGACACGGATTTACAATGTTTCAGAGAGACATTAGCCTAACCTAACAACCTTACCTAACCTAACCTAGTATTATGGGTGGGGGCTGCCGCCCCACACCCCCGCTGGTTGGGTAAAACGGTAGAAATTCAGTTGGGGTGGAGTGAATAACCGTAGATTTTCGTAAGGGGGTAAGAGGGGGCAGAATGCCCTTATAATCCATTTCCGCATATTGCCACCTATACCACATCACTTACCTCGTCGTACCTTCCTGTTAAATATAATAATCATTTGTTTAGCTCGTATAGGTGCAATTATAGAATAATACCGAATTAATGGATGGGGACAAAAGAATCTAGTTTCCTTTAATGCACAGAAAACCAAGTACATTCAATTTTCTAACCGACAGAATCTCACTGACTCCCATATTTTGTTTAATGATGTAAATATTCCCACTTCCCCTAGTATTGACATTCTCGGTGTAACATTAACTACTAACTTGAGCTGGACACATTATGTTAGAAGCATTGCTAAGAATGCCTCTAAAAAACTGGGACTCCTGTACAGAGTTCGAGAATTCTTCACTGACGAGCAGTTGGCCGTAATATATAAAAGTCATGTGCGTTCTCAGATGGATTACTGTTCACCTCTGTGGAGTGGAAGTGGAGTGGTTGCATTGAGGCAGTTGGACAAAATTCAAAATAAAGCTATTAGATTAATCAATAACCCTGCAATCACACAGGACCTTCCTACATTATCCATACGAAGAAACATTGCATCCCTTGCATTATTCTACAGATATTTTCACAGCAATTGTTCCGAGGAACTTGCTTCAATTGTGCCGCCTCTCCACATCTTTCCCCGTAGAACTAGGGCAGCTGAGAGCGCCCATGAATTTACACTTTCTCCTCCACAATGCAGAACTTCTGCTTATCAAAATTAATTTATCCCTAGAACTACTACTCTTTGGAATTCACTTCCCTCGAATTGCTTTCCACAAACTTACAATCTACAAATGTTTAAATCCAATTGTTACAATCATTTTATGAATGGAGGATGCCTTTAGGCACATGGACCTTTTTGTTTTATCTGTGTTTTTCCTTCCTCCGTTCATTGTCTCTTTAAAAAAAAAAAAAAAAAAAAAAAAAAAATCCTGCCACGGACATTATTTCCAGGGCAGTAGTTCCCTTTCCAATGTTCCCTTACCCACTCTAAACCACTGTTTGGACACTTGATCCTCAGTGTTTTGGAGGACAAGCAGCCTAGAAGGGTCACTAGAACTGTTGTTGCTTGATTTCTTTTGTACTTTGTACTCTCATAATTCCCCTGCACAATCCCCGCTTATCATGCTGCCCGAGAGCAGCCCTCTGCGGGTCCCCCTAACAAGAACAAGAAGAGAGAGAGAGTGAGTGAGAGAGTGTGTGTGTGTGTGTCAGAGAGAGAGAGAATGGGTGTTAATGAGAGAGAATGTAAGCGTTAGAGCTAGATATATACACTACAGTATATATATATAATTATATATTATATATACAGTATATATATACCGGTGTATATATATATATATATATATATATATATATATATATATATAGTATATATATATATATATATATATATATATATATATATATATAGAGAGAGAAATAGAGTGCGGAAAGGGGGGGGGGGGGGGAGCATGCCCCCCCCCACTCTGAACCAGTGCACATATAATACGGTATACCCTTCCTAATTGCCTGCCCCCCCCCCCCCCCCCCCTGTTCGTGCAACTATGTCAACGGCTTAATGATGCAACTACCGACCTGGATTATTGTTATCTCTCTCTCTCTCTCTCTCTCTCTATTTCAATTATTCACCTTCCTCCCCTTCTCTCTAAATCTTCCGTTTCCTTCTCTCCTTCCATAGATCATCCTACCTATTCCTCCCCCCCCCCCTCTCTCTCTCTCCGATTAACGCATACATAGATACACACACTTACACATCATTAACGCATACATAGATACACACACTTACACATCATTAACGCATACATAGATACACACACTTACACATCATTAACGCATACATAGATACACACACTTACACATCATTAACGCATACATAGATACACACACTTACACATCATTAACGCATACATAGATACACACACTTACACATCATTAACGCATACATAGATACACACACTTACACATCATTAACGCATACATAGATACACACACTTACACATCATTAACGCATACATAGATACACACACTTACACATCATTAACGCATACATAGATACACACACTTACACATCATTAACGCATACATAGATACACACACTTACACATCATTAACGCATACATAGATACACAAACACACACTTACACATCATTAACGCATACATAGATACACACACTTACACATCATTAACGCATACATAGATACACACACTTACACATCATTAACGCATACATAGATACACACACTTACACATCATTAACGCATACATAGATACACACACTTACACATCATTAACGCATACATAGATACACACACTTACACACATCATTAACGCATACATAGATACACACACTTACACATCATTAACGCATACATAGATACACACACTTACACATCATTAACGCATACATAGATACACACACTTACACATCATTAACGCATACATAGATACACACACTTACACATCATTTCGAAGTACTTAAACTCCCACATATCCCAAGACCCTATAAACTCCCACATATCCCAAGACCCTATAAACTCCCACATATCCCAAGACCCTATAAACTCCCACATATCCCAAGACCCTATAAACTCCCACATATCCCAAGACCCTATAAACTCCCACATATCCCAAGACCCTATAAACCAAAGTCCCCCCCCCCCCTCTCTCTCTCTCTCTCCAGTGAAAGAAAGCAGAGGGTAGTTTACCCTTTCACGCACGTACGACGCAGAGGTTGCCAGATTAGCAATAAGAAATAGAGTTCTCTCACTCTTATAAATACCTCTCCAAAATTAGTTTTCTGCCCACAGCTAACTCAAAGACAACTGCAGAGGTTGAAGTAACTAAACTAAAGGTCTCTAAATAACCCAGATGGTAACAAAGGCTTTAAAGTATCCCTAATAGGCTCAAAATTGCGTCATATGTCGGAGAGGGTTAAGTTAGTCAAGGGGAGGTGAAGGCTCAACCAATCATGTATCCAATTTATCCCACAATTTCCCTCACCTATTGTACAAGGGCGATTCACCCAATAAATGGCGCGATTTGACGCCGTATCTTCAGATTGATGGATAATGGGTAAGTTAATGCAAATTCTCCACTCAAACCAGGAAATAACAACTATAAAACACTATATTCCTTGAAGAAGAAAAAAAAACATGGTAAATAAGGACGATGTAGTCTTGTTGAACGGTACCTCGAAAACAAAATTAAGCAAACACAGTAAGTGCTAAAACTCTTAACTAAAACAACACTTACCCCTTCAAAATCTTCAAAAACGCCATGGAAACATAAGGAGAGATTTAGAGGAGCGAGGACGTGTAACCTCTTGATTCTTGATTTTAGGGCCCTTTTAACCCTGACACGGAATCGGTCAAACCTCCAGCGGGCACCCAGGAAGGAGGCTCAACCGTCAGGGAACCAGGGGCGGCTGCAGAAGGGCAACAACACTCCCAGGACACGAGGATGGAAGGGACACGTGTAACCACCATCACGCACTAGAGGTAACTGAGCTGCTTAAGTTTCGCAGGGTTCACCACTGACTGACCACTCTGAAGCAGTTTCGGTGGTAAATATGAAGCCTTGTTTAGCCTTCAAATCGTACTATAATATACTATTTATTTGTATTTATTTTTTACTGACACATATAATTGTATATTATTTCAATCGACAGAGTATTTTTGTGTATGTATTGAATCTAATTCTGATAGTTATACTATAATTATGTGCTTCGTTTATGGCTCAATTGGGGACTCGCATTACTAATTCGAGATACCAGATGTGCAAAGAGTTACGCACGATTCATTCATAGTTAATTTAAGAAGGTGTTTAGCTCTCCATTAAACATTATATGATTGAAATACATACACAGTTAATCAATAGTCTAGTTATTCTCTTTTATAGATATACAAACGAGAATAAGACGTAAAGCGTGTGGAGTGCATTCTACACCTCTTTGAACAAAACAAATAAGGAGGTGAATGTTAATTTATGAGAATGAAAGTAAATATCACCCAGTTTTTTTAAATACAGCATGTTTCAATTTGTTTCGTTCTATTTTAGATTCCCATTTTCTATGTTTAGCCTCATATTATCCTTCTACCTCCTCTCTCTCTCTCTCTCTCTCTAAGTCTCCCTTTACCCTTCCCTTTGATATATGACTCTCTCCCCCTTCCCTTGCCCCGGCTCTCTCTCTCTCTCTCTCTCACTTCCCACCCCGATATTTTATTTAAGAGGTAATATCCTACCTCTTTTCCCATGAATACTCGTTTCCTGTATGTCCTCGATACTTTATTTCCTTTCTCTCTGCCCTTTCTCTTTTTGTTCCTTTATTTCTTTCCTTCCTAAGTCTGTTTATTTGTTTTGTCAGCTGAGGGTATTCTGCAACATCCTCTCCTTATTTAGTCAGCTATTACTGTATTAGTTAGTTAAAATAGGACTTCAGAGGCTATCAACCCTATTGGATTATTAAGCCAGCACACTGTAAGTCAAGAAGAACGTCAGGAGTGGAATATCTTTGCGATAACCCGTCCCTTGCAGCTATTACGTAGATATTGTGGTGAAATATATGGTCAATTGTGAACATTGTTAAATTTGACGATACACAGATATAGTAGTTTTATAATTTTCCAGTAACTATCGAAGAAACAGCAACAAAGGGATTCAAATTACCCTCAGCTGAAAAAAACAGATAATTAACCCCTTGAAGCTCTGATGCGTTTTAGCAGTTTATTATGGCTATCATTAGACAATTTCATGCAGCTTAGGAAGGATCTGTGGGTATCGAAAGGGTAAATACTATCTCAATTAACCCTTTGACTTTCATATAATGTTACTAATCTGAATAAAATCTTCTAATAGTAGCCAGAAAACAAAACAGAAACGCGTATTGGAGCTTGAAAGGGTTAATAGTTTTGTCTCTCCTTTTCTTCCTTTCTTTCCACTCCCTCTCTACGCTCCTCTCTCTCCATCATGTCTTCCCTCCCTCCTTTTATCTCTCCTTTTCTTCCTGCTTCCCCTTTTTCTCTTCCTCTTTCCATCTTGTCTTCCCTCGCTTTCTATCTCTCCTTTCTTCATCCTCTTTCTCTCTGTGTTCTTCTCGTTGTCCATCATGTTTTTTCCTCCCTCCTTTTCTTCCATTATGTCTTCCCTCCCTCCTTTGATCTCTTTTTCTTCCTTCTTCCTCCTTTTCCCTTCCTCTCTTTCCATTATGTCTTCCCTCCCTCCTTTGATCTCTCTTTTTCTTACTTCTTCCTCCTTTTCCCCTTTCTCTCTTTCCATTATGTCTTCCCTCCCTCCTTTTCTCTCTCCTCTTCCTCCTTTCCCTCTCAAATTAGGCCCTACTTGTTAATTTTGAGACCAACATCATATTTATCAAGGGTTCTTTTGTTTTTCCTTGACTCCTGTTTTTTATTTAGTTCCCCCTTTTTAATTCAGCTTCACAGTAAAATTATTAATTATGGCCTTATAAATTATGACCCTAAAGCCGGTATCACACGAGAGCTTTTATAGTCAACACTCAATGATCAATATTTTTCTGGCAACATTTCTGGAATATTTGGCACTGGTATCGGAAACTAGACTGATGGTAGATGAATTTAGGTGACAGACATATATTAAATATTGACCTCATAAGCTGCCAGACCAGTGTTGAGGATAAATGTTGAGGAAAAAAGTGCTCGTGTGATACCGGCTTAAGTTTTTGAAGCTGTCCCGAACTGAATCGAATCTTCTCATTAACTCCTTCTGTACCGGCGACATCCTTTTTAGTGTGTTCTAGCTATATCTAGAGGAATGTGTGCAGTTTAAGAAGGATCTGTGGTAGTGTGAAGGTTGAAGGGAGATAGTTCGAAGCCTGGTAATTGCTGGAGGCCCTTTCGAAACTGAATAACATCGTCTAATTGTAGCCTGTGTAAAGTTCAAATGACGGCGCCGGTACAAGGAGGTTCGTTTCGCTGTTCGAGGGTTCATATCGGTGCAGGAAAGAGGAGAGATTTTCACTTAAGTATTTTTTTTTTCGAACTTTTTGCTCCCTCATGCTTAGCCCCATTAGTTTTGATATTTTAAGACGTCCGCCCAATCTGTCAATTTTTAGACCTTTCGTGCCATTTACTATGGGTTTCAGAGGCCATGTTACATCGTTTTTCGAGAATAACTTATGAACGAACAGTTGGATCAGTATGAAATTTTGCCACAACTTGTTTCACACCGTGCCCCAATTTTTGTCATTATTGTGCATTACCAGAAGTGGATAATTAAGCCACTTGTCCCTGTGTCATGAGGTTAAAGTCACACTTGAATTACTAGGAAACGGACAAAGCTACCGTGGCGTACCTGTGAAACCACCAAACCATTATTGATCCTCCATCAAACAAGATAGTTATCAGCCACCACCCAACCCTATTATCGTCAAGTTATCTGGCACTATTAAATATAAATATACAAACATACATATTTTGTATATATTTATATTTGATAGTGACAGATAACTTGAATATAAAGACGATAATAGGGTTGGGTGGTGGCTGATAACTACCATGTTTGATGGAGGAGCAATAATGGTTTGGTGGTTTCACAGGTACGCCACGGTAGCTTCGTCCGTTTCCTAGTCATTCAGGTGTGACTTTAACCTCATGACACAGGGACAAGTGGCTTAATTATCCACTTTTGGTAATGCACAATATTGACAAAAAATAGGGTACGGTGTGAAACAAGCTCTGGCAAAATATCATACTGATCCAACTGTTTGTTCATAAGTTATTCCCGAAAAACGATGTAACACGGCCTCTGAAACCCATAGTAGGTGTCGATTTTTTTCCTGGCGAGCGATAGCGAGCCTGTAGGAGGAATAGGCATTCGGCCAGGACATTCTTCTACCGAAAAAACATCCGGCCGAAGGCCGATTTCTCGTAAAATTACAGGCTGGCTATTGCTCGCCAGGAAAAAGTGTACACCTAAATACCACGAAAGGTCTTAACATTTACAACGAAATGTCTTAACATCGCCATAAGTAATGGGCCGAACGACTTAAAATCTCAAAAATATTGGGGCTAAACTCGAGGGAGACGAGGGTCCAAAAAAACGAACCCTCCCCCCTTAATCGTGGCTTAAGTTCTCCAAGTTTTCCCACAGTCAATCGAATCTTTCTATTAACCCTTTGAGTACCAGCGACGTGTGGTATATTTTATTCTAGCCATATTTAGACGATATTATGCAGCTTAGGAAAGTTCTGTGGTAGTTGAAAAGGTGGGTTGAGATAGTTTGAAGCCATATTATTGCTAGAAGACAGTACAATCGTCTAATAGTTGCCAGAATATGATGAAAAGGACGTCCCTGGTACTGCATGGGTTAATTCTTTATAAACATTTTAGTATTTTGAAGGTTTGCTTGGCTGTTCCTGGGGTTGTATACAATGGTCTATTCGCTGTAAGTAGGCGAGACATCATGAATTCTAACCTCTGTAACTAAAACACGGCTAGAGTAATTGAGCTAATATTTTTACTATTTGGGAAAAGTCGGTCAAGGAATAGATGTGGAGATTTACAGCCAATTTGCTCTAGCCCTTTTTGAGTTACAGAGGATCAAATTCATGATTTGTCGCCTACTTACAGCGAATAGAATATTATAGCGTCGATTACGAAGGCCTACGTTGTTGTGTCAGGCAATAGACAGATAGACCTTGTTGCTCTGGTTTCTGGCTTGGCTTTCCCTAGGGATCAGAAAAATAGACTGTGGATATAAAAGCTACCTTACCAGTGTTTCTGATCCGTAAAATACGGTTTAGTCTGCTACTGTGAAACCGGAACAGGAACGAATGTAGAGTTACTTTTAGTAGACCAGGCAACTTAGTGTACAGTCGGCCTAATAAGTGATGTCTCGGCACCAAATACATTTCGATCAATAATTATTGGTGTCGGCAATGTCTAAGACTTGATGTATTCGTTTCGAGTGAGATATACAAGTATATTCCTATACTTACCCACCCTATTCAACATCTGACAGACATTAATACAGCACAGAGCGAGCCAAACATAAGGACAGCTGAGACAAGACTTATTAGCGATAGCGCCACTGTACACTCTAATATAAATCTCCTTACACAATATGAACTCGCAAACAGCTCAAACAAGCCTTCCGAAATGTAAATATTCGGCAACACATTAACCCTTTCATTACCGGGACACATTTTAATTATATTTTGGCTACTATTAAGAGAGTTGATTAAGCTTAGGAATGACCTTTCGTAATTAAAAGGCTTCAAACTAGGATATTTAACCCTTTTCGCTACCACAGATCCTTCCTAACCTGAATAAAATCGTGTAAATACAGCTAGAATAAAGTATAAATGCATCATCGGTACTGAAGGAGTTAATGTGAAGATTCGAATTGGTTCGGGATAGCTTCGAAAACTTAAGGTCTCGATTTATGTCCACGCTTATATATGTTATGTTGTAAGTTGAGAAGTTTTTAAAGTATTCGGGTGAGCAAGTCTGTCGGCCCTGTGATATTTTCCTTTGAACTATATCTCCGCCAAAGTTCTTCCATATCTCGAGTGAATGTGTGGGCTACTTCATACGTCCTCTCAAAGCAGCATTCTTCAGTTCTTCTCTTTCTTAACACTTTCAGTACAGAGTATTTTTTCTATTTGTATGAAGGAAACTATAGTTAATGCTGCCTGTAACGGGTGACGATTTTGTAAGTTGATTATATTCATATGGACGATTTTACGCAGCTCAGGAAGGGTCTGTGGGAGGCTAAAGGATAATTGTGATCAATAGAAACACATGAAGTGGAGCACTATATTGACGTTTCGCAGATAGCTTCTTCAGGTCAGTGATCTGAAGAAGTTATCTACGAAATATTGTCAATAACATGTTTTTCCTCACATGGTGTGTTTATCCATTCCGTTCGGAGTTCATTTTAATTATAATGGTGATAGTTTATACCACTTTAATATCAATAGACCATCCCCAAGTATAATACAATCGTCCACAGTTTGCCAGAATGTCATGAAAATACTGTCTCGCATTGAAAGGGTTAAAGCAAGCGACATCTCACGACTGCCTATTACGAATATGTATTCGGCAATTTTGGTGTGACACTTTCTAGGTAAACCCACAGACGATGAGACGCCTTTTCCGAGCTAAATAGAATCATCTTGTGTTGTCCAGAATAATTATGATCAAACAATGTATCAATGGGGTGATGTAGCTACTAAAGAGAGCTTTGAACCCACTAACAATGACTCTTCGTTCATGGACTAAAATAACCCGTACACAATTATACTGCATGTAAACAAAATCTGCGTCATCGTATTAAGGGGGGATGGGCCGCTTTTCTGGACCACTTTATTCCTCATGTTTAGCCCCATTAGTTTTCAGATGTTAAGATGTTTGCCCCATTAGCTACTCGATTTTAAGATCTTTCGCCCCAGTTCTTAGTCAATATTTAGACCTTTCGTGCTATTTAGGTGTCGATTTTTTCCCTGGCGAACGATAGTGAGCCCGTAAGGTTGGAAGAATCGGCCTTCGGCCGGGAAATTTGTCTATGTACAAATGTACAAATTAATCTAGAAGAGGGATCTAATGGATGTTTTTTTAAATTCCATGGAGGTCTAGGGAGGAAACTAGAAAAATAATGAATACATGCAAAAATCGGCCAAAAATTGAACCATCCCTCCTTAAGAGATTGAAGTTACCGTCAATTCTACCGTCAATCTTGTAGCCGCTAGCAATGCAAATGGACTTATTTGTTTTCAGATAAGATGTGTCAATCTGAAAATGCTGGAAGAAAGGGCTCCTGTCGTGTCAGCATTTTACACAGTAGTCACTCCAATAATCGTGGACCTCTTAATTCAGTAATTGGAATGGATAAACATTTTGTTTTAAAGAAAATTATGGATACATTTGATAATTAGTGCATGACAAATTACTTCAAAACATAAGTGTTCTTATTTAAACTTATAAAGTTATATATATATATATATATATATATATATATATATATATATATATACAGGGTGTCTCAGGAGGAAAGGGTATAACTTTGGGAAATGATAAAACAAGATATTCTAAACATAAAATGTTCCATAACAAAAATTTCAAATCTCAACCGTTAAAAATATATTGAAGGTTTAATGTAGTGTCCTCCCCGCATCACTGTAATGGACTCTTCCATGTCAAATAGTTTCCAACTGGTCCAAAGTGAGCTAATATGTCTATAATCATTTTGTAACTTACAGAATTATAGTATATCCTTATAATAACATGGTAAAATAATTGCAGTTAGATGGAGGCGTGGTAGGCACTAGAACAGCTAGGCCGGCCTTATGGAAAATACTGAAGAAAATGCCATTTTCAACATGCAATATCTCTATAACGGTCGAGATTTGGAATATTTCTTATAAAACATTTTAGGCTTAGAATACCTTGTTCGAAGTTATGCCCTTTCCTCCTGGGACACGCTGTATATATACAGTATATACAGTATATAGGAGTTCACAAATATTTATGAGTGGCTGTACAGTTGAAAGTGTACACATATAGTTGTTTTCCTGTTGCATAACATAGGCATTGATTTGATTATAAGGTATACCAGTATATAGCAAAAAAAAGGATAATGAAGAACCGAGACTAACAAAAAGTTAGATGATGTTTTATTGAAATATTGTCGGATAAAGTAGAATGTTGTTGTTGTTGTTGTTGTTGTATTGAGCCCTCTTGTTGTTGTGGGGATGGGGGGTGACAGGAGGATCTTCTTCTCCCCCCTCCTCCCCCTCCCCCTCCTCCTTGGTCGTCTTGGTGGGGTCTAGTGGGGTGGTGGTGGGGGAGGGGTGGAGGTGGAATGAGAGGCTGGGGGAGCATAGAGGAGGTGGAGGCATTTGCATCCCTGTTGGCACCCCGCCCCGAATGCACCAAATGCGCCATACGAGAGAGCGTCAGGTTACGGGGGAGGGTGGATGAGGCGTCCTGGGGGAGACTGGATGAGCCCTGGGGGAGGAGGATTGAGCTGCTGGGATCGATGGATGAAAGGGCAATGGAGGATGAAGCTGGCTGAAATGACTCGAAATGCTGAACCGTACTAGAGTGTGGAAGGGGCGTGCCATGCTGATAACCAATTCCTTCACCCGGGAGAGCCGAGTGAAGGATGGCCGTCTGTGGGAGGGTGGAGGTGTGGGCAACCGATTTAGTACGTGGGAGTGTACCAGTTTTGGGGAGGACAGCCGAGACCAACTGGATTTTGGGCATGGCTTGGGTAGAGGCGACCGTCTGAATCTCACGTTGCGGATGGTGATGTGAAGATGTGGTAATGATATTTGGGTGTAGGAGGGAGGAGGAAGAGGAGGCGTGTGGGATCGAACCCTCCGCCTGGGGATGTGACGTTATACGGATCTGGGGAATAGGTGAAGGGGGGTTGAGCTCCGGACTCGACTGCAGTTCCGCCTTTCCCCGCAGATCGTAACTCAGTGATCGACCAGGGGACCCGCTCGACATTAGACCAGTCCGCAAACTCGATCGACGTGCTCTCGACGGTGACTCAATTTCAATAATGGGTGAGGTTATGCCATCCGCCTCCACCTCCACCACGTTGACGGGCCCTCCACTGGTGGACGGGCCCCTTGGGCGGGCCGGAGTGACTTGGGTGACCACCACGGGGCCGGGGGAGAAGGTCGTCAGCATTTCTGTTGCGGGAAAAGAAGAGAGAATAAGACATTGACAGGGTTTATGGAGTTGTATTGCCTTCAGAGCCCTTTATTTCCAGAACAAATAGCGTTGAGCATTTGGAAAGGACTCACACACCCCTTTCCTGACTTATATTCTATATAAAGAAATACGATCAGCAACAAAATGTCAAAACTAATGGGGCTAAACACAAGGGAGAAAGGGCCCCAGAAAAAACTACCATCTCCCTTTAACCTTCTCATAATAGGACGGTGGGCTAAAGGTTAAACTATAGTAAGTAAATAGTAATTATAAAATATTTTAGACTGTCATTGGAGCTGAACTAATTTGAATTCTATAAAGCTAGATATATTGTATGTGTCCACTATATCAATCAGGTGGAATAGAGTTTATACTATACAAGTTGCCATTCTGTACTTTTGATTGAAAGAAAAGGAGAGTAATATGTTCTGGCAACTTAACATGTGGCATTAAGGGGAGGCAGACCGTTTTTCTGGACCCCCTTCTCCCTAATGTTTAGCCCCACTAGTTTTGAGATTATATGAAGTTCGGCCCATTAGTTTGGCGATTGTAACACCTTTCGCCCCATTTCCTTGTCAATTTTAAGACGTTTCGTGCCATTTAGGTGTCGATTATTTCTTGGCGAGCGATAGCGAGCCAGCAATTTTAAGATGAATCGGCTTTCGGCCGGGACATTTTTCTACCAAATAATGTACAAATTTATCTTGAGGGGGATCTAGGGGGTGTTTCTCTAAACTTGATGGAGGTCTATGGAGGACACTACAAACATATATGAATAAATTAATTAATAGACCAAACAAACGGCCAGTCTCCCCTTAAAATCTAGGTAAAATATATTGCATTCTAAAATAGACAACATTGAAGTCTCTTAATACATTTCTGGCATCACCTTTTCAAAACACGGACATAAAATCCCAGCGTCTTAATTAATGAAGGTGTGGAAAGATGCAACTCATTAAATCTTGGACCTGATTAACCCTTTGAGTACCAGCGACGTGTGTTATTTTCTATTCTAGCTATATTTAGACGATATTATGCAGCTTAGGAAGGATCTGCAGTAGTTAAAAGGGTTGGTTGTGATAGTTTGAAGCCTTATTATTGCTCGAGATCCTTCCTAATATGAATAAATTCGTCTAATCATTGCCAGAATAAAGTTAAAAGGATGTCACCGGTACTGAACGGGTTAAGGGGGAGGTAGTTGCTTTTCCTCCCTCATGTTTAGTCCCATTACCTTTGATATTTTAAGATGTTCGTTCCATTAGTTCGGCGAGTTTAAGACTTTTCGCCCCATTTCTTTGTCAATATATAGACTTTTCGTGCCATTTAGGTGTCGATGTTTGCCTGTATTTCTAGAAGGAACCTGCCTCTACCAAAAAATGTACAAATTATCTTGAAAGAGGGGTCCAGGGTTGTTTTTTTATGCTTGATGGTGGTCTAGCGAGGTTACTAAGAAATACATAAATATATAAATAAACAGACCAAAAAATAACCACTACCCCCCTTAAGCTGTAATACATTAATCCTAATTAAGGGGGGATGGACCGGTTTTCTGGACCACTTTCTCCCTCATGTTTAGCCCCATTAGTTTTCAGATGTTAAGATGTTTGCCCCTTTAGTTAGTTGATTTTAAGACCTTTCGCCCCATTTCTTCGTTAATATTTAGACCTTTCGTGCTATTTAGGTGTCAATTTTTTCCCTGGCGAACGATAGTGAGCCTATTATGTTGGAAGAACCGGCCTTCGGCCGGGAAATTTTTCTACCGAAAAATGTACATATTAATCTAGAAGGGGGATATAATGGAAGTTTTTGTCCTAATTTGATGGATGTCTAGGGAGAAAACTAGAATAATAATGAATACATGCAAAAATCACCCAAAAAGTGAACCAGGAATGAGTAGTGTTGCTTCAATGCATTCAGTTAATCTTTATGCGTGCGAGGAGTCCACACCTAATCTGGGCTAATGTGACGGACCTATCTATACACTGCTGATATATATATTAAGAAACTCTCTCTCTCACTCTCCCTTAATTACGTCCTTCCTTCTCGCTGACTCACTTTTCCTCTCTCTCTCTCCTCTTTCCCTTAATTACGTCCTTCTCTCTCGCTGACTCACTTTTCCTCTCTCTCTCTCTCTCTCTCTCTCTCTCTCTCTCTCTCTCTCTCTCTCTCTCTCTCTCTCTCTCTCTCTCTCTCTCTCTCTCTCTCTCTCTCTCTCTCTCTCTCTCCTCTCCCATTTTGTCAAACTTTAGCTCTTATATATGGCTTCCAAATGTTCTTTTGGTAAGATCCTGTGTAGCGGGAGAAACTGTTTTTCAGATGCCTATTTACTAAGAATCATTGAACAATATATTTAACCTAGCCTAACCAAAGCCTAACCTAACCTAACCTAACCTAGTATATTAGTGGACTATTTATGAAAGTAAAATGTAAAAATATATTGTAACATTACCAAATTATTGAGATAAATACAGGTCTACCCGCTACACAGGATTATACTTTTTTTTTTTTTTTTCCTGAGTTACCCCCGTTACTAAAGCATTAAGGCAACATACTCGTAGAAAATGGAAGATTGTAAACATGGTTCGGGGGTGTTAAGGGAGCCCACCTCGCTTTTTTTCTCTTTCTCTCCCTCTCTCTTTGGCTTGTATTTATTCTGCCCCATTCAGTCTACTGTTTTAAGACGTTTACCCCCATCCAGGTGTCAATATTTTCCTGGCGAGCGGTAGCGAGCCAACATGTATATATATTTGTTTTCACAGCAAGCTAAATTTGTACATTTTTCCATAGAAAAATGCCTCCAGCGAAGCCAGATTTCTTCATACAATGTTGGCTCGCCATCGCTCGCCAGGAAGATATCGACACCTGGATGGGGATAAATGTCTTAAAACAGTTGGCTGAAGTGGGCCGAATGGATACAAGCCAGGGAAAGAGAAAAAAGGTTTAATTTTCCAGTGACATCCTTCTTATTATATTTTGGCAAATATTAAACGATTATATTCAGCTTTTTTTTTTTTTTTTTTTTTTTTTTTCTATGTGATTGAGGGAGGCAAAAGGCATAACTGCCTATAGCGAGTGCCTCCCCCATAGTTGAAAGAGTGACAGGGCCAAAATCAAGGGACGTTCGAGCCAAAATGCTTAGGAAGGATACTTACCATTTAAGGGGAGATTTCCACTTGAGGGATTTTTTTCTGGACCCCTTTCTCCCTCATATTTAGCCCTATTGCTTTTGATATTTTAAGACGTTCGCCCCATAATTAAGAACTTTCGCCCCATTTCTGTCAATTTTAAGACCTTTCATGCAATTTAAGTTTCGATTTTTTCCTGGCGATCGATAGCGAGCCTGTAATTTAAGAGGAACCGGCCTTTGGCCGGGATATTTTTCTACCGAAAAATGTACACATTTATCTTGAAAGGGGGCCTAGAGGGTGTAATTTTAAGTTTGATGGAGGGAACTAACTAAAAACCTCCCCTTAAAAGGCTACAGAATATGTCTATGTATCCTTTTAGCTACCATATATGTCAATGTATCCTTTTAGCTACCATATATGTCAATGTATCCTTTTAGCTACCATGTATGTCAATGTATCCTTTTAGCTACCATATATGTCAATGTATCCTTTTAGCTACCATATATGTCAATGTATCCTTTTAGCTACCATGTATGTCAATGTATCCTTTTAGCTACCATATATGTCAATGTATCCTTTTAGCTACCATATATGTCAATGTATCCTTTTAGCTACCATGTATGTCAATGTATCCTTTTAGCTACCATGTATGTCAATGTATCCTTTTAGCTACCATGTATGTCAATGAATCCTTTTAGCTACCATATATGTCAATGTATCCTTTTAGCTACCATGTATGTCAATGTATCCTTTTAGCTACCATGTATGTCAATGTATCCTTTTAGCTACCATATATGTCAATGTATCCTTTTAGCTACCATGTATGTCAATGTATCCTTTTAGCTACCATGTATGTCAATGTATCCTTTTAGCTACCATGTATGTCAATGAATCCTTTTAGCTACCATATATGTCAATGTATCCTTTTAGCTACCATGTATGTCAATGTATCCTTTTAGCTACCATATATGTCAATGTATCCTTTTAGCTACCATGTATGTCAATGTATCCTTTTAGCTACCATGTATGTCAATGTATCCTTTTAGCTACCATGTATGTCAATGTATCCTTTTAGCTACCATATATGTCAATGTATCCTTTTAGCTACCATGTATGTCAATGTATCCTTTTAGCTACCATGTATGTCAATGTATCCTTTTAGCTACCATATATGTCAATGTATCCTTTTAGCTACCATATATGTCAATGTATCCTTTTAGCTACCATATATGTCAATGTATCCTTTTAGCTACCATATATGTCAATGTATCCTTTTAGCTACCATGTATGTCAATGTATCCTTTTAGCTACCATGTATGTCAATGTATCCTTTTAGCTACCATGTATGTCAATGTATCCTTTTAGCTACCATATATGTCAATGTATCCTTTTAGCTACCATATATGTCAATGTATCCTTTTAGCTACCATATATGTCAATGTATCCTTTTAGCTACCATATATGTCAATGTATCCTTTTAGCTACCATATATGTCAATGTATCCTTTTAGCTACCATATATGTCAATGTATCCTTTTAGCTACCATATATTGTTCCTAAGCTTCATAAAATCGTCTAAATATAGATACAATAAGATAAAAAAGACGTCGTCAGTACAGAAAGAGTTAACCCTTTGAGTACCAGCGACGTGTGTTATATTCTATTCTAGCTATATTTAGACGACATTATGCAGCTTAAGAAGGATCTGGGGTAGTTAAAAGGGTTGGTTGAGATAGTTGGAAGCCTTATTATTGCTAGAGGTTCTTCCTAAGCTGAATACAATTGTCTAATCATTGCCAGAATATGATTAAAAAGATGTCACCAGTACAGAAGGGGTACACTAGGAAACTAACCTCTGGAAGTACTGGTGGAATAAGACTGGTACAAGGAGCTCTGTGGCATCTCCAGCAGCGAGTCTTGTGAAGCCTTTTGGTACCGACCCGAGTGACTACCTCCTTCGGGCGTCGAGGCAGAGGACGACGCAGCGGATCCTCGGGGGGCGCGGCGACCCCTACGAGAGCGCCGTGCCCTACAGATCACCACGCCCGTCACCACCACCGCCACACCCACCACCACACCCGCGATGCCCGACACTAGGATTGCGATGGGGGCGCCAGAGGAGGAGGAGGGGGAGACAGCGGTGTTAGGAGGGTGGGAGGCGGGGGCGTTACCGGTGTCCGAGTTAGAAGAGGAGGGGGGGCTGTCCTTACCCTTCACTGTTTGGGGGGAGGGGGAAGATCAACTATTAAATTGATAGAAAGAGAAAACGAAAGATATATATAATATATATATATATATATATATATATATATATATATATATATATATATATATATATATATATATATATAGTCTATTCACTATAACTTGACCATAAAGCCTGACCCCAAACTTCTTATAACTCAGAAACGACGAGAGCAATTGAGTTTACATATTATGTACATCCTATGTGGTGGATTGTGTTCTTTTATTTAATAATTTTCATTTTAGTAAGCGCTGTTTCCACATAGCGATTTTGATAATTTAATTTGACTTTATATTGTCCTTGTCCCAATTTTGGTTTGTTTAGTTTGCAAGTTTTACATTTTAATTTACCATTTGGGCACAACCAGGACATAGGCGTTGACATTTGCAGGCCTTTTGTTGTACCGTTTATTTAGTCAAAAGTTCGGGGATCAAGATTTCTGACCTAATTATATACGTGCATCTAGTCATCTGGTAAATATACACATAAATGCATTAATATGTTATAGGTGCAGAATCAGAAGGAGGCATACAGATAAATAGACGGACATATTGTTGGATCGATAAACAGAAAAAAATATGCATGTTCGTTAACATGAGGAAATTAAATAGATACGGTATAAGGCAAATTAAATATATACGGTATAAGGCAAATTAAATAGATACGGTATAAGGCAAATTAAATAGATACGGTATAAGGCAAATTAAATAGATACGGTATAAGGCAAATTAAATAGATACGGTATAAGGCAAATTAAATAGATACGGTATAAGGCAAATTAAATAGATACGGTATAAGGCAAATTTAATAGATACGGTATAAGGCAAATTAAATAGATACGGTATAAGGCAAATTAAATAGATACGGTATAAGGCAAATTAAATAGATACGGTATAAGGCAAATTAAATAGATACGGTATAAGGAAAATTAAATAGATACGGTATAAGGCAAATTTAGAAAGGCATTAGAATGAACAAGAAATGTTAATGAAATGTGAATATCAGAGAGAGAGAGAGAGAGAGAGAGAGAGAGAGAGAGAGAGAGAAGGAAGGAGAGAGACTAAGAGCAGGAATTCAATTAAATGGAGAGTGAAAGGAGAGTGTTGGAGGGTGACACGGTGAGAAAGGGAAATCAACGGCAAATTGAAGACAATATTAAAACAAGCAAATAAAGGACCAACCAAATAAAGGAACAAGTTAGTTAATAGAGAAACAAGACAATAAAGAAACAAGAAAGGTGCAAGCAAATCAAAAAACAAAAAAATAAAGGAGCGAACAGTTAAAGGAGCAAGCAATTAAATGAACAAGCTAGTAAAGATGCAAGCAGATAAGAGAGCAAGCAAATAAAGGAGTAGGGCAATAAAGGAGTAGGGCAATAAAGGAGTAGGGCAATAAAGGAGTAGGGCAATAAAGGAGTAGGGCAATAAAGGAGTAGGGCAATACAGGAGTAGGGCAATACAGGAGTAGGGCAATAAAGGAGTAGGGTAATAAAGGAGTAGGGCAATAAAGGAGTAGGGCAATAAAGGAGTAGGGCAATAAAGGAGTAGGGCAATAAAGGAGCAAACCAAGAAAGGAGTATGTAAATAAAAGAGCAAGCAAGTGAAGGAACAAGGACAATATGGAACAAGTACATACAGAACAAAGCAGATAAAAGAGTAAGAAATTAAATTAACATGCAAATAAAGTAGCAAACACATACAGATAAATATTCAATAGATATAATGAATGGGAGGAGTAAATATATAAATAAATTGATAAAGACAAACACGGGAAAGCGAAACACAGCAGAATTACTTGGTTTTAAACAGTGTTATCATATTACTGATATGCAACAGTTTAAATGCACTGTGGAGGAATATAAATGGGAAAATTTCAACAAAGGAATATATTCTCATTCATCTCTCTCTCTCTCTTTCTCTCTCCATCGGTGTTTTGGAGGGTAAGCAGCCTTGAGGGGTCGCTGGATCTGTTGTTGCTTGATTTACTTTGTACTCTCTCTCTCTCTCTCTCTCTTGTATACAGGACAACAATGATTTGTCTCACATTACATATACGATTATCATGGGATGCACATACTTATATTATTCCCCCACTTCTATTCTCTCTCTCTCTCTCTCTCTCTCTCTCTCTCTCTCTCTCTCTCTCTCTCTCTCTCTCTCTCTCTCTCTCTCTCTCTCTCTCTCTCTCTCTCTCTCTCTCTCTATATATAAATATATATATATATATATATATATATATATATATATAATAATAATAATAACCTCGCTCTCTCTCTCTCTCTCTCTCAAATATTCAGTGTTGATTCAGCCCTCTACATCCTTAATAAACCAGACTAGTTATCCCTCCGAGAACACTTACACACGAGCTAGATGGTACACATAAACACGCACACACAAGGGGGATTGTACAGTTGTATTCAGTAATGCGTCACAAGCATTCATCCATATATACACAGCTATCTATATTCACTTATAACAGCTAGATGGTACACATAAACACATAATTATACTGTACAGTAGAATGCACACCTGTATTAAAAAGTGTGTCGAAATCATTGACACACACACACACACTCATATACACCCACACACTCACACCCACACACTCACACCCACACACGCATACGCATACGCATACGCATACACATACACACACACACACACAGATACACGCACACATATACACACACACACACACACAAGGGTCAAAGCAATAACCACCTCTGCACTTCAGTACACACCCCCATGACATGCCAACCCCTACCTATCACGGTAGCTTTAACTCACACTCTCTCTCTCTCTCTCTCTCTCTCTCTCTCTCTCTCTCTCTTTAATGCAAGCATCGCGATCAAACGGATTGCAAAATGTTTTCAAGTTACTAACCTATTTTTACTCTCTCTCTCTCTCTCTCTCTCTCTCTCTCTCTCTCTCTCTCTCTCTCTCTCTCTCTCTCATCTCTCTCTCCTCTCTCTCTCTCTCTCTCTTCTCTCTCTCTCTCTCTCTCTCTCTCTCTCTCTCTCTCTCTCTCTCTCTCTCTCTATCTATCCTAACTTGGGATCTGTCAGTATTTATCATATTTATCAGTACACCTTGGGATCTGTCCGTAGCCTCTCTCTCTCTCTCTCTCTCCCTTCAATCCACCTGCTATGTTTAGTTGACTCTCTCCCACACACTCTCATTGTCAGGGAACTTTAAACTCCAGATTAAGGGAGCCCACCTCGTTTCTTTCTCTCTCTCACCCTCTTTCTCTGAGTTGTATCCATTAAGTCCCCATTCACCCTACTGTTTTAAGGCGTTTACCCCCATCCAGGTGCCAATATTTTCCTGGCGATCGGTAGCGAGCCACCATATATATATTTTTTTGTTTGGACAGTAAGCTAAATTTGTAAATTTTTCGATAGAAAAATTTCTCCGGCGAAGCCGGATTTCTCCATACAATGTTGGCTTGTTATCGGTCGCCAGGAAGAAATCGACACCTGGATGGGCATAAACGTCTTAAAACAGTTGGCTGAATGGGGCCGAATGGATACAATCCAGAGAAAGAGAGAGAAGGAGAGAAAGATAAAACAAAAAGCAGGTGCCCAACCCCGAATGGGGTTGAAATAGGGGAGCTATCCCCCCCCCCGCCAAAGGCGCTTTCTAGGGCCTTTCCTAGCTGATGCTGAGAGGATTGGGTTCTAGTCATGTGGTGATGGGCTGGTCTATCAGAGTGAGAACTGAGCAATCTCTGCCGTACCCATAGCTTACTCTGACGGTTCCTTTAACTTATATATTTTCTAGATCTCAAGTGACGGCGTCTCTTCCATGGATTGACCTCCCAATCTACCAAGATTGGAAGCCAAAGCGTCACATTTTTCCCTTGCCCCTCAACTTTCTCTTCATAATTGCTGAGGGGCACAGGGCCCTGGGTGGGGCTTTGGTTTCCCGGGCGTTTCCGCACCCTCCTCAGCTCCCCGCCATGGAGTGGCTTCGGTCACCCAGGCTTTATTGTGGTCGGCGGGGAGGGTTCTGTGGGGGCACTCGGTTATGGCCTTGGAATTGCTCGGGGCCTTGGGGCTGTTCGGCCAGGCAGCTTGGGGAACAACAACAACAACAGCAAAAAGCAGGTGACCCCCCTTAAAGGGTAAATAGGACAACCCGTACTCCCTCAATGTATACATGACTCTGAAAGAGGCGCCTAGCTCAATTGACTATAATTGGTTGTAATTATAATATTGATATCTATAACACATGCGACATTCCTTTTGGATCTGAAATTACCAACCATATTGTTATTAATATTTGGTTGTAATTAAAATATTAATATCTATAAAACATGCGATATTCACTTAGGATCTGAAATTACCAGCCATATTGTTCACATATCGGTTCTTTACAAATCGGGGAAGAATAGGTAGGAAGATTGTTATTCATTATCTTTTGCCCTTTAAATGTATTCGGCATAACACACACACACACACACACACACACACACACACACACACACACACACACACACACACACACACACACACACACACACACACACACACACACACTACACCCACACACACACACACACACACACACACACACACACACACACACACACACACACACACACACACACACACACACCCCAACACACACACACACACACACACACACACTTTTTCAACTCGAGCGATACTACCGGGAAATTTATGATACTTAGCGGCTTGTCCGGACCTCACCAACATTTTTTTATTCCACCTTATAATAAATTCTGGCTCCACCTCCCACACACCCACCTTGCCAGACCACTTAAGGGGGTAGTACTAGTTTTTTATGAACCCCATTCTCCCTATTTTTTAGCATATTAGTTTTGAGGTTTTAAGAAGTTCGTTCCGTTAGTTTGGCGTTTGAGACATTTAGCTTCATTTTTTATTCAATATTAAGACCTTTCGTGCCCTTTAAGTGTCGATTTTTTTCCTGGCGAGCGATAGCAAGCCTCATATTTTAAAAGGAATCGGACTTGGGCCGGGATATTTTTCTTCCGAAAATGTACAAAATTATCTTGAAAGGGGGTGTAGGGGGTGTTGGGGGTGTTGGGGTGTAGGGGGTGTAGGGGTGTAGGGGGTGTAGGGGTGTTGGGGGTGTAGGGGTGTTGGGGGTGTAGGGGGTGTTGGGGGTGTAGGGAGTGTTGGGGGTGTAGGGAGTCACGGGGGTGTAGGGGGTGTTGGGGGTGTAGGGGAGTTGGGGGTGTAGGGGGTGGTTGGGGGGTAGGGGGTGTAGGGGGTGTTGGGGGTGTGTAGGGGTGTAGGGTGGGTGTAGGGGTGGTAGTGTAGGGGGTGTATTGTATGGGGTGTATGGGTGTATCGGGGGTGTAGGGGAGTAGGGGTTGTAGTGGGTGTAGGGGTGTTTTGGGGGTGTAGGGGGTGTAGGGGGTGGTTTGGGGGTGTAGGGGGAGTAGGGGGTGTAGGGGGTGTAGGGGGTGTAGGGGGTGTTGGGGGTGTAGGGGGTGTTTTTCTAAGCTTGATGGAGGTCTAGCGAGGACATTCAAAAATAATTAAATACAATAATATATAGCCCCTTAACCAAGTATATACTATACTACCTTCCTTAACCTAATCCAGATCCTCCTTTCCTTAGCTTTTAAGGGGACGTGGGCCGGTTTTCGTGTCCACTTTCTCCCTCATGTTTAGTCCCATTAGTTTTCAGATGTTAAGATGCTGCCGCCCATTAGTAGCTGTGAAGAATTCAGATTTTTAAGAACCTTTCGTTCCAGCCCAATGTCCTTTTCCTTCGTGTCACTATTTCGACCTTTCGTGCTATTTAGGTGTCAATCCGAGAACTGACATAAATGTTTAGGCTAGCTCCAGCTCTCTCTCTCGGCTCTCTCTCTCTCTCGTCGCCTTCCCCTCCTCCTCTCTCATCCCGGGCGTCTCTCCTCCTCCCTTCTCCTCCTCTCCCTCTCTCCCCCCCGTGCTCTCTCTTTCGTCCCTCCTCTCTTCTCACCGGTCGGGTTTCAAACCCTCCTCGCGGATCCCGTCTGATCGTCGGGGGCGGGGAAGGGTCAAGTACAAATCCGGAATCCGGGGGGGCGGGGGTGAACCCTCCCCTCTCTCCTCGCCTCCATGTCTCTCTCTCGCTCTCTCTCTCTCTCGACTCTTTCCAACCAGGACGCACACAACACAAACACCCCAATATTAGCGTGGGTATATAATATACACACAGGGGGGCTTTCCAGAATCCACAACTTATACATTTCACACACGAGCGAGCAATGCCATACAGACACACACACAATCATACAGACACACAAACATATACATAAACACAAACACACTTACACAAACTAATTCTCACTCTCACACTCTCTCTCCTAACACTGACACACACACAATCATACACACACACACACACACACACACACACACACCCAAACACACACACACACACACACACACACAAACACATACATAACCACATTCATAAACACACATTGAGATTGTTGGCAACAATCGAACAGGGTAGTACCCAGAGGAGGCCAGATAGGCATATGAAAAGGAGTTGCTGAAACTTCTGTTTCATTTGCTTGGCTTCCCCTACTGTTTCCAAGTGTACCTCACCTACACAGAGAGAGAGAGAGAGAGAGAGAGAGAGAGAGAGAGAGAGAGAGAGAGAGAGAGAGAGATAGATAGATCAAATACGACAGAGTGAGAGAGCGAGAGGCGAGAAGCGAGAGGAGAGAGAGAAGACGCAGCATAAACCTTCCTCAACCCTACAGAACAACCGACCAATCTACGTTCAGTTTCATTACACTTGTACACGCACAGCCACACTTATTCATTTCCCGGTACACTTACAAGCACACCACACTTATTCAGTTCACTACACTTACAAGCACACCACACTTATTCAGTTCACTACACTTATAAGCACACCACACTTATTCAGTTCACTACACTTACAAGCACACCACACTTATTCAGTTCACTACACTTACAAGCACACCACACTTATTTGCAACACACCTAAATTATCTCTAACGTACTTTGATTTTGTCTCTGTCACTCTTTCAACTTTAGGGGACACTTGTTACAGGCAGCTTTGTCTTTTGTCTTCTTTATGCACATAGCAACAAAAACTCACACATAAACCTTCACCCTCACTCTCTTAACACGGGTACACATACACACGAACATACACATAAACACACACGCTCACACAGGCACACAAACACATACATAAACACACACACTCACACATAAACTAATTCTCTCTCTCTCTGGTATGTGTAGTTTGTGTATCTATCTATGTAGCTCTCTCTCTCTCTCTCTCTCTCTCTCTCTCCTAACACTAGCACTCTACCCAACACTGAGGTACCGTACTGTACATGACACCAGCTCTTCAACACCAGCCGTAAACTTTATAACATTGGCAATAAGAAGCCGAATTCCACCACGTTAATCTTACTCTCTCTCTCCCTCTCCCTCTCTCACTCTTACACACACACACACACACACACTCACTCACTCACTCACTCACTCACTCACTCACTCACTCTATACCTCTCTATCTCTCACTCTTAAACACACACTCACTCACTCACTTACTAACTCTCTCTCTCACTCTCTCTCTCGTGTCAATAATGCCTCTCACACATGTCATACGCAGTTATCATGGTCCCTACCTAGCTAAATACATTCTCTTTCTCTCTCTCTCTCTCTCTCTCTCTCTGAGACAGTAATTCAATTGATACGTTTAAGAAGAGGCTGGACGATCACCTGATGGAGCTTATATTAATATGAAATAATCAGTAGGTAAGTGTAATTTCCCTGTCAAACTATTGCCTTTCTATGCCCCATAATAACTTTCCTTGTGGACATTTCCTGGTCAATAAAGTAACCCTTCATCCTATCTTCCGGTACAACTTTTTAGCCGGAGGGTTCTGTGGGTGGGGAGAGAGCCCTCTACTTTGCTGCCCTATTCTTCTACTATGAACTGTCCCTGGCTAGTAGTATTAAGGCCGGACCACATAATATGGACTGCAAGGTCTGTGTGGTTTTAGTATCTGTGTGTAACTCTCTTCCATTACTCACCTTCCCTCCTCTCTAAACCTCTCGTTTCCTTCTCTCCCTCCGTAGATGGTCTTCTTCCTTCCCTCTTTCTCTCTCTCTCTCTCTCTCTCTCTCTCTCTCTCTCTCTCTCTCTCTCTCTCTCTCTCTCTCTCCTTTGCTATCCTTTCCTTCCGCTGTCCCTTACTCTCGGGTTAGCTATCTCTACTAGAATTAAGTCCTGACCACCTCGCTGGGATCGTAAGGTCTGTGTAGTCAGTGTAGCTATGTAAATATATGTAAATCTCTCTCTCAGTCTGTCTCTCTCTTTCTCTCTCTCTCTCTCTCTTACTTACATATCTGCACGGAGACCTGCTCGGGCGCCACCTGTTCTGCCTTGGGTGTGTGGGTCCGCATGATGAGCGAAGTGGCGTGCCCCTTCCCTCTGGCGTGTGTAGCGAACATGAACAGTACGTAGTCGCGTCCCGGAGCCAAGGAAGTCAGATTGAAACGCGGCTCCGTATTGTTGTATCGTCCCACTATCACTCCGGCTTCCCGTACCTGTAAAGTATATAGTTTATAATAGTATACTTAACACCTCTTTTACTCTCTCTCTCTCTCTCTCTCTCTCTCTCTCTCTCTCTCTCTCTCTCTCTCTCTCTCTCTCTCTTACACACACACACACTCACTCACTCACTATTTGTTTACTGTTGGATAGGCAAATTCGTCTATATGTGATCCGTGCGTTGATATCGTTTGAAGAGGGATCGACCTGTAGCTGTGAAAATGTGTCTAGTTATTGTGTGATACATGATTGAAGCCTCTATATTTGCATCAATTTAAGGGGGAGGTACTCGCTTTTTCTGGACTCTTCCTCATGAACGTCTTAAAATCTCAAAAATAATATGCTAAACACGAGGGAGAAGGGGGTCTAGAAAAAAGCGAGTACTACCCCCCTTAATGACTGATTTAGCGATACTTAAATGAGAAATATGAAACCACTCTGTCTCTGTATCGTATAAAAGTCATTACACTACATAAGCTGCATAATAAATGAATGATCAAGATAGAGATAATGCAAATTAAAGTCAGCTGTAAGTAAACTGACTATAGCTTCTTTAAAGGGTGATGGGCCGGTTTCCTGGACCACTGTCTCCCTAATGTTTAGCCCCACTAGTTTTGAGATTATAAGACGTTCGGTCCATTAGTTTGGCGATTTTAAGGAGGCGGCGTTGTCTGCCCAGCCCATTTTTTTTTTTTTTTTGCGTCAATATTTAAACCTTTCGTGCTATTTAGGTGTCGATTTTTCCCTGGCGAACGATAGTGAGTCTGTAATGTTGGAAGAACCAGCCATCGGCCGGGAAATTTTTCTACCGAAAAATTTACAAATTAATCTAGAAGGGGGCGGCTGATGTTTTTTTTTAAAGTTTGATGGAGGTCTAGGGAGGAAACTAAAAAACTATATGAATAGATGAATGAATAGAGCAAACAAACTGCCAGTCTCCCCTTAACACCTATTTTTACGGGGCCTGTTTGATTCCTGTAATGCTCGCTATCAAGGTGTGTGTGAAGTGGCCGCCTGGTGGTGCACTTGTTTTGGACTGTAAGCGACCTAGGCCTTTTAACCTCTTTTGTACCGGCGGCGTCCTTTTTTTATTTATTCTAGCTAAAACAAAAAAATAAAAAAAATAAAATAGAATTATATAGAAAATAGAAATAAAAATAGGAAAACTGGGGATTGGGCCTGAGCAGATAGATATATAGATATATAGATAGATAGATAGATATGTTGACAAGTGTGTGCAGCTTAAGAAGGATCTGTGGTATCAAAAAGGGTTGATTGAGATAGTTCAAAGGCGGTTAATTGCTGAACGTCCTTCTTAAACTGAATACAATTGTCTAATACTTGCCAGAAAATTTGAAATGGATGTCATCTGTATTGAATGAGTAAAAAGACGATATCCCGTAGCTCTCTACCCTCCCTCTCTATCAATAATTCTTTAGTAGAAGCCTTGTGTCGTAATATCTGAAGCTGGCGCATATTGCATACATTGTATATTGACGCTTATTATATTTTAAAGTCACCCATAATCATAGATAACCTATATTTATAATAAAAGGAAGGAGATATTTTCACACCTCTGTGTTACTATGTTAATCAGCCTTTTACATACAGTATGTTTTGGTCATTATCAGCTGCATACGAAAATTCCCATAACTCCCATTCTACAACAGCATTTAGTGTACTGTCGCTATATCTATTATATAGAAAAGCCGTGTAAAATAACAAGACATCGCAATATACTGTACAAATCCTAGGTGTTGAGTATTGTTGATGTCGTCAGTCGTAGCTTTGGCGCTAGTTCAGAAGCGTCCACCAGAGGTCTCAAGTGAAATATTGGTAAGGTCAATTGCAGCGTTTGTATTGATTCATATACCTGTGAAATATGTGTTTTTTTATTTAGTTGTATATATCTCTGGTACACGTATGATACATGCTTGAAGCCTCTATATTTGCATCAATTGCGTCATCATCAATGGTAGCAAACATGAACAGCATTATAGAAAGTAAAAATTATAATTTTCGGATTTGAATTCAAATGATGTTCCAATGAAGCCAATAACCTTGTTTGCTTTCTGAACTACTTTGGTACATTGATGGCTGGGTTTTAAATTACTTGATATTGTTACTCTTAAGCCGGTTAATTTATCAGTGTTTTGGAGTTGACCACCATTATTTGAGTAATTTTAATTTTAATTCTTATATCCTATATGTAGTACTTTACATTTCTTGGTATTGAAACTCATTTGCCAGGTTTGGCCCCATTATGCTAATTTATGTTAATAATTTTGGATCCGTTGAACATACAAGGGAGATACTACTTAGTTCGCTATATTGGTATCGTCTTCAAATTTTGAAATTGTACATGAATGATCGTCATCGTTGTCATTGATATAAATTCAGAAAAGAACAGGTCCGAACACTGATGTTTGGGGCATATATAGGAGGTGATCAGTAGAACGCATCCTTCCGCCAGCCTAGGTGGCTCACAAACCTATGACCGACGTTCACGAATTTTGGTTGGCCAATAGAATTTGCGCCAAGGAAGAAGTTACTCCATTTAGTAGGTGACTGGTAAAGTGCATACCCAGCGCAGGCAGAGGTATGCGCTCTTCCAAATGCCTCCCTAGTTACGTTAGTTTTGACCCACCTATCCAAATTGTTGTCTTCTCTCGCACCCCGTTGCCTTCGCGCGTGTCCGTCGTGGATCGGGGCCAGAGGCCGAGCAAGGGGGATAGCTGCCCCGCCTACTGGGAAGGGTTTTTGGCCCGGATTCGATCTGAATCCACGGTGGTGGTGTTTGACACTCCTAGTGATCATGTTCCCCGGCTCCTGGGAAGAGTTTTTGCCCGGATTCGTTCTCAGCGCACGGTGGTGGTTTAACCCTCCTAGTGATCTCTTCCCGCCTCTTGGGAAGAGTTTTTGCCGGTTTCGATCTGAAGCCATGATTGTGGTGTTTGAACCTCCAAGTGATCGTCTTCCCGCTTCCTGGGAAGGGTTTTTGCCCGGATTCGATCTATAGCCACGGTGGTGGTGTTTGACCCTCCTAGTGATCATCTTCCCGCTTCCTGGGAAGGGTTTTTGCCCGGATTCGATTTCAGGTCACGGTGGTGGTGTTTGACCCGCCAAGTGATCATCTTCCCAACTCTTGGGAAGGGTTTTTGCCCTGACTCGATCTGAAGCCATGGTGGTGGGGTTTGACCCTCTTAGTGATCATCTTCCCGCCTCCTCGGAAGGGTTTTTGCCCGGACTCGATCTCAAGTCACGGTGGTGATGTTTGACCCTCAAAGTGATCATCTTCCCGCTTCCTGGGAAGGGTTTTTGCCCGGATTCGATCTGAAGGCACGGTGGTGGGGCTTGACCCTCTTAGTGATCATCTTCCCGTCTCCTGGGAAGGGTTTTTGCCCGGATTTGACCTGAAGCCACGGTGGTGGTGTTTGACCTTCCTAGTGATCTTCTTCCCACCTCCTGGGAAGTGTTTTTTGCCCGGATTCGATTTCAAGTCACGGTGGTGGTGTTTGACCCGCCTAGTGATCGTCTGCCCGCCTCCTGGGAAGGGTTTTTGCCCGGATTCGATTTCAAGTCTCGGTGGTGGTGTTTGACCGTCCTAGCGATCATCTCCCCTCCTCCTGGGAAGGGTTTTTGCCCGGATTCGATCTCAGCCCACGGTGGTGGCGTTTGACCCTCAAAGTGATCCTCTTCCCGCCTCTTGGGAAGGGGTTTTTGCCCGGATTCGATCTCAAGCCACGGTGGTGGTGCTTAATCCTCCTAGTGATCATCTTCCCGCCTCCTGGGAAGAGTTTTTGCCCGGACTCGATCTCAAGCCACGGTGGTGGTGCTTAACCTTCCTAGTGATCATCTTCCCGCCTCCTGGGAAGAGTTTTTGCCCGGATTCGATCTCAGGCCACGGTGGTGGTGCTTGACCCTAATAGTGATCATCTTCCCGCCTCCTGGGAAGGGTTTTTGCCCGGATTCGATCTCAGCCCACGGTGGTGGGGCTTGACCCTCCTAGTGATCATCTTCCCGCCTCCTGGGAAGAGGTTTTGCCCGGATTCGATCTCCGACCACGGTGGTGGTGCTTGACCCTCCTAGTGATCATCTTCCTGCCTCCTAGGAAGGGTTTTTGCCCGGATTCGAACTCAGCCCACGGTGGTGGGGCTTGACCCTCCTAGTGTCTTTGGCGTCTTTGCCCGGATTTGATCTGAAGCCAAGGTGGTGGTGTTTGACCTTCCTAGTGATTGTCTTCCCGCCTCCTGGGAAGGGGTTTTGCCCGGATTCGATCGCCACCCACGGTGGGTGTGTTTGACCCTCCAAGTGATCATCTTCCCGCCTCCTGGGAAGGGCTTTTGCCCGGATTCGATCTCAAGTCACGGTGGTGATGTTTGACCCTCAAAGTGGTCATCTTCCAGCTTTCTGGGAAGGGTTTTGCCCGGATTCGATCTGAAGGCACGGTGGTGGGGCTTGACCCTCTTAGTGATCATCTTCCCGCCTCCTCGGAAGGGTTTTGTGGCGGATTCGATCTCAGACCATGGTGGGTGGATTTGTATCGTTACTTTTGACTCAAATGGGCGACCTGGCCCGTTTCACGTTTGAGGTTGGTATTCTTATGCAGTTTGGCCTGGCGAGTCAGAATCTGTAGTCAGAATTGGCCTAGCTGGTGAAATAGTGGTGCTGGAGCGTCTCATTTGGCGGAGTTTTGAACGTACGTCCAAAGTCAGGACAGATTCGGATTCCCCATCGAAAACTAGTCCTAAAAAAAAGCGTACTAGCTGAGTACTCTGCGACAATTGTCTGGAAAGTGTGTTTGGGTCTCACTGAAAGTGGCAGAGTAAGTCAAACGCGGATGTAGGTGTCCTTAGAGTGTCGGGAAGCATTCTGAGCCGACTTTGACTGAGATGGTCAGCCTTTTTTTTGCTCAAATGGGCGACCTGGCCCGTTCCACGTTTGCGGGTGGTATTCTTATGCCGTTTGGCCTGGCGAGCCCGAATCTGTAGTCAGAATTGGCTTAGCTCGTGAACTAGCGGTACTGGAGAGTCTCATTTGGCGGAGTTTTGAACGTACGTCAAAAGTCAGGACAGATTCGGATTCCCCATCGAAAACGGGCCCTAAGAAGTGTGCTTGCTGAGCACTCTGCGACAATTGTCAGAAAAGTTTGTTTGGGTCTCACCGAAAGTGGCAGAGTAAGTCAAACGCGTATGTAGGCGTCCGTAGAGTGCCGGGAAGCCTTCTGAGCCGACTTCCGGGCAAAAACCCTTCCCAGGAGGCGGGAAGATGATCACTAGGAGGGTCGAACACCACCACCGTGGCTATAGATCGAATCCGGGCAAAAACCCTTCCCAGGAAGCGGGGAGATGATCACTAGGAGGTTCAAACACCACCATCATGGCTTCAGATCGAATCCGGGAAAAAATCCTTCCCAAGAGGCGGAGAGAGAATCACTAGGAGGGTCAAACACCACCACCGTGGCTTGAGATCGAATCCGGGCAAAACACCTTCCCAAGAGGCGGGAAGATGATCACTAAGAGGGTCAAACCCCACCACCGTGGCTTCAGATCGAATCCGGGCAAAAACCCTTCCCAGGAGGCGGGAAGATGATCACTAAGAGGGTCAAACACCACCACCGTGGCTTGAGATCGAATCCGGCCTAAAAACCCTTCCCAAGAGCCGGCAGATGATCACTTTGAGGGTCAAACCCCACCACCGGGGCTTCAGATCTAATCCGGGCAAAACCCTTCCTAGGAGGCGGGAAGATGATCACTAAGAGGGTCAAACCCCACCACCGTGCCTTCAGATCGAATCCGGGCAAATACCCTTCCCAGGAGGCGGGAAGATGATCACTTTGAGGGTCAAACATCACCACCGTGACTTGAGATCGAATCCGGGCAAAAACCCTTCCCAGGAGGCGGGAAGATGATCACTAGGAGGGTCAAACACCACCACCGTGGCTATAGATCGAATCCGGGCAAAAACCCTTCCCAGGAAGCGGGGAGGTGATCACTAGGAGGTTCAAACACCACCATCATGGCTTCAGATCGAATCCGGACAAAAACACTTCCCAAGAGGCGGGGAGATGATCACTAGGAGGGTCAAACACCACCACCGTGGCTTCAGATCGAATCCGGCCAACAAAAAAAACTTCCCAAGAGTTGGGAAGATGATCACTTGGCGGGTCAAACACCACCACCGTGACCTGAAATCGAATCCGGGTAAAAACCCTTCCCAGGAAGCGGGAAGATGATCACTAGGAGGGTCAAACACCACCACCGTGGCTATAGATCGAATCCGGGCAAAAACCCTTCCCAGGAAGCGGGGAGGTGATCACTAGGAGGTTCAAACAACACCATCATGGCTTCAGATCGAATCCGGGAAAAATCCTTCCCAAGAGGCGGGAGAGAATCACTAGGAGTGTCAAACACCACCACCGTGGCTTGAGATCGAATCCGGGCCAAACCCCTTCCTAAGAGCGGGAACATGATCACTAGGAGGGTCAAACACCACCACAGTGGCTTCAGATCGAATCCGGGCAAAAACCCTTCCCAGGAGGCGGGCAGATGATCACTTGGAGAGTCAAACACCACCACCATGGCTTCAGATCGAATCCGGGCAAAAACCCTTCCCAAGAGGTGGGGAGAGAATCACTAGGAGGGTTAAACACCACCACCGTGGCTTGAGATCGAATCCGGGCCAAACCTTCCCAAGAGGCGGGAACATGATCACTAGGAGGGTCAAACACCACCAGCGTGACTTGAGATCGAATCCGGGCAAAAACCCTTCCCAGGAGGCGGGAAGATATCACTAGGAGGGTCAAACACCACCACCGTAGCTATAGATCGAATCCGGGCAAAAACCCTTCCCAGGAAGCGGGGAGGTGATCACTAGGAGGTTCAAACACCACCATCATGGCTTCAGATCGAATCCGGGCAAAAATCCTTCCCAAGAGGCGGGGAGAGAATCACTAGGAGGTTCAAACACCACCACCGTGGCTTGAGATCGAATCCGGGCCAAACCCCTTCCCAAGAGGCGGGAACATGATCACTAGGAGGGTCAAACACCACCACAGTGGCTTCAGATCGAATCCGGGCAAAAACCCTTCCCAGGAGGCGGGCAGATGATCACTTGGAGAGTCAAACACCACCTTCAGATCGAATCCGGGCAAAACAAAAAACTTCCCAAGAGTTGGGAAGATGATCACTTGGCGGGTCAAACACCACCACCGTGACCTGAAATTGAATCCGGGCAAAAACCCTTCCCAGGAAGCGGGAAGATGATCACTTGGAGGGTCAAACACCACCACCGTGGCTTGAGATCGAATCCGGGCAAAACCCTTCCCAGGAGGCGGGAAGATGATCACTAAGAGGGTCAAACCCCACCACCGTGGCTTGAGATCGAATCCGGGCAAAAACCCTTCCCAAGAGGCGGGAAGAGGATCACTAAGAGGGTCAAACCCCACCACCGTGGCTTCAGATCGAATCCGGGCAAAAAGCCTTCCCAGGAGGCGGGAAGATGATCACTAGGAGGGTCAAGCACCACCACCGTGGCCTGAGATCGAATCCGGGCAAAAACTCTTCCCAGGAGGCGGGAAGATGATCACTAGGAGGGTTAAGCACCACCACCGTGGCTTGAGATCGAATCCGGGCAAAAACTCTTCCCAGGAGGCGGGAAGATGATAACTAGGAGGGTTAAGAACCACCACCGTGGCTTGAGATCGAATCCGGTCAAAAACCCTTCCCAAGAGGCGGGAAGAGGATCACTTTGAGGGTCAAACGCCACCACCGTGGGCTGAGATCGAATCCGGGCAAAAACCCTTCCCAGGAGGAGGGGAGATGATCACTAGGACGGTCAAACACCACCACCGCGACTTGAAATCGAATCCGGGCAAAAACCCTTCCCAGGAGGCGGGCAGAGGATCACTAAGAGGGTCAAACCCCACCACCGTGGCTTCAGATCGAATCCGGGCAAAAAGCCTTCCCAGGAGGCGGGAAGATGATCACTAGGAGGGTCAAACACCACCACCGTGGCTATAGATCGAATCCGAGCAAAAACCCTTCCCAGGAAGCGGGGAGGTGATCACTAGGAGGTTCAAACACCACGATAATGGCTTCAGATCGAATCCGGGAAAAAATCCTTCCCAGAGGCGGGGAGAGAATCACTAGGAGTGTCAAACACCACCACCGTGGCTTGAGATCGAATCCGGGCCAAACCCCTTCCCAAGAGGCGGGAACATGATCACTAGGAGGGTCAAGCACCACCACAGTGGCTTCAGATCGAATCCGGGCAAAAACCCTTCCCAGGAGGGGGGCAGATGATCACTTGGAGAGTCAAACACCACCACCATGGCTTCAGATCGAATCACGGCAAAAACCCTTCCCAAGAGGCGGGGAGATGATCACTAGGAGGGTCAAACACCACCACCGTGGCTTCAGATCGAATCCGGGCCAAAAAAAAAACCCTTCCCAAGAAGTGGGAAGATGATCACTTGGCGGGTCAAACACCACCACCGTGACCTGAAATCGAATCCGGGCAAAAACCCTTCCCAGGAGGCGGGAAGATGATCACTAAGAGGGTCAAACCCCACCACCGTGGCTTGAGATCGAATCCGGGCAAAAACCCTTCCCAAGAGGCGGGAAGAGGATCACTAAGAGGGTCAAACCCCTCCACCGTGGCTTGAGATCGAATCTGGCAAAAACCCTTCCCAGAGGCGGGAAGAGGATCACTAAGTGGGTCAAACCCCACCACCGTGGCTTCAGATCGAATCCGGGCAAAAAGCCTTCCCAGGAGGCGGGAAGATGATCACTAAGAGGGTCAAACCCCCACCACCGTGCCTTCAGATCGAATCCGGGCAAATACCCTTCCCAGGAGGCGGGAAGATGATCACTTTGAGGGTCAAACATCACCACCGTGACTTGAGATCGAATCCGGGCAAAAACCCTTCCCAGGAGGCGGGAAGATGATCACTAGGAGGGTCAAACACCACCACCGTGGCTATAGATCGAATCCGGGCAAAAACCCTTCCCAGGAAGCGGGGAGGTGATCACTAGGAGGTTCAAACACCACCATCATGGCTTCAGATCGAATCCGGGCAAAAATCCTTCCCAAGAGGCGGGGAGAGAATCACTAGGAGGGTCAAACACCACCACCGTGGCTTGAGATCGAATCATTTTGCCCGGATTCGATCTGAAGCCACGGTCGTGGTGTTTGACCCTCAAAGTGATCATCTCCCCTCCTCCTGGGAAGGGGTTTTGCCCGGATTCGATCTCAAGCCACGGTGGTGGTGTTTGAACCTCCTAGTGATCATCTGCCCGCCTCCTGGGAAGCGTTTTTGCCCGGAATTGATCTGAAGTCACTGTGGTGGTGTTTGACCCTCCTGGTGATCGTCTTCCCGCCTCCTGGGAAGGGTTTTTGCCCGGATTCGATCTCAACCTACGGTGGTGGTGGTGTTTGACCCTCCTAGTGATCATCTGCCCGCCTCCTGGGAAGCGTTTTTGCCCCGATTCGATCTGAAGCCACGATGGTGGTGTTTGATCCGCCTAGTGATCGTCGGCCCGCCTCCTGGGAAGGGTTTTTGCCCGGATTCGATCTATAGCCACGGTGGGGGTGTTTGACCCTCCTAGTGATCATCTGCCCGCCTCCTCTGAAGGGTTTTTGCCCGGATTCGATCTGAAGGCACGGTGGTGGGGTTTGACCCTCTTAGTGATCATCTTCCCGCCTCCTAGGAAGGGTTTTTGCCCGGATTCGATCTGAAGTCACGGTGGTGGAGTTTGACCCTCTTAGTGATCATCTTCCCGCCTCCTAGGAAGAGTTTTTGCCCGGGTTCGATCTCAGGCCACGGTGGTGGTGCTTGACCCTCCTAGTGATCATCTTCCCGCCTCCTGGGAAGGGTTTTTGCCCGGATTCGATTTCGAGTCGCGGTGGTGGGGTTTGACCCTCTTAGTGATCATCTTCCCGCCTCCTGGGAAGGATTTTTGCCCGGATTCGATCTGAAGCCACGGTGGTGGGGTTTGACCCTCTTAGTGATCATATTCCCGCCTCCTGGGAAGGGATTTTGCCCGGATTCGATCCCAAGCCACGGTGGGTGGGTTTGACCCTCCAAGTGATCATCTTCCCGCCTCATGGGAAGGTTTTTTTTTGGCCGGATTCGATCTCAAGCCACGGTGGTGGGGTTTGACCCTCTTAGTGATCATCTTCCCGCCTCCTGGGAAGAGTTTTTGCCCGGATTCGATCTCAGGCCACGGTGGTGGTGTTTGACCCTCCTAGTGATCGTCTGCCCGCCTCCTGGGAAGGGTTTTTGCCCGGATTCGATCTGAAGCCATGGTGGTGGTGTTTGACCCTCAAAGTGATTATCTCCCCGCCTCCTGGGAAGGGTTTTTTGCCCGGATTCGATCTGAAGCCACGGTGGTGGTGTTTGACCCTCCAATTGATCGTCGTCCCGCCTCCTGGGAAGAGTTTTTGCCCGGATTCGATCTATAGCCACGGTGGTGGTGTTTGACCCTCCTAGTGATTCTCTCCCCGCCTCTTGGGAAGGAGTTTTGCCCGAATTCGATCTCAAGTCATGGTAGTGATGTTTGACCCTCAAAGTTATCATCTTCCCGCCTCCAGGGAAGGGTTTTTGCCCGGATTCGATCTGAAGGCACGGTGGTGGGGTTTGACCCTCTTAGTGATCATCTTCCTGCCTCCTGGGAAGCGTTTTTCCCCGGATTCGATCTGAAGCCACGGTGGTGGGGTTTGACCCTCTTAGTGATCATCTTCCCGCCTCCTGGGAAGGGATTTTGCCCGGATTCGATCTCAAGCCACGGTGGGTGTGTTTGACCCTCCAAGTGATCATCTTCCCGCCTCCTGGGAAGGGTTTTTGCACGGATTCGATCTGAAGCCATGGTGGTGGGGTTTGACCCTCTTAGTGATCATCTTCCCGCCTCCTCGGAAGGGTTTTTGCCCGGACTCGATCTCAAGTCACGGTGGTGATGTTTGACCCTCAAAGTGATCATCTTCCCGCTTCCTGGGAAGGGTTTTTGCCCGGATTCGATCTGAAGGCACGGTGGTGGGGCTTGACCCTCTTAGTGATCATCTTCCCGTCTTCTGGGAAGGGTTTTTGCCCGGATTTGACCTGAAGCCACGGTGGTGGTGTTTGACCTTCCTAGTGATCGTCTTCCCGCCTCCTGGGAAGAGTTTTTGCCCGGATTCGATTTCAAGTCACGGTGGGGGTGTTTGACCCGCCTAGTGATCGTCTGCCCGCCTCCTGGGAAGGGTTTTTGCCCGGATTCGATTTCAAGTCGCGGTGGTGGTGTTTGACCGTCCTAGTGATCATCTCCCCGCCTCTTGGGAAGGATTTTTGCCCGGATTCGATCTCAAGTCACGGTGGTGATGTTTGACCCTCAAAGTTATCATCTTCCCGCCTCCTGGGTAGGGTTTTTGCCCGGATTCGATCTGAAGGCACGGTGGTGGGATTTGACCCTCTTAGTGATCATCTGCCCGCATCTTGGGAAGGGGTTTTGGCCGGATTCGATCTCAAGCCACGGTGGTGAAGCATAACCCTCCTAGTGATCGTCTTCCCGCCTCCTGGGAAGGGTTTTTTGCCCGGATTCGATCTGAAGCCACGGTCGTGGTGTTTGACCCTCAAAGTGATCATCTCCCCTCCTCCTGGGAAGGGGTTTTGCCCGGATTCGATCTCAAGCCACGGTGGTGGTGTTTGACCCTCCTAGTGATCATCTGCCCGCCTCCTGGGAAGCGTTTTTGCCCGGAATTGATCTGAATAGGGTGGTGGTGTTTGACCCTCCTGGTGATCGTCTTCCCGCCTCCTGGGAAGGGTTTTTGCCCGGATTCGATCTCAACCTACGGTGGTGGTGTTTGACCCTCCTAGTGATCATCTGCCCGCCTCCTGGGAAGCGTTTTTTTGCCCCGATTCGATCTGAAGCCACGATGGTGGTGTTTGATCCGCCTAGTGATCGTCGGCCCGCCTCCTGGGAAGGGTTTTTGCCCGGATTCGATCTATAGCCACGGTGGGGGTGTTTGACCCTCCTAGTGATCATCTGCCCGCCTCCTGGGAAGGGTTTTTGCCCGGATTCGATCTGAAGGCACGGTGGTGGGGTTTGACCCTCTTAGTGATCATCTTCCCGCCTCCTAGGAAGGGTTTTTGCCCGGATTCGATCTGAAGTCACGGTGGTGGAGTTTGACCCTCTTAGTGATCATCTTCCCGCCTCCTAGGAAGAGTTTTTGCCCGGTTCGATCTCAGGCCACGGTGGTGGTGCTTGACCCTCCTAGTGATCATCTTCCCGCCTCCTGGGAAGGGTTTTTGCCCGGATTCGATTTCGAGTCGCGGTGGTGGGGTTTGACCCTCTTAGTGATCATCTTCCCGCCTCCTGGGAAGGATTTTTGCCCGGATTCGATCTGAAGCCACGGTGGTGGGGTTTGACCCTCTTAGTGATCATATTCCCGCCTCCTGGGAAGGGATTTTGCCCGGATTCGATCCCAAGCCACGGTGGGTGGGTTTGACCCTCCAAGTGATCATCTTCCCGCCTCATGGGAAGTTTTTTTTTTGGCCGGATTCGATCTCAAGCCACGGTGGTGGGGTTTGACCCTCTTAGTGATCATCTTCCCGCCTCCTGGGAAGAGTTTTTGCCCGGATTCGATCTATAGCCCCGGTGGTGGTGTTTGACCCTCCTAGTGATCATCTGCCCGCCTCCTGGGAAGGGTTTTTGCCCGGATTTGATCTCAAGTCACGGTGGTGATGTTTGACCCTCAAAGTGATCATCTTCCCGCCTCCTGGGAAGGGTATTTGCCCGGATTCGATCTGAAGGCACGGTGGTGGGGGTTTGACCCTCTTAGTGATCATCTTCCCGCTTCCTGGGAAGGCTTTTTGCCCAGATTCGATCTGAAGCCACGGTGGTGGGGTTTGACCCTCTCAGTGATCCTCTTCCCGCCTCTTGGGAAGGGTTTTTGCCCGGATTCGATCTCAAGCCACGGTGGTGGGGTTTGACCCTCTTAGTGATCATCTTCCCGCCTCCTGGGAAGGGTTTTTGCCCGGATTCGATCTCCAGCCACGGTGGTGGTGTTGTTTGACCCTCCAAGTGATCATCTTCCCGCTTCCTGGGAAGGGTTTTTGCCCGGATTCGATTTCAGGTCACGGTGGTGGTGTTTGACCCGCCAATTGACCATCTTCCCAACTCTTGGGAAGTTTTTTTTGTTGCCCGGATTCGATCTGAAGCCACGGTGGTGGTGTTTGACCCTCCTAGTGATCATCTCCCCGCCTCTTGGGAAGGGTTTTTGCCCGGATTCGATCTCAAGCCATGGTGGTGGTGTTTGACTCTCCAAGTGATCATCTGCCCGCCTCCTGGGAAGGGTTTTTGCCCTGATTCGATCTGAAGCCACCGTGGTGGTGTTTGACCCTCCTAGTGATCATGTTCCCGCCTCTTGGGAAGGGGTTTGGCCCGGATTCGATCTCAAGGCACGGTGGTGGTGTTTGACCCTGGTAGTGATTCTCTCCCCGCCTCTTGGGAAGGATTTTTGCCCGGATTCGATCTGAAGCCATGATGGTGGTGTTTGAACCTCCTAGTGATCACCTCCCCGCTTCCTGGGAAGGGTTTTTTTGCCCGGATTCGATCTATAGCCACGGTGGTGGTGTTTGACCCTCCTAGTGATCATCTTCCCGCCTCCTGGGAAGGGTTTTTGCCCAGATTCGATCTCAAGTCACGGTGGTGATGTTTGACCCTCAAAGTGATCATCTTCCCGCCTCCTGGGAAGGGTATTTGCCCGGATTCGATCTGAAGGCACGGTGGTGGGGGTTTGACCCTCTTAGTGATCATCTTCCCGCCTTCTAGGAAGGCTTTTTGCCCGGATTCGATCTGAAGCCACGGTGGTGGGGTTTGACCCTCTTAGTGATCCTCTTCCCGCCTCTTCGGAAGGGTTTTTGCCCGGATTCGATCTCAAGCCACGGTGGAGGGGTTTGACCCTCTTAGTGATCCTCTTCCCGCCTCTTGGGAAGGGTTTTTGCCCGGATTCGATCTCAAGCCACGGTGGTGGGGTTTGACCCTCTTAGTGATCATCTTCCCGCCTCCTGGGAAGGGTATTTGCCCGGATTCGATCTGAAGGCACGGTGGTGGGGGTTTGACCCTCTTAGTGATCATCTTCCCGCTTCCTGGGAAGGCTTTTTGCCCGGATTCGATCTGAAGCCACGGTGGTGGGGTTTGACCCTCTTAGTGATCCTCTTCCCGCCTCTTCGGAAGGGTTTTTGCCCGGATTCGATCTCAAGCCACGGTGGAGGGGTTTGACCCTCTTAGTGATCCTCTTCCCGCCTCTTGGGAAGGGTTTTTGCCCGGATTCGATCTCAAGCCACGGTGGTGGGGTTTGACCCTCTTAGTGATCATCTTCCCGCCTCCTGGGAAAGGTTTTTGCCCGGATTCGATCTCAAGCCACGGTGGTGGTGTTTGACCCTCCAAGTGATCATCTTCCCGCTTCCTGGGAAGGGTTTTTGCCCGGATTCGATTTCAGGTCACGGTGGTGGTGTTTGACCCGCCAAGTGATCATCTTCCCACCTCTTGGGAAGGGTTTTTTTTTTTTGCCCGGATTCGATCTGAAGCCACGGTGGTGGTGTTTGACCCTCCTAGTGATCATCTCCCCGCCTCTTGGGAAGGGTTTTTGCCCGGATTCGATCTGAAGCCATGGTGGTGGTGTTTGACTCTCCAAGTGATCATCTGCCCGCCTCCTGGGAAGGGTTTTTGCCCGGATTCGATCTGAAGTCACTGTGGTGGTGTTTGACCCTCCTAGTGATCATGTTCCCGCCTCTTGGGAAGGGGTTTGGCCCGGATTCGAACTCAAGCCACGGTGGTGGTGTTTGACCTTCCTAGTGATTCTCTCCCAGCCTCTTGGGAAGGATTTTTTCCCGGATTCGATCTGAAGCCATTATCGTGGTGTTTGAACCTCCTAGTGATCACCTCCCCGCTTCCTGGGAAGGGTTTTTGCTCGGATTCGATCTATAGCCACGGTGGTGGTGTTTGACCCTCCTAGTGATCATCTTCCCGCCTCCTGGGAAGGGTTTTTGCCCGGATTAGATCTCAAGTCACGGTGGTGATGTTTGACCCTCAAAGTGATCATCTTCCCGCCTCCTGGGAAGGGTATATGCCCGGATTCGATCTGAAGGCACGGTGGTGGGGGTTTGACCCTCTTAGTGATCATCTTCCCGCCTCCTGGGAAGGCTTTTTGCCCGGATTCGATCTGAAGCCACGGTGGTGGGGTTTGACCCTCTTAGTGATCCTCTTCCCGCCTCTTGGGAAGGGTTTTTGCCCGGATTCGATCTCAAGCCACGGTGGTGGGGTTTGACCCTCTTAGTGATCATCTTCCCGCCTCCTGGGAAGGGTTTTTGCCCGGATTCGATCTCAAGCCACGGTGGTGGTGTTTGACTCTCCAAGTGATCATCTTCCCGCTTCCTGGGAAGGGTTTTTGCCCGGATTCAATTTCAGGTCACGGTGGTGGTGTTTGACCCGCCAAGTGATCATCTTCCTAACTCTTGGGAAGTTTTTTTTTTTTGCCCGGATTCGATCTGAAGGTGGTGTTTGACTCTCCAAGTGATCATCTGCCCGCCTCCTGGGAAGGGTTTTTGCCCGGATTCGATCTGAAGCCACTGTGGTGGTGTTTGACCCTCCTAGTGATCATGTTCCCGCCTCTTGGGAAGGGGTTTGGCCTGGATTCGATCTCAAGCCACGGTGGTGGTGTTTGACCCTCCTAGTGATTCTCTCCCC
>CM064498.1:16797484-16936580 GCA_032716605.1 Paralithodes platypus
AGTTTAAACCTCTGGGGCATCGAAGGGCAGGGCGCGAAAGATTACTGGATTTTGCCAAAACTGCGGTACTGTATATCACCTATTAATATGCATATGCGAAGCCTAATCGACCTTACACCTCCTCAAAAATACAGGTAGACATCCTTCCCAAGATGAAAAGGCTGAACTCGAAAAGTCTACGGTAAAAGAAAACGGCGCATTGGCCCTCCGGCAGCAGAAACAATTGATACGCACTCCGGAGGCCTGCCGAAAACTTACGGGTAGGCTAAGCGATATCGGAAAATGCTTTTTTCGCGGGGTACCAAGAACAAAATTTACTTTTTTTTTACACTTTCCTACTCAAAAGGATCCCCCTAATGAAAATATACACCCAAACTCCCTTTTCGAAAAACTTCGAAAATTGACCCGAGAGCTCCAATTTTCCATGACTTGAGTCATCGAAATTTTGGTTTGGAGATGAAATCTCGATTTTCAATAGCGAGTGCCATACTCTATAGGATTGATAAGCATAAAGAGCTAAGGTAATTGGAATATTTTTTTTTAGTTTAAACCTCTGGGGCATCGAAGGGCAGGGCGCGAAAGATTACTGGATTTTGCCAAAACTGCGGTACTGTATATCACCTATTAATATGCATATGCGAAGCCTAATCGACCTTACACCTCCTCAAAAATACAGGTAGACATCCTTCCCAAGATGAAAAGGCTGAACTCGAAAAGTCTACGGTAAAAGAAAACGGCGCATTGGCCCTCCGGCAGCAGAAACAATTGATACGCACTCCGGAGGCCTGCCGAAAACTTACGGGTAGGCTAAGCGATATCGGAAAATGCTTTTTTCGCGGGGTACCAAGAACAAAATTTACTTTTTTTTACACTTTCCTACTCAAAAGGATCCCCCTAATGAAAATATACACCCAAACTCCCTTTTCGAAAAACTTCGAAAATTGACCCGAGAGCTCCAATTTTCCATGACTTGAGTCATCGAAATTTTGGTTTGGAGATGAAATCTCGATTTTCAATAGCGAGTGCCATACTCTATAGGATTGATAAGCATAAAGAGCTAAGGTAATTGGAATATTTTTTTTTAGTTTAAACCTCTGGGGCATCGAAGGGCAGGGCGCGAAAGATTACTGGATTTTGCCAAAACTGCGGTACTGTATATCACCTATTAATATGCATATGCGAAGCCTAATCGACCTTACACCTCCTCAAAAATACAGGTAGACATCCTTCCCAAGATGAAAAGGCTGAACTCGAAAAGTCTACGGTAAAAGAAAACGGCGCATTGGCCCTCCGGCAGCAGAAACAATTGATACGCACTCCGGAGGCCTGCCGAAAACTTACGGGTAGGCTAAGCGATATCGGAAAATGCTTTTTTCGCGGGGTACCAAGAACAAAATTTACTTTTTTTTTACACTTTCCTACTCAAAAGGATCCCCCTAATGAAAATATACACCCAAACTCCCTTTTCGAAAAACTTCGAAAATTGACCCGAGAGCTCCAATTTTCCATGACTTGAGTCATCGAAATTTTGGTTTGGAGATGAAATCTCGATTTTCAATAGCGAGTGCCATACTCTATAGGATTGATAAGCATAAAGAGCTAAGGTAATTGGAATATTTTTTTTTAGTTTAAACCTCTGGGGCATCGAAGGGCAGGGCGCGAAAGATTACTGGATTTTGCCAAAACTGCGGTACTGTATATCACCTATTAATATGCATATGCGAAGCCTAATCGACCTTACACCTCCTCAAAAATACAGGTAGACATCCTTCCCAAGATGAAAAGGCTGAACTCGAAAAGTCTACGGTAAAAGAAAACGGCGCATTGGCCCTCCGGCAGCAGAAACAATTGATACGCACTCCGGAGGCCTGCCGAAAACTTACGGGTAGGCTAAGCGATATCGGAAAATGCTTTTTTCGCGGGGTACCAAGAACAAAATTTACTTTTTTTTTACACTTTCCTACTCAAAAGGATCCCCCTAATGAAAATATACACCCAAACTCCCTTTTCGAAAAACTTCGAAAATTGACCCGAGAGCTCCAATTTTCCATGACTTGAGTCATCGAAATTTTGGTTTGGAGATGAAATCTCGATTTTCAATAGCGAGTGCCATACTCTATAGGATTGATAAGCATAAAGAGCTAAGGTAATTGGAATATTTTTTTTTAGTTTAAACCTCTGGGGCATCGAAGGGCAGGGCGCGAAAGATTACTGGATTTTGCCAAAACTGCGGTACTGTATATCACCTATTAATATGCATATGCGAAGCCTAATCGACCTTACACCTCCTCAAAAATACAGGTAGACATCCTTCCCAAGATGAAAAGGCTGAACTCGAAAAGTCTACGGTAAAAGAAAACGGCGCATTGGCCCTCCGGCAGCAGAAACAATTGATACGCACTCCGGAGGCCTGCCGAAAACTTACGGGTAGGCTAAGCGATATCGGAAAATGCTTTTTTCGCGGGGTACCAAGAACAAAATTTACTTTTTTTTTACACTTTCCTACTCAAAAGGATCCCCCTAATGAAAATATACACCCAAACTCCCTTTTCGAAAAACTTCGAAAATTGACCCGAGAGCTCCAATTTTCCATGACTTGAGTCATCGAAATTTTGGTTTGGAGATGAAATCTCGATTTTCAATAGCGAGTGCCATACTCTATAGGATTGATAAGCATAAAGAGCTAAGGTAATTGGAATATTTTTTTTTAGTTTAAACCTCTGGGGCATCGAAGGGCAGGGCGCGAAAGATTACTGGATTTTGCCAAAACTGCGGTACTGTATATCACCTATTAATATGCATATGCGAAGCCTAATCGACCTTACACCTCCTCAAAAATACAGGTAGACATCCTTCCCAAGATGAAAAGGCTGAACTCGAAAAGTCTACGGTAAAAGAAAACGGCGCATTGGCCCTCCGGCAGCAGAAACAATTGATACGCACTCCGGAGGCCTGCCGAAAACTTACGGGTAGGCTAAGCGATATCGGAAAATGCTTTTTTCGCGGGGTACCAAGAACAAAATTTACTTTTTTTTTACACTTTCCTACTCAAAAGGATCCCCCTAATGAAAATATACACCCAAACTCCCTTTTCGAAAAACTTCGAAAATTGCCCCAAGGCTCCAATTTTCCATGACTTGAGTCATCGAAATTTTGGTTTGGAGATGAAATCTCGATTTTCAATAGCGAGTGCCATACTCTATAGGATTGATAAGCATAAAGAGCTAAGGTAATTGGAATATTTTTTTTTGTTTAAACCTCTGGGGCATCGAAGGGCAGGGCGCGAAAGATTACTGGATTTTGCCAAAACTGCGGTACTGTATATCACCTATTAATATGCATATGCGAAGCCTAATCGACCTTACACCTCCTCAAAAATACAGGTAGACATCCTTCCCAAGATGAAAAGGCTGAACTCGAAAAGTCTACGGTAAAAGAAAACGGCGCATTGGCCCTCCGGCAGCAGAAACAATTGATACGCACTCCGGAGGCCTGCCGAAAACTTACGGGTAGGCTAAGCGATATCGGAAAATGCTTTTTTCGCGGGGTACCAAGAACAAATTTACTTTTTTTTTACACTTTCCTACTCAAAAGGATCCCCCTAATGAAAATATACACCCAAACTCCCTTTTCGAAAAACTTCGAAAATTGACCCGAGAGCTCCAATTTTCCATGACTTGAGTCATCGAAATTTTGGTTTGGAGATGAAATCTCGATTTTCAATAGCGAGTGCCATACTCTATAGGATTGATAAGCATAAAGAGCTAAGGTAATTGGAATATTTTTTTTTAGTTTAAACCTCTGGGGCATCGAAGGGCAGGGCGCGAAAGATTACTGGATTTTGCCAAAACTGCGGTACTGTATATCACCTATTAATATGCATATGCGAAGCCTAATCGACCTTACACCTCCTCAAAAATACAGGTAGACATCCTTCCCAAGATGAAAAGGCTGAACTCGAAAAGTCTACGGTAAAAGAAAACGGCGCATTGGCCCTCCGGCAGCAGAAACAATTGATACGCACTCCGGAGGCCTGCCGAAAACTTACGGGTAGGCTAAGCGATATCGGAAAATGCTTTTTTCGCGGGGTACCAAGAACAAAATTTACTTTTTTTTTACACTTTCCTACTCAAAAGGATCCCCCTAATGAAAATATACACCCAAACTCCCTTTTCGAAAAACTTCGAAAATTGACCCGAGAGCTCCAATTTTCCATGACTTGAGTCATCGAAATTTTGGTTTGGAGATGAAATCTCGATTTTCAATAGCGAGTGCCATACTCTATAGGATTGATAAGCATAAAGAGCTAAGGTAATTGGAATATTTTTTTTTAGTTTAAACCTCTGGGGCATCGAAGGGCAGGGCGCGAAAGATTACTGGATTTTGCCAAAACTGCGGTACTGTATATCACCTATTAATATGCATATGCGAAGCCTAATCGACCTTACACCTCCTCAAAAATACAGGTAGACATCCTTCCCAAGATGAAAAGGCTGAACTCGAAAAGTCTACGGTAAAAGAAAACGGCGCATTGGCCCTCCGGCAGCAGAAACAATTGATACGCACTCCGGAGGCCTGCCGAAAACTTACGGGTAGGCTAAGCGATATCGGAAAATGCTTTTTTCGCGGGGTACCAAGAACAAAATTTACTTTTTTTTTACACTTTCCTACTCAAAAGGATCCCCCTAATGAAAATATACACCCAAACTCCCTTTTCGAAAAACTTCGAAAATTGACCCGAGAGCTCCAATTTTCCATGACTTGAGTCATCGAAATTTTGGTTTGGAGATGAAATCTCGATTTTCAATAGCGAGTGCCATACTCTATAGGATTGATAAGCATAAAGAGCTAAGGTAATTGGAATATTTTTTTTTAGTTTAAACCTCTGGGGCATCGAAGGGCAGGGCGCGAAAGATTACTGGATTTTGCCAAAACTGCGGTACTGTATATCACCTATTAATATGCATATGCGAAGCCTAATCGACCTTACACCTCCTCAAAAATACAGGTAGACATCCTTCCCAAGATGAAAAGGCTGAACTCGAAAAGTCTACGGTAAAAGAAAACGGCGCATTGGCCCTCCGGCAGCAGAAACAATTGATACGCACTCCGGAGGCCTGCCGAAAACTTACGGGTAGGCTAAGCGATATCGGAAAATGCTTTTTTCGCGGGGTACCAAGAACAAAATTTACTTTTTTTTTACACTTTCCTACTCAAAAGGATCCCCCTAATGAAAATATACACCCAAACTCCCTTTTCGAAAAACTTCGAAAATTGACCCGAGAGCTCCAATTTTCCATGACTTGAGTCATCGAAATTTTGGTTTGGAGATGAAATCTCGATTTTCAATAGCGAGTGCCATACTCTATAGGATTGATAAGCATAAAGAGCTAAGGTAATTGGAATATTTTTTTTTAGTTTAAACCTCTGGGGCATCGAAGGGCAGGGCGCGAAAGATTACTGGATTTTGCCAAAACTGCGGTACTGTATATCACCTATTAATATGCATATGCGAAGCCTAATCGACCTTACACCTCCTCAAAAATACAGGTAGACATCCTTCCCAAGATGAAAAGGCTGAACTCGAAAAGTCTACGGTAAAAGAAAACGGCGCATTGGCCCTCCGGCAGCAGAAACAATTGATACGCACTCCGGAGGCCTGCCGAAAACTTACGGGTAGGCTAAGCGATATCGGAAAATGCTTTTTTCGCGGGGTACCAAGAACAAAATTTACTTTTTTTTTACACTTTCCTACTCAAAAGGATCCCCCTAATGAAAATATACACCCAAACTCCCTTTTCGAAAAACTTCGAAAATTGACCCGAGAGCTCCAATTTTCCATGACTTGAGTCATCGAAATTTTGGTTTGGAGATGAAATCTCGATTTTCAATAGCGAGTGCCATACTCTATAGGATTGATAAGCATAAAGAGCTAAGGTAATTGGAATATTTTTTTTAGTTTAAACCTCTGGGGCATCGAAGGGCAGGGCGCGAAAGATTACTGGATTTTGCCAAAACTGCGGTACTGTATATCACCTATTAATATGCATATGCGAAGCCTAATCGACCTTACACCTCCTCAAAAATACAGGTAGACATCCTTCCCAAGATGAAAAGGCTGAACTCGAAAAGTCTACGGTAAAAGAAAACGGCGCATTGGCCCTCCGGCAGCAGAAACAATTGATACGCACTCCGGAGGCCTGCCGAAAACTTACGGGTAGGCTAAGCGATATCGGAAAATGCTTTTTTCGCGGGGTACCAAGAACAAAATTTACTTTTTTTTTACACTTTCCTACTCAAAAGGATCCCCCTAATGAAAATATACACCCAAACTCCCTTTTCGAAAAACTTCGAAAATTGACCCGAGAGCTCCAATTTTCCATGACTTGAGTCATCGAAATTTTGGTTTGGAGATGAAATCTCGATTTTCAATAGCGAGTGCCATACTCTATAGGATTGATAAGCATAAAGAGCTAAGGTAATTGGAATATTTTTTTTAGTTTAAACCTCTGGGGCATCGAAGGGCAGGGCGCGAAAGATTACTGGATTTTGCCAAAACTGCGGTACTGTATATCACCTATTAATATGCATATGCGAAGCCTAATCGACCTTACACCTCCTCAAAAATACAGGTAGACATCCTTCCCAAGATGAAAAGGCTGAACTCGAAAAGTCTACGGTAAAGAAAACGGCGCATTGGCCCTCCGGCAGCAGAAACAATTGATACGCACTCCGGAGGCCTGCCGAAAACTTACGGGTAGGCTAAGCGATATCGGAAAATGCTTTTTTCGCGGGGTACCAAGAACAAAATTTACTTTTTTTTTACACTTTCCTACTCAAAAGGATCCCCCTAATGAAAATATACACCCAAACTCCCTTTTCGAAAAACTTCGAAAATTGACCCGAGAGCTCCAATTTTCCATGACTTGAGTCATCGAAATTTTGGTTTGGAGATGAAATCTCGATTTTCAATAGCGAGTGCCATACTCTATAGGATTGATAAGCATAAAGAGCTAAGGTAATTGGAATATTTTTTTTTAGTTTAAACCTCTGGGGCATCGAAGGGCAGGGCGCGAAAGATTACTGGATTTTGCCAAAACTGCGGTACTGTATATCACCTATTAATATGCATATGCGAAGCCTAATCGACCTTACACCTCCTCAAAAATACAGGTAGACATCCTTCCCAAGATGAAAAGGCTGAACTCGAAAAGTCTACGGTAAAAGAAAACGGCGCATTGGCCCTCCGGCAGCAGAAACAATTGATACGCACTCCGGAGGCCTGCCGAAAACTTACGGGTAGGCTAAGCGATATCGGAAAATGCTTTTTTCGCGGGGTACCAAGAACAAAATTTACTTTTTTTTACACTTTCCTACTCAAAAGGATCCCCCTAATGAAAATATACACCCAAACTCCCTTTTCGAAAAACTTCGAAAATTGACCCGAGAGCTCCAATTTTCCATGACTTGAGTCATCGAAATTTTGGTTTGGAGATGAAATCTCGATTTTCAATAGCGAGTGCCATACTCTATAGGATTGATAAGCATAAAGAGCTAAGGTAATTGGAATATTTTTTTTAGTTTAAACCTCTGGGGCATCGAAGGGCAGGGCGCGAAAGATTACTGGATTTTGCCAAAACTGCGGTACTGTATATCACCTATTAATATGCATATGCGAAGCCTAATCGACCTTACACCTCCTCAAAAATACAGGTAGACATCCTTCCCAAGATGAAAAGGCTGAACTCGAAAAGTCTACGGTAAAAGAAAACGGCGCATTGGCCCTCCGGCAGCAGAAACAATTGATACGCACTCCGGAGGCCTGCCGAAAACTTACGGGTAGGCTAAGCGATATCGGAAAATGCTTTTTTCGCGGGGTACCAAGAACAAAATTTACTTTTTTTTTACACTTTCCTACTCAAAAGGATCCCCCTAATGAAAATATACACCCAAACTCCCTTTTCGAAAAACTTCGAAAATTGACCCGAGAGCTCCAATTTTCCATGACTTGAGTCATCGAAATTTTGTTTGGAGATGAAATCTCGATTTTCAATAGCGAGTGCCATACTCTATAGGATTGATAAGCATAAAGAGCTAAGGTAATTGGAATATTTTTTTTTAGTTTAAACCTCTGGGGCATCGAAGGGCAGGGCGCGAAAGATTACTGGATTTTGCCAAAACTGCGGTACTGTATATCACCTATTAATATGCATATGCGAAGCCTAATCGACCTTACACCTCCTCAAAAATACAGGTAGACATCCTTCCCAAGATGAAAAGGCTGAACTCGAAAAGTCTACGGTAAAAGAAAACGGCGCATTGGCCCTCCGGCAGCAGAAACAATTGATACGCACTCCGGAGGCCTGCCGAAAACTTACGGGTAGGCTAAGCGATATCGGAAAATGCTTTTTTCGCGGGGTACCAAGAACAAAATTTACTTTTTTTTTACACTTTCCTACTCAAAAGGATCCCCCTAATGAAAATATACACCCAAACTCCCTTTTCGAAAAACTTCGAAAATTGACCCGAGAGCTCCAATTTTCCATGACTTGAGTCATCGAAATTTTGGTTTGGAGATGAAATCTCGATTTTCAATAGCGAGTGCCATACTCTATAGGATTGATAAGCATAAAGAGCTAAGGTAATTGGAATATTTTTTTTTAGTTTAAACCTCTGGGGCATCGAAGGGCAGGGCGCGAAAGATTACTGGATTTTGCCAAAACTGCGGTACTGTATATCACCTATTAATATGCATATGCGAAGCCTAATCGACCTTACACCTCCTCAAAAATACAGGTAGACATCCTTCCCAAGATGAAAAGGCTGAACTCGAAAAGTCTACGGTAAAAGAAAACGGCGCATTGGCCCTCCGGCAGCAGAAACAATTGATACGCACTCCGGAGGCCTGCCGAAAACTTACGGGTAGGCTAAGCGATATCGGAAAATGCTTTTTTCGCGGGGTACCAAGAACAAAATTTACTTTTTTTTTACACTTTCCTACTCAAAAGGATCCCCCTAATGAAAATATACACCCAAACTCCCTTTTCGAAAAACTTCGAAAATTGACCCGAGAGCTCCAATTTTCCATGACTTGAGTCATCGAAATTTTGGTTTGGAGATGAAATCTCGATTTTCAATAGCGAGTGCCATACTCTATAGGATTGATAAGCATAAAGAGCTAAGGTAATTGGAATATTTTTTTTAGTTTAAACCTCTGGGGCATCGAAGGGCAGGGCGCGAAAGATTACTGGATTTTGCCAAAACTGCGGTACTGTATATCACCTATTAATATGCATATGCGAAGCCTAATCGACCTTACACCTCCTCAAAAATACAGGTAGACATCCTTCCCAAGATGAAAAGGCTGAACTCGAAAAGTCTACGGTAAAAGAAAACGGCGCATTGGCCCTCCGGCAGCAGAAACAATTGATACGCACTCCGGAGGCCTGCCGAAAACTTACGGGTAGGCTAAGCGATATCGGAAAATGCTTTTTTCGCGGGGTACCAAGAACAAAATTTACTTTTTTTTTACACTTTCCTACTCAAAAGGATCCCCCTAATGAAAATATACACCCAAACTCCCTTTTCGAAAAACTTCGAAAATTGACCCGAGAGCTCCAATTTTCCATGACTTGAGTCATCGAAATTTTGGTTTGGAGATGAAATCTCGATTTTCAATAGCGAGTGCCATACTCTATAGGATTGATAAGCATAAAGAGCTAAGGTAATTGGAATATTTTTTTTTAGTTTAAACCTCTGGGGCATCGAAGGGCAGGGCGCGAAAGATTACTGGATTTTGCCAAAACTGCGGTACTGTATATCACCTATTAATATGCATATGCGAAGCCTAATCGACCTTACACCTCCTCAAAAATACAGGTAGACATCCTTCCCAAGATGAAAAGGCTGAACTCGAAAAGTCTACGGTAAAAGAAAACGGCGCATTGGCCCTCCGGCAGCAGAAACAATTGATACGCACTCCGGAGGCCTGCCGAAAACTTACGGGTAGGCTAAGCGATATCGGAAAATGCTTTTTTCGCGGGGTACCAAGAACAAAATTTACTTTTTTTTTACACTTTCCTACTCAAAAGGATCCCCCTAATGATACACCCAAACTCCCTTTTCGAAAAACTTCGAAAATTGACCCGAGAGCTCCAATTTTCCATGACTTGAGTCATCGAAATTTTGGTTTGGAGATGAAATCTCGATTTTCAATAGCGAGTGCCATACTCTATAGGATTGATAAGCATAAAGAGCTAAGGTAATTGGAATATTTTTTTTTAGTTTAAACCTCTGGGGCATCGAAGGGCAGGGCGCGAAAGATTACTGGATTTTGCCAAAACTGCGGTACTGTATATCACCTATTAATATGCATATGCGAAGCCTAATCGACCTTACACCTCCTCAAAAATACAGGTAGACATCCTTCCCAAGATGAAAAGGCTGAACTCGAAAAGTCTACGGTAAAAGAAAACGGCGCATTGGCCCTCCGGCAGCAGAAACAATTGATACGCACTCCGGAGGCCTGCCGAAAACTTACGGGTAGGCTAAGCGATATCGGAAAATGCTTTTTTCGCGGGGTACCAAGAACAAAATTTACTTTTTTTTTACACTTTCCTACTCAAAAGGATCCCCCTAATGAAAATATACACCCAAACTCCCTTTTCGAAAAACTTCGAAAATTGACCCGAGAGCTCCAATTTTCCATGACTTGAGTCATCGAAATTTTGGTTTGGAGATGAAATCTCGATTTTCAATAGCGAGTGCCATACTCTATAGGATTGATAAGCATAAAGAGCTAAGGTAATTGGAATATTTTTTTTTAGTTTAAACCTCTGGGGCATCGAAGGGCAGGGCGCGAAAGATTACTGGATTTTGCCAAAACTGCGGTACTGTATATCACCTATTAATATGCATATGCGAAGCCTAATCGACCTTACACCTCCTCAAAAATACAGGTAGACATCCTTCCCAAGATGAAAAGGCTGAACTCGAAAAGTCTACGGTAAAAGAAAACGGCGCATTGGCCCTCCGGCAGCAGAAACAATTGATACGCACTCCGGAGGCCTGCCGAAAACTTACGGGTAGGCTAAGCGATATCGGAAAATGCTTTTTTCGCGGGGTACCAAGAACAAAATTTACTTTTTTTTTACACTTTCCTACTCAAAAGGATCCCCCTAATGAAAATATACACCCAAACTCCCTTTTCGAAAAACTTCGAAAATTGACCCGAGAGCTCCAATTTTCCATGACTTGAGTCATCGAAATTTTGGTTTGGAGATGAAATCTCGATTTTCAATAGCGAGTGCCATACTCTATAGGATTGATAAGCATAAAGAGCTAAGGTAATTGGAATATTTTTTTTTAGTTTAAACCTCTGGGGCATCGAAGGGCAGGGCGCGAAAGATTACTGGATTTTGCCAAAACTGCGGTACTGTATATCACCTATTAATATGCATATGCGAAGCCTAATCGACCTTACACCTCCTCAAAAATACAGGTAGACATCCTTCCCAAGATGAAAAGGCTGAACTCGAAAAGTCTACGGTAAAAGAAAACGGCGCATTGGCCCTCCGGCAGCAGAAACAATTGATACGCACTCCGGAGGCCTGCCGAAAACTTACGGGTAGGCTAAGCGATATCGGAAAATGCTTTTTTCGCGGGGTACCAAGAACAAAATTTACTTTTTTTTTACACTTTCCTACTCAAAAGGATCCCCCTAATGAAAATATACACCCAAACTCCCTTTTCGAAAAACTTCGAAAATTGACCCGAGAGCTCCAATTTTCCATGACTTGAGTCATCGAAATTTTGGTTTGGAGATGAAATCTCGATTTTCAATAGCGAGTGCCATACTCTATAGGATTGATAAGCATAAAGAGCTAAGGTAATTGGAATATTTTTTTTTAGTTTAAACCTCTGGGGCATCGAAGGGCAGGGCGCGAAAGATTACTGGATTTTGCCAAAACTGCGGTACTGTATATCACCTATTAATATGCATATGCGAAGCCTAATCGACCTTACACCTCCTCAAAAATACAGGTAGACATCCTTCCCAAGATGAAAAGGCTGAACTCGAAAAGTCTACGGTAAAAGAAAACGGCGCATTGGCCCTCCGGCAGCAGAAACAATTGATACGCACTCCGGAGGCCTGCCGAAAACTTACGGGTAGGCTAAGCGATATCGGAAAATGCTTTTTTCGCGGGGTACCAAGAACAAAATTTACTTTTTTTTTACACTTTCCTACTCAAAAGGATCCCCCTAATGAAAATATACACCCAAACTCCCTTTTCGAAAAACTTCGAAAATTGACCCGAGAGCTCCAATTTTCCATGACTTGAGTCATCGAAATTTTGGTTTGGAGATGAAATCTCGATTTTCAATAGCGAGTGCCATACTCTATAGGATTGATAAGCATAAAGAGCTAAGGTAATTGGAATATTTTTTTTAGTTTAAACCTCTGGGGCATCGAAGGGCAGGGCGCGAAAGATTACTGGATTTTGCCAAAACTGCGGTACTGTATATCACCTATTAATATGCATATGCGAAGCCTAATCGACCTTACACCTCCTCAAAAATACAGGTAGACATCCTTCCCAAGATGAAAAGGCTGAACTCGAAAAGTCTACGGTAAAAGAAAACGGCGCATTGGCCCTCCGGCAGCAGAAACAATTGATACGCACTCCGGAGGCCTGCCGAAAACTTACGGGTAGGCTAAGCGATATCGGAAAATGCTTTTTTCGCGGGGTACCAAGAACAAAATTTACTTTTTTTTTACACTTTCCTACTCAAAAGGATCCCCCTAATGAAAATATACACCCAAACTCCCTTTTCGAAAAACTTCGAAAATTGACCCGAGAGCTCCAATTTTCCATGACTTGAGTCATCGAAATTTTGGTTTGGAGATGAAATCTCGATTTTCAATAGCGAGTGCCATACTCTATAGGATTGATAAGCATAAAGAGCTAAGGTAATTGGAATATTTTTTTTTAGTTTAAACCTCTGGGGCATCGAAGGGCAGGGCGCGAAAGATTACTGGATTTTGCCAAAACTGCGGTACTGTATATCACCTATTAATATGCATATGCGAAGCCTAATCGACCTTACACCTCCTCAAAAATACAGGTAGACATCCTTCCCAAGATGAAAAGGCTGAACTCGAAAAGTCTACGGTAAAAGAAAACGGCGCATTGGCCCTCCGGCAGCAGAAACAATTGATACGCACTCCGGAGGCCTGCCGAAAACTTACGGGTAGGCTAAGCGATATCGGAAAATGCTTTTTTCGCGGGGTACCAAGAACAAAATTTACTTTTTTTTTACACTTTCCTACTCAAAAGGATCCCCCTAATGAAAATATACACCCAAACTCCCTTTTCGAAAAACTTCGAAAATTGACCCGAGAGCTCCAATTTTCCATGACTTGAGTCATCGAAATTTTGGTTTGGAGATGAAATCTCGATTTTCAATAGCGAGTGCCATACTCTATAGGATTGATAAGCATAAAGAGCTAAGGTAATTGGAATATTTTTTTTTAGTTTAAACCTCTGGGGCATCGAAGGGCAGGGCGCGAAAGATTACTGGATTTTGCCAAAACTGCGGTACTGTATATCACCTATTAATATGCATATGCGAAGCCTAATCGACCTTACACCTCCTCAAAAATACAGGTAGACATCCTTCCCAAGATGAAAAGGCTGAACTCGAAAAGTCTACGGTAAAAGAAAACGGCGCATTGGCCCTCCGGCAGCAGAAACAATTGATACGCACTCCGGAGGCCTGCCGAAAACTTACGGGTAGGCTAAGCGATATCGGAAAATGCTTTTTTCGCGGGGTACCAAGAACAAAATTTACTTTTTTTTTACACTTTCCTACTCAAAAGGATCCCCCTAATGAAAATATACACCCAAACTCCCTTTTCGAAAAACTTCGAAAATTGACCCGAGAGCTCCAATTTTCCATGACTTGAGTCATCGAAATTTTGGTTTGGAGATGAAATCTCGATTTTCAATAGCGAGTGCCATACTCTATAGGATTGATAAGCATAAAGAGCTAAGGTAATTGGAATATTTTTTTTTAGTTTAAACCTCTGGGGCATCGAAGGGCAGGGCGCGAAAGATTACTGGATTTTGCCAAAACTGCGGTACTGTATATCACCTATTAATATGCATATGCGAAGCCTAATCGACCTTACACCTCCTCAAAAATACAGGTAGACATCCTTCCCAAGATGAAAAGGCTGAACTCGAAAAGTCTACGGTAAAAAAACCCGGCGCATTTGCCCTCCGGCAGCAGAAACAATTGATACGCACTCCGGAGGCCTGCCGAAAACTTACGGGTAGGCTAAGCGATATCGGAAAATGCTTTTTTCGCGGGGTACCAAGAACAAAATTTACTTTTTTTTTACACTTTCCTACTCAAAAGGATCCCCCTAATGAAAATATACACCCAAACTCCCTTTTCGAAAAACTTCGAAAATTGACCCGAGAGCTCCAATTTTCCATGACTTGAGTCATCGAAATTTTGGTTTGGAGATGAAATCTCGATTTTCAATAGCGAGTGCCATACTCTATAGGATTGGTAATTGGAATATTTTTTTTTAGTTTAAACCTCTGGGGCATCGAAGGGCAGGGCGCGAAAGATTACTGGATTTTGCCAAAACTGCGGTACTGTATATCACCTATTAATATGCATATGCGAAGCCTAATCGACCTTACACCTCCTCAAAAATACAGGTAGACATCCTTCCCAAGATGAAAAGGCTGAACTCGAAAAGTCTACGGTAAGAAAACGGCGCATTGGCCCTCCGGCAGCAGAAACAATTGATACGCACTCCGGAGGCCTGCCGAAAACTTACGGGTAGGCTAAGCGATATCGGAAAATGCTTTTTTCGCGGGGTACCAAGAACAAAATTTACGTTTTTTTTTACACTTTCCTACTCAAAAGGATCCCCCTAATGAAAATATACACCCAAACTCCCTTTTCGAAAAACTTCGAAAATTGACCCGAGAGCTCCAATTTTCCATGACTTGAGTCATCGAAATTTTGGTTTGGAGATGAAATCTCGATTTTCAATAGCGAGTGCCATACTCTATAGGATTGATAAGCATAAAGAGCTAAGGTAATTGGAATATTTTTTTTAGTTTAAACCTCTGGGGCATCGAAGGGCAGGGCGCGAAAGATTACTGGATTTTGCCAAAACTGCGGTACTGTATATCACCTATTAATATGCATATGCGAAGCCTAATCGACCTTACACCTCCTCAAAAATACAGGTAGACATCCTTCCCAAGATGAAAAGGCTGAACTCGAAAAGTCTACGGTAAAGAAAACGGCGCATTGGCCCTCCGGCAGCAGAAACAATTGATACGCACTCCGGAGGCCTGCCGAAAACTTACGGGTAGGCTAAGCGATATCGGAAAATGCTTTTTTCGCGGGGTACCAAGAACAAAATTTACTTTTTTTTTACACTTTCCTACTCAAAAGGATCCCCCTAATGAAAATATACACCCAAACTCCCTTTTCGAAAAACTTCGAAAATTGACCCGAGAGCTCCAATTTTCCATGACTTGAGTCATCGAAATTTTGGTTTGAGATGAAATCTCGATTTTCAATAGCGAGTGCCATACTCTATAGGATTGATAAGCATAAAGAGCTAAGGTAATTGGAATATTTTTTTTTAGTTTAAACCTCTGGGGCATCGAAGGGCAGGGCGCGAAAGATTACTGGATTTTGCCAAAACTGCGGTACTGTATATCACCTATTAATATGCATATGCGAAGCCTAATCGACCTTACACCTCCTCAAAAATACAGGTAGACATCCTTCCCAAGATGAAAAGGCTGAACTCGAAAAGTCTACGGTAAAAGAAAACGGCGCATTGGCCCTCCGGCAGCAGAAACAATTGATACGCACTCCGGAGGCCTGCCGAAAACTTACGGGTAGGCTAAGCGATATCGGAAAATGCTTTTTTCGCGGGGTACCAAGAACAAAATTTACTTTTTTTTTACACTTTCCTACTCAAAAGGATCCCCCTAATGAAAATATACACCCAAACTCCCTTTTCGAAAAACTTCGAAAATTGACCCGAGAGCTCCAATTTTCCATGACTTGAGTCATCGAAATTTTGGTTTGGAGATGAAATCTCGATTTTCAATAGCGAGTGCCATACTCTATAGGATTGATAAGCATAAAGAGCTAAGGTAATTGGAATATTTTTTTTAGTTTAAACCTCTGGGGCATCGAAGGGCAGGGCGCGAAAGATTACTGGATTTTGCCAAAACTGCGGTACTGTATATCACCTATTAATATGCATATGCGAAGCCTAATCGACCTTACACCTCCTCAAAAATACAGGTAGACATCCTTCCCAAGATGAAAAGGCTGAACTCGAAAAGTCTACGGTAAAAGAAAACGGCGCATTGGCCCTCCGGCAGCAGAAACAATTGATACGCACTCCGGAGGCCTGCCGAAAACTTACGGGTAGGCTAAGCGATATCGGAAAATGCTTTTTTCGCGGGGTACCAAGAACAAAATTTACTTTTTTTTTACACTTTCCTACTCAAAAGGATCCCCCTAATGAAAATATACACCCAAACTCCCTTTTCGAAAAACTTCGAAAATTGACCCGAGAGCTCCAATTTTCCATGACTTGAGTCATCGAAATTTTGGTTTGGAGATGAAATCTCGATTTTCAATAGCGAGTGCCATACTCTATAGGATTGATAAGCATAAAGAGCTAAGGTAATTGGAATATTTTTTTTTAGTTTAAACCTCTGGGGCATCGAAGGGCAGGGCGCGAAAGATTACTGGATTTTGCCAAAACTGCGGTACTGTATATCACCTATTAAAATGCATATGCGAAGCCTAATCGACCTTACACCTCCTCAAAAATACAGGTAGACATCCTTCCCAAGATGAAAAGGCTGAACTCGAAAAGTCTACGGTAAAAGAAAACGGCGCATTGGCCCTCCGGCAGCAGAAACAATTGATACGCACTCCGGAGGCCTGCCGAAAACTTACGGGTAGGCTAAGCGATATCGGAAAATGCTTTTTTCGCGGGGTACCAAGAACAAAATTTACTTTTTTTTTACACTTTCCTACTCAAAAGGATCCCCCTAATGAAAATATACACCCAAACTCCCTTTTCGAAAAACTTCGAAAATTGACCCGAGAGCTCCAATTTTCCATGACTTGAGTCATCGAAATTTTGGTTTGGAGATGAAATCTCGATTTTCAATAGCGAGTGCCATACTCTATAGGATTGATAAGCATAAAGAGCTAAGGTAATTGGAATATTTTTTTTAGTTTAAACCTCTGGGGCATCGAAGGGCAGGGCGCGAAAGATTACTGGATTTTGCCAAAACTGCGGTACTGTATATCACCTATTAAAATGCATATGCGAAGCCTAATCGACCTTACACCTCCTCAAAAATACAGGTAGACATCCTTCCCAAGATGAAAAGGCTGAACTCGAAAAGTCTACGGTAAAAGAAAACGGCGCATTGGCCCTCCGGCAGCAGAAACAATTGATACGCACTCCGGAGGCCTGCCGAAAACTTACGGGTAGGCTAAGCGATATCGGAAAATGCTTTTTTCGCGGGGTACCAAGAACAAAATTTACTTTTTTTTTACACTTTCCTACTCAAAAGGATCCCCCTAATGAAAATATACACCCAAACTCCCTTTTCGAAAAACTTCGAAAATTGACCCGAGAGCTCCAATTTTCCATGACTTGAGTCATCGAAATTTTGGTTTGGAGATGAAATCTCGATTTTCAATAGCGAGTGCCATACTCTATAGGATTGATAAGCATAAAGAGCTAAGGTAATTGGAATATTTTTTTTTAGTTTAAACCTCTGGGGCATCGAAGGGCAGGGCGCGAAAGATTACTGGATTTTGCCAAAACTGCGGTACTGTATATCACCTATTAAAATGCATATGCGAAGCCTAATCGACCTTACACCTCCTCAAAAATACAGGTAGACATCCTTCCCAAGATGAAAAGGCTGAACTCGAAAAGTCTACGGTAAAAGAAAACGGCGCATTGGCCCTCCGGCAGCAGAAACAATTGATACGCACTCCGGAGGCCTGCCGAAAACTTACGGGTAGGCTAAGCGATATCGGAAAATGCTTTTTTCGCGGGGTACCAAGAACAAAATTTACTTTTTTTTTACACTTTCCTACTCAAAAGGATCCCCCTAATGAAAATATACACCCAAACTCCCTTTTCGAAAAACTTCGAAAATTGACCCGAGAGCTCCAATTTTCCATGACTTGAGTCATCGAAATTTTGGTTTGGAGATGAAATCTCGATTTTCAATAGCGAGTGCCATACTCTATAGGATTGATAAGCATAAAGAGCTAAGGTAATTGGAATATTTTTTTTTAGTTTAAACCTCTGGGGCATCGAAGGGCAGGGCGCGAAAGATTACTGGATTTTGCCAAAACTGCGGTACTGTATATCACCTATTAATATGCATATGCGAAGCCTAATCGACCTTACACCTCCTCAAAAATACAGGTAGACATCCTTCCCAAGATGAAAAGGCTGAACTCGAAAAGTCTACGGTAAAAGAAAACGGCGCATTGGCCCTCCGGCAGCAGAAACAATTGATACGCACTCCGGAGGCCTGCCGAAAACTTACGGGTAGGCTAAGCGATATCGGAAAATGCTTTTTTCGCGGGGTACCAAGAACAAAATTTACTTTTTTTTTACACTTTCCTACTCAAAAGGATCCCCCTAATGAAAATATACACCCAAACTCCCTTTTCGAAAAACTTCGAAAATTGACCCGAGAGCTCCAATTTTCCATGACTTGAGTCATCGAAATTTTGGTTTGGAGATGAAATCTCGATTTTCAATAGCGAGTGCCATACTCTATAGGATTGATAAGCATAAAGAGCTAAGGTAATTGGAATATTTTTTTTTAGTTTAAACCTCTGGGGCATCGAAGGGCAGGGCGCGAAAGATTACTGGATTTTGCCAAAACTGCGGTACTGTATATCACCTATTAAAATGCATATGCGAAGCCTAATCGACCTTACACCTCCTCAAAAATACAGGTAGACATCCTTCCCAAGATGAAAAGGCTGAACTCGAAAAGTCTACGGTAAAAGAAAACGGCGCATTGGCCCTCCGGCAGCAGAAACAATTGATACGCACTCCGGAGGCCTGCCGAAAACTTACGGGTAGGCTAAGCGATATCGGAAAATGCTTTTTTCGCGGGGTACCAAGAACAAAATTTACTTTTTTTTTACACTTTCCTACTCAAAAGGATCCCCCTAATGAAAATATACACCCAAACTCCCTTTTCGAAAAACTTCGAAAATTGACCCGAGAGCTCCAATTTTCCATGACTTGAGTCATCGAAATTTTGGTTTGGAGATGAAATCTCGATTTTCAATAGCGAGTGCCATACTCTATAGGATTGATAGGTAATTGGAATATTTTTTTTTAGTTTAAACCTCTGGGGCATCGAAGGGCAGGGCGCGAAAGATTACTGGATTTTGCCAAAACTGCGGTACTGTATATCACCTATTAAAATGCATATGCGAAGCCTAATCGACCTTACACCTCCTCAAAAATACAGGTAGACATCCTTCCCAAGATGAAAAGGCTGAACTCGAAAAGTCTACGGTAAAAGAAAACGGCGCATTGGCCCTCCGGCAGCAGAAACAATTGATACGCACTCCGGAGGCCTGCCGAAAACTTACGGGTAGGCTAAGCGATATCGGAAAATGCTTTTTTCGCGGGGTACCAAGAACAAAATTTACTTTTTTTTTACACTTTCCTACTCAAAAGGATCCCCCTAATGAAAATATACACCCAAACTCCCTTTTCGAAAAACTTCGAAAATTGACCCGAGAGCTCCAATTTTCCATGACTTGAGTCATCGAAATTTTGGTTTGGAGATGAAATCTCGATTTTCAATAGCGAGTGCCATACTCTATAGGATTGATAAGCATAAAGAGCTAAGGTAATTGGAATATTTTTTTTTAGTTTAAACCTCTGGGGCATCGAAGGGCAGGGCGCGAAAGATTACTGGATTTTGCCAAAACTGCGGTACTGTATATCACCTATTAAAATGCATATGCGAAGCCTAATCGACCTTACACCTCCTCAAAAATACAGGTAGACATCCTTCCCAAGATGAAAAGGCTGAACTCGAAAAGTCTACGGTAAAAGAAAACGGCGCATTGGCCCTCCGGCAGCAGAAACAATTGATACGCACTCCGGAGGCCTGCCGAAAACTTACGGGTAGGCTAAGCGATATCGGAAAATGCTTTTTTCGCGGGGTACCAAGAACAAAATTTACTTTTTTTTTACACTTTCCTACTCAAAAGGATCCCCCTAATGAAAATATACACCCAAACTCCCTTTTCGAAAAACTTCGAAAATTGACCCGAGAGCTCCAATTTTCCATGACTTGAGTCATCGAAATTTTGGTTTGGAGATGAAATCTCGATTTTCAATAGCGAGTGCCATACTCTATAGGATTGATAAGCATAAAGAGCTAAGGTAATTGGAATATTTTTTTTTAGTTTAAACCTCTGGGGCATCGAAGGGCAGGGCGCGAAAGATTACTGGATTTTGCCAAAACTGCGGTACTGTATATCACCTATTAATGCATATGCGAAGCCTAATCGACCTTACACCTCCTCAAAAATACAGGTAGACATCCTTCCCAAGATGAAAAGGCTGAACTCGAAAAGTCTACGGTAAAAGAAAACGGCGCATTGGCCCTCCGGCAGCAGAAACAATTGATACGCACTCCGGAGGCCTGCCGAAAACTTACGGGTAGGCTAAGCGATATCGGAAAATGCTTTTTTCGCGGGGTACCAAGAACAAAATTTACTTTTTTTTTACACTTTCCTACTCAAAAGGATCCCCCTAATGAAAATATACACCCAAACTCCCTTTTCGAAAAACTTCGAAAATTGACCCGAGAGCTCCAATTTTCCATGACTTGAGTCATCGAAATTTTGGTTTGGAGATGAAATCTCGATTTTCAATAGCGAGTGCCATACTCTATAGGATTGATAAGCATAAAGAGCTAAGGTAATTGGAATATTTTTTTTTAGTTTAAACCTCTGGGGCATCGAAGGGCAGGGCGCGAAAGATTACTGGATTTTGCCAAAACTGCGGTACTGTATATCACCTATTAAAATGCATATGCGAAGCCTAATCGACCTTACACCTCCTCAAAAATACAGGTAGACATCCTTCCCAAGATGAAAAGGCTGAACTCGAAAAGTCTACGGTAAAAGAAAACGGCGCATTGGCCCTCCGGCAGCAGAAACAATTGATACGCACTCCGGAGGCCTGCCGAAAACTTACGGGTAGGCTAAGCGATATCGGAAAATGCTTTTTTCGCGGGGTACCAAGAACAAAATTTACGTTTTTTTTACACTTTCCTACTCAAAAGGATCCCCCTAATGAAAATATACACCCAAACTCCCTTTTCGAAAAACTTCGAAAATTGACCCGAGAGCTCCAATTTTCCATGACTTGAGTCATCGAAATTTTGGTTTGGAGATGAAATCTCGATTTTCAATAGCGAGTGCCATACTCTATAGGATTGATAAGCATAAAGAGCTAAGGTAATTGGAATATTTTTTTTTAGTTTAAACCTCTGGGGCATCGAAGGGCAGGGCGCGAAAGATTACTGGATTTTGCCAAAACTGCGGTACTGTATATCACCTATTAAAATGCATATGCGAAGCCTAATCGACCTTACACCTCCTCAAAAATACAGGTAGACATCCTTCCCAAGATGAAAAGGCTGAACTCGAAAAGTCTACGGTAAAAGAAAACGGCGCATTGGCCCTCCGGCAGCAGAAACAATTGATACGCACTCCGGAGGCCTGCCGAAAACTTACGGGTAGGCTAAGCGATATCGGAAAATGCTTTTTTCGCGGGGTACCAAGAACAAAATTTACTTTTTTTTTACACTTTCCTACTCAAAAGGATCCCCCTAATGAAAATATACACCCAAACTCCCTTTTCGAAAAACTTCGAAAATTGACCCGAGAGCTCCAATTTTCCATGACTTGAGTCATCGAAATTTTGGTTTGGAGATGAAATCTCGATTTTCAATAGCGAGTGCCATACTCTATAGGATTGATAAGCATAAAGAGCTAAGGTAATTGGAATATTTTTTTTTAGTTTAAACCTCTGGGGCATCGAAGGGCAGGGCGCGAAAGATTACTGGATTTTGCCAAAACTGCGGTACTGTATATCACCTATTAAAATGCATATGCGAAGCCTAATCGACCTTACACCTCCTCAAAAATACAGGTAGACATCCTTCCCAAGATGAAAAGGCTGAACTCGAAAAGTCTACGGTAAAAGAAAACGGCGCATTGGCCCTCCGGCAGCAGAAACAATTGATACGCACTCCGGAGGCCTGCCGAAAACTTACGGGTAGGCTAAGCGATATCGGAAAATGCTTTTTTCGCGGGGTACCAAGAACAAAATTTACTTTTTTTTTACACTTTCCTACTCAAAAGGATCCCCCTAATGAAAATATACACCCAAACTCCCTTTTCGAAAAACTTCGAAAATTGACCCGAGAGCTCCAATTTTCCATGACTTGAGTCATCGAAATTTTGGTTTGGAGATGAAATCTCGATTTTCAATAGCGAGTGCCATACTCTATAGGATTGATAAGCATAAAGAGCTAAGGTAATTGGAATATTTTTTTTTAGTTTAAACCTCTGGGGCATCGAAGGGCAGGGCGCGAAAGATTACTGGATTTTGCCAAAACTGCGGTACTGTATATCACCTATTAAAATGCATATGCGAAGCCTAATCGACCTTACACCTCCTCAAAAATACAGGTAGACATCCTTCCCAAGATGAAAAGGCTGAACTCGAAAAGTCTACGGTAAAAGAAAACGGCGCATTGGCCCTCCGGCAGCAGAAACAATTGATACGCACTCCGGAGGCCTGCCGAAAACTTACGGGTAGGCTAAGCGATATCGGAAAATGCTTTTTTCGCGGGGTACCAAGAACAAAATTTACTTTTTTTTACACTTTCCTACTCAAAAGGATCCCCCTAATGAAAATATACACCCAAACTCCCTTTTCGAAAAACTTCGAAAATTGACCCGAGAGCTCCAATTTTCCATGACTTGAGTCATCGAAATTTTGGTTTGGAGATGAAATCTCGATTTTCAATAGCGAGTGCCATACTCTATAGGATTGATAAGCATAAAGAGCTAAGGTAATTGGAATATTTTTTTTTAGTTTAAACCTCTGGGGCATCGAAGGGCAGGGCGCGAAAGATTACTGGATTTTGCCAAAACTGCGGTACTGTATATCACCTATTAAAATGCATATGCGAAGCCTAATCGACCTTACACCTCCTCAAAAATACAGGTAGACATCCTTCCCAAGATGAAAAGGCTGAACTCGAAAAGTCTACGGTAAAAGAAAACGGCGCATTGGCCCTCCGGCAGCAGAAACAATTGATACGCACTCCGGAGGCCTGCCGAAAACTTACGGGTAGGCTAAGCGATATCGGAAAATGCTTTTTTCGCGGGGTACCAAGAACAAAATTTACTTTTTTTTTACACTTTCCTACTCAAAAGGATCCCCCTAATGAAAATATACACCCAAACTCCCTTTTCGAAAAACTTCGAAAATTGACCCGAGAGCTCCAATTTTCCATGACTTGAGTCATCGAAATTTTGGTTTGGAGATGAAATCTCGATTTTCAATAGCGAGTGCCATACTCTATAGGATTGATAAGCATAAAGAGCTAAGGTAATTGGAATACATTTTTTTAGTTTAAACCTCTGGGGCATCGAAGGGCAGGGCGCGAAAGATTACTGGATTTTGCCAAAACTGCGGTACTGTATATCACCTATTAAAATGCATATGCGAAGCCTAATCGACCTTACACCTCCTCAAAAATACAGGTAGACATCCTTCCCAAGATGAAAAGGCTGAACTCGAAAAGTCTACGGTAAAAGAAAACGGCGCATTGGCCCTCCGGCAGCAGAAACAATTGATACGCACTCCGGAGGCCTGCCGAAAACTTACGGGTAGGCTAAGCGATATCGGAAAATGCTTTTTTCGCGGGGTACCAAGAACAAAATTTACTTTTTTTTTACACTTTCCTACTCAAAAGGATCCCCCTAATGAAAATATACACCCAAACTCCCTTTTCGAAAAACTTCGAAAATTGACCCGAGAGCTCCAATTTTCCATGACTTGAGTCATCGAAATTTTGGTTTGGAGATGAAATCTCGATTTTCAATAGCGAGTGCCATACTCTATAGGATTGATAAGCATAAAGATAAGGTAATTGGAATATTTTTTTTTAGTTTAAACCTCTGGGGCATCGAAGGGCAGGGCGCGAAAGATTACTGGATTTTGCCAAAACTGCGGTACTGTATATCACCTATTAAAATGCATATGCGAAGCCTAATCGACCTTACACCTCCTCAAAAATACAGGTAGACATCCTTCCCAAGATGAAAAGGCTGAACTCGAAAAGTCTACGGTAAAAGAAAACGGCGCATTGGCCCTCCGGCAGCAGAAACAATTGATACGCACTCCGGAGGCCTGCCGAAAACTTACGGGTAGGCTAAGCGATATCGGAAAATGCTTTTTTCGCGGGGTACCAAGAACAAAATTTACTTTTTTTTTACACTTTCCTACTCAAAAGGATCCCCCTAATGAAAATATACACCCAAACTCCCTTTTCGAAAAACTTCGAAAATTGACCCGAGAGCTCCAATTTTCCATGACTTGAGTCATCGAAATTTTGGTTTGGAGATGAAATCTCGATTTTCAATAGCGAGTGCCATACTCTATAGGATTGATAAGCATAAAGAGCTAAGGTAATTGGAATATTTTTTTTTAGTTTAAACCTCTGGGGCATCGAAGGGCAGGGCGCGAAAGATTACTGGATTTTGCCAAAACTGCGGTACTGTATATCACCTATTAAAATGCATATGCGAAGCCTAATCGACCTTACACCTCCTCAAAAATACAGGTAGACATCCTTCCCAAGATGAAAAGGCTGAACTCGAAAAGTCTACGGTAAAAGAAAACGGCGCATTGGCCCTCCGGCAGCAGAAACAATTGATACGCACTCCGGAGGCCTGCCGAAAACTTACGGGTAGGCTAAGCGATATCGGAAAATGCTTTTTTCGCGGGGTACCAAGAACAAAATTTACTTTTTTTTTACACTTTCCTACTCAAAAGGATCCCCCTAATGAAAATATACACCCAAACTCCCTTTTCGAAAAACTTCGAAAATTGACCCGAGAGCTCCAATTTTCCATGACTTGAGTCATCGAAATTTTGGTTTGGAGATGAAATCTCGATTTTCAATAGCGAGTGCCATACTCTATAGGATTGATAAGCATAAAGAGCTAAGGTAATTGGAATATTTTTTTTTAGTTTAAACCTCTGGGGCATCGAAGGGCAGGGCGCGAAAGATTACTGGATTTTGCCAAAACTGCGGTACTGTATATCACCTATTAAAATGCATATGCGAAGCCTAATCGACCTTACACCTCCTCAAAAATACAGGTAGACATCCTTCCCAAGATGAAAAGGCTGAACTCGAAAAGTCTACGGTAAAAGAAAACGGCGCATTGGCCCTCCGGCAGCAGAAACAATTGATACGCACTCCGGAGGCCTGCCGAAAACTTACGGGTAGGCTAAGCGATATCGGAAAATGCTTTTTTCGCGGGGTACCAAGAACAAAATTTACTTTTTTTTTACACTTTCCTACTCAAAAGGATCCCCCTAATGAAAATATACACCCAAACTCCCTTTTCGAAAAACTTCGAAAATTGACCCGAGAGCTCCAATTTTCCATGACTTGAGTCATCGAAATTTTGGTTTGGAGATGAAATCTCGATTTTCAATAGCGAGTGCCATACTCTATAGGATTGATAAGCATAAAGAGCTAAGGTAATTGGAATATTTTTTTTTAGTTTAAACCTCTGGGGCATCGAAGGGCAGGGCGCGAAAGATTACTGGATTTTGCCAAAACTGCGGTACTGTATATCACCTATTAAAATGCATATGCGAAGCCTAATCGACCTTACACCTCCTCAAAAATACAGGTAGACATCCTTCCCAAGATGAAAAGGCTGAACTCGAAAAGTCTACGGTAAAAGAAAACGGCGCATTGGCCCTCCGGCAGCAGAAACAATTGATACGCACTCCGGAGGCCTGCCGAAAACTTACGGGTAGGCTAAGCGATATCGGAAAATGCTTTTTTCGCGGGGTACCAAGAACAAAATTTACTTTTTTTTTACACTTTCCTACTCAAAAGGATCCCCCTAATGAAAATATACACCCAAACTCCCTTTTCGAAAAACTTCGAAAATTGACCCGAGAGCTCCAATTTTCCATGACTTGAGTCATCGAAATTTTGGTTTGAGATGAAATCTCGATTTTCAATAGCGAGTGCCATACTCTATAGGATTGATAAGCATAAAGAGCTAAGGTAATTGGAATATTTTTTTTAGTTTAAACCTCTGGGGCATCGAAGGGCAGGGCGCGAAAGATTACTGGATTTTGCCAAAACTGCGGTACTGTATATCACCTATTAAAATGCATATGCGAAGCCTAATCGACCTTACACCTCCTCAAAAATACAGGTAGACATCCTTCCCAAGATGAAAAGGCTGAACTCGAAAAGTCTACGGTAAAAGAAAACGGCGCATTGGCCCTCCGGCAGCAGAAACAATTGATACGCACTCCGGAGGCCTGCCGAAAACTTACGGGTAGGCTAAGCGATATCGGAAAATGCTTTTTTCGCGGGGTACCAAGAACAAAATTTACTTTTTTTTTACACTTTCCTACTCAAAAGGATCCCCCTAATGAAAATATACACCCAAACTCCCTTTTCGAAAAACTTCGAAAATTGACCCGAGAGCTCCAATTTTCCATGACTTGAGTCATCGAAATTTTGGTTTGGAGATGAAATCTCGATTTTCAATAGCGAGTGCCATACTCTATAGGATTGATAAGCATAAAGAGCTAAGGTAATTGGAATATTTTTTTTTAGTTTAAACCTCTGGGGCATCGAAGGGCAGGGCGCGAAAGATTACTGGATTTTGCCAAAACTGCGGTACTGTATATCACCTATTAAAATGCATATGCGAAGCCTAATCGACCTTACACCTCCTCAAAAATACAGGTAGACATCCTTCCCAAGATGAAAAGGCTGAACTCGAAAAGTCTACGGTAAAAGAAAACGGCGCATTGGCCCTCCGGCAGCAGAAACAATTGATACGCACTCCGGAGGCCTGCCGAAAACTTACGGGTAGGCTAAGCGATATCGGAAAATGCTTTTTTCGCGGGGTACCAAGAACAAAATTTACTTTTTTTTTACACTTTCCTACTCAAAAGGATCCCCCTAATGAAAATATACACCCAAACTCCCTTTTCGAAAAACTTCGAAAATTGACCCGAGAGCTCCAATTTTCCATGACTTGAGTCATCGAAATTTTGGTTTGGAGATGAAATCTCGATTTTCAATAGCGAGTGCCATACTCTATAGGATTGATAAGCATAAAGAGCTAAGGTAATTGGAATATTTTTTTTAGTTTAAACCTCTGGGGCATCGAAGGGCAGGGCGCGAAAGATTACTGGATTTTGCCAAAACTGCGGTACTGTATATCACCTATTAAAATGCATATGCGAAGCCTAATCGACCTTACACCTCCTCAAAAATACAGGTAGACATCCTTCCCAAGATGAAAAGGCTGAACTCGAAAAGTCTACGGTAAAAGAAAACGGCGCATTGGCCCTCCGGCAGCAGAAACAATTGATACGCACTCCGGAGGCCTGCCGAAAACTTACGGGTAGGCTAAGCGATATCGGAAAATGCTTTTTTCGCGGGGTACCAAGAACAAAATTTACTTTTTTTTTACACTTTCCTACTCAAAAGGATCCCCCTAATGATACACCCAAACTCCCTTTTCGAAAAACTTCGAAAATTGACCCGAGAGCTCCAATTTTCCATGACTTGAGTCATCGAAATTTTGGTTTGGAGATGAAATCTCGATTTTCAATAGCGAGTGCCATACTCTATAGGATTGATAAGCATAAAGAGCTAAGGTAATTGGAATATTTTTTTTTAGTTTAAACCTCTGGGGCATCGAAGGGCAGGGCGCGAAAGATTACTGGATTTTGCCAAAACTGCGGTACTGTATATCACCTATTAAAATGCATATGCGAAGCCTAATCGACCTTACACCTCCTCAAAAATACAGGTAGACATCCTTCCCAAGATGAAAAGGCTGAACTCGAAAAGTCTACGGTAAAAGAAAACGGCGCATTGGCCCTCCGGCAGCAGAAACAATTGATACGCACTCCGGAGGCCTGCCGAAAACTTACGGGTAGGCTAAGCGATATCGGAAAATGCTTTTTTCGCGGGGTACCAAGAACAAAATTTACTTTTTTTTTACACTTTCCTACTCAAAAGGATCCCCCTAATGAAAATATACACCCAAACTCCCTTTTCGAAAAACTTCGAAAATTGACCCGAGAGCTCCAATTTTCCATGACTTGAGTCATCGAAATTTTGGTTTGGAGATGAAATCTCGATTTTCAATAGCGAGTGCCATACTCTATAGGATTGATAAGCATAAAGAGCTAAGGTAATTGGAATATTTTTTTTTAGTTTAAACCTCTGGGGCATCGAAGGGCAGGGCGCGAAAGATTACTGGATTTTGCCAAAACTGCGGTACTGTATATCACCTATTAAAATGCATATGCGAAGCCTAATCGACCTTACACCTCCTCAAAAATACAGGTAGACATCCTTCCCAAGATGAAAAGGCTGAACTCGAAAAGTCTACGGTAAAAGAAAACGGCGCATTGGCCCTCCGGCAGCAGAAACAATTGATACGCACTCCGGAGGCCTGCCGAAAACTTACGGGTAGGCTAAGCGATATCGGAAAATGCTTTTTTCGCGGGGTACCAAGAACAAAATTTACTTTTTTTTTACACTTTCCTACTCAAAAGGATCCCCCTAATGAAAATATACACCCAAACTCCCTTTTCGAAAAACTTCGAAAATTGACCCGAGAGCTCCAATTTTCCATGACTTGAGTCATCGAAATTTTGTTTTGAGATGAAATCTCGATTTTCAATAGCGAGTGCCATACTCTATAGGATTGATAAGCATAAAGAGCTAAGGTAATTGGAATATTTTTTTTTAGTTTAAACCTCTGGGGCATCGAAGGGCAGGGCGCGAAAGATTACTGGATTTTGCCAAAACTGCGGTACTGTATATCACCTATTAAAATGCATATGCGAAGCCTAATCGACCTTACACCTCCTCAAAAATACAGGTAGACATCCTTCCCAAGATGAAAAGGCTGAACTCGAAAAGTCTACGGTAAAAGAAAACGGCGCATTGGCCCTCCGGCAGCAGAAACAATTGATACGCACTCCGGAGGCCTGCCGAAAACTTACGGGTAGGCTAAGCGATATCGGAAAATGCTTTTTTCGCGGGGTACCAAGAACAAAATTTACTTTTTTTTTACACTTTCCTACTCAAAAGGATCCCCCTAATGAAAATATACACCCAAACTCCCTTTTCGAAAAACTTCGAAAATTGACCCGAGAGCTCCAATTTTCCATGACTTGAGTCATCGAAATTTTGGTTTGGAGATGAAATCTCGATTTTCAATAGCGAGTGCCATACTCTATAGGATTGATAAGCATAAAGAGCTAAGGTAATTGGAATATTTTTTTTTAGTTTAAACCTCTGGGGCATCGAAGGGCAGGGCGCGAAAGATTACTGGATTTTGCCAAAACTGCGGTACTGTATATCACCTATTAAAATGCATATGCGAAGCCTAATCGACCTTACACCTCCTCAAAAATACAGGTAGACATCCTTCCCAAGATGAAAAGGCTGAACTCGAAAAGTCTACGGTAAAAGAAAACGGCGCATTGGCCCTCCGGCAGCAGAAACAATTGATACGCACTCCGGAGGCCTGCCGAAAACTTACGGGTAGGCTAAGCGATATCGGAAAATGCTTTTTTCGCGGGGTACCAAGAACAAAATTTACTTTTTTTTTACACTTTCCTACTCAAAAGGATCCCCCTAATGAAAATATACACCCAAACTCCCTTTTCGAAAAACTTCGAAAATTGACCCGAGAGCTCCAATTTTCCATGACTTGAGTCATCGAAATTTTGGTTTGGAGATGAAATCTCGATTTTCAATAGCGAGTGCCATACTCTATAGGATTGATAAGCATAAAGAGCTAAGGTAATTGGAATATTTTTTTTTAGTTTAAACCTCTGGGGCATCGAAGGGCAGGGCGCGAAAGATTACTGGATTTTGCCAAAACTGCGGTACTGTATATCACCTATTAATATGCATATGCGAAGCCTAATCGACCTTACACCTCCTCAAAAATACAGGTAGACATCCTTCCCAAGATGAAAAGGCTGAACTCGAAAAGTCTACGGTAAAAGAAAACGGCGCATTGGCCCTCCGGCAGCAGAAACAATTGATACGCACTCCGGAGGCCTGCCGAAAACTTACGGGTAGGCTAAGCGATATCGGAAAATGCTTTTTTCGCGGGGTACCAAGAACAAAATTTACTTTTTTTTTACACTTTCCTACTCAAAAGGATCCCCCTAATGAAAATATACACCCAAACTCCCTTTTCGAAAAACTTCGAAAATTGACCCGAGAGCTCCAATTTTCCATGACTTGAGTCATCGAAATTTTGGTTTGAGATGAAATCTCGATTTTCAATAGCGAGTGCCATACTCTATAGGATTGATAAGCATAAAGAGCTAAGGTAATTGGAATATTTTTTTTTAGTTTAAACCTCTGGGGCATCGAAGGGCAGGGCGCGAAAGATTACTGGATTTTGCCAAAACTGCGGTACTGTATATCACCTATTAAAATGCATATGCGAAGCCTAATCGACCTTACACCTCCTCAAAAATACAGGTAGACATCCTTCCCAAGATGAAAAGGCTGAACTCGAAAAGTCTACGGTAAAGAAAACGGCGCATTGGCCCTCCGGCAGCAGAAACAATTGATACGCACTCCGGAGGCCTGCCGAAAACTTACGGGTAGGCTAAGCGATATCGGAAAATGCTTTTTTCGCGGGGTACCAAGAACAAAATTTACTTTTTTTTTACACTTTCCTACTCAAAAGGATCCCCCTAATGAAAATATACACCCAAACTCCCTTTTCGAAAAACTTCGAAAATTGACCCGAGAGCTCCAATTTTCCATGACTTGAGTCATCGAAATTTTGGTTTGGAGATGAAATCTCGATTTTCAATAGCGAGTGCCATACTCTATAGGATTGATAAGCATAAAGAGCTAAGGTAATTGGAATATTTTTTTTAGTTTAAACCTCTGGGGCATCGAAGGGCAGGGCGCGAAAGATTACTGGATTTTGCCAAAACTGCGGTACTGTATATCACCTATTAATATGCATATGCGAAGCCTAATCGACCTTACACCTCCTCAAAAATACAGGTAGACATCCTTCCCAAGATGAAAAGGCTGAACTCGAAAAGTCTACGGTAAAAGAAAACGGCGCATTGGCCCTCCGGCAGCAGAAACAATTGATACGCACTCCGGAGGCCTGCCGAAAACTTACGGGTAGGCTAAGCGATATCGGAAAATGCTTTTTTCGCGGGGTACCAAGAACAAAATTTACTTTTTTTTTACACTTTCCTACTCAAAAGGATCCCCCTAATGAAAATATACACCCAAACTCCCTTTTCGAAAAACTTCGAAAATTGACCCGAGAGCTCCAATTTTCCATGACTTGAGTCATCGAAATTTTGGTTTGGAGATGAAATCTCGATTTTCAATAGCGAGTGCCATACTCTATAGGATTGATAAGCATAAAGAGCTAAGGTAATTGGAATATTTTTTTTTAGTTTAAACCTCTGGGGCATCGAAGGGCAGGGCGCGAAAGATTACTGGATTTTGCCAAAACTGCGGTACTGTATATCACCTATTAATATGCATATGCGAAGCCTAATCGACCTTACACCTCCTCAAAAATACAGGTAGACATCCTTCCCAAGATGAAAAGGCTGAACTCGAAAAGTCTACGGTAAAAGAAAACGGCGCATTGGCCCTCCGGCAGCAGAAACAATTGATACGCACTCCGGAGGCCTGCCGAAAACTTACGGGTAGGCTAAGCGATATCGGAAAATGCTTTTTTCGCGGGGTACCAAGAACAAAATTTACTTTTTTTTTACACTTTCCTACTCAAAAGGATCCCCCTAATGAAAATATACACCCAAACTCCCTTTTCGAAAAACTTCGAAAATTGACCCGAGAGCTCCAATTTTCCATGACTTGAGTCATCGAAATTTTGGTTTGGAGATGAAATCTCGATTTTCAATAGCGAGTGCCATACTCTATAGGATTGATAAGCATAAAAAGCTAAGGTAATTGGAATATTTTTTTTTAGTTTAAACCTCTGGGGCATCGAAGGGCAGGGCGCGAAAGATTACTGGATTTTGCCAAAACTGCGGTACTGTATATCACCTATTAAAATGCATATGCGAAGCCTAATCGACCTTACACCTCCTCAAAAATACAGGTAGACATCCTTCCCAAGATGAAAAGGCTGAACTCGAAAAGTCTACGGTAAAAGAAAACGGCGCATTGGCCCTCCGGCAGCAGAAACAATTGATACGCACTCCGGAGGCCTGCCGAAAACTTACGGGTAGGCTAAGCGATATCGGAAAATGCTTTTTTCGCGGGGTACCAAGAACAAAATTTACTTTTTTTTTACACTTTCCTACTCAAAAGGATCCCCCTAATGAAAATATACACCCAAACTCCCTTTTCGAAAAACTTCGAAAATTGACCCGAGAGCTCCAATTTTCCATGACTTGAGTCATCGAAATTTTGGTTTGGAGATGAAATCTCGATTTTCAATAGCGAGTGCCATACTCTATAGGATTGATAAGCATAAAGAGCTAAGGTAATTGGATTTTTTTTTTAGTTTAAACCTCTGGGGCATCGAAGGGCAGGGCGCGAAAGATTACTGGATTTTGCCAAAACTGCGGTACTGTATATCACCTATTAATATGCATATGCGAAGCCTAATCGACCTTACACCTCCTCAAAAATACAGGTAGACATCCTTCCCAAGATGAAAAGGCTGAACTCGAAAAGTCTACGGTAAAAGAAAACGGCGCATTGGCCCTCCGGCAGCAGAAACAATTGATACGCACTCCGGAGGCCTGCCGAAAACTTACGGGTAGGCTAAGCGATATCGGAAAATGCTTTTTTCGCGGGGTACCAAGAACAAAATTTACTTTTTTTTTACACTTTCCTACTCAAAAGGATCCCCCTAATGAAAATATACACCCAAACTCCCTTTTCGAAAAACTTCGAAAATTGACCCGAGAGCTCCAATTTTCCATGACTTGAGTCATCGAAATTTTGGTTTGAGATGAAATCTCGATTTTCAATAGCGAGTGCCATACTCTATAGGATTGATAAGCATAAAGAGCTAAGGTAATTGGAATATTTTTTTTTAGTTTAAACCTCTGGGGCATCGAAGGGCAGGGCGCGAAAGATTACTGGATTTTGCCAAAACTGCGGTACTGTATATCACCTATTAATATGCATATGCGAAGCCTAATCGACCTTACACCTCCTCAAAAATACAGGTAGACATCCTTCCCAAGATGAAAAGGCTGAACTCGAAAAGTCTACGGTAAAAGAAAACGGCGCATTGGCCCTCCGGCAGCAGAAACAATTGATACGCACTCCGGAGGCCTGCCGAAAACTTACGGGTAGGCTAAGCGATATCGGAAAATGCTTTTTTCGCGGGGTACCAAGAACAAAATTTACTTTTTTTTTACACTTTCCTACTCAAAAGGATCCCCCTAATGAAAATATACACCCAAACTCCCTTTTCGAAAAACTTCGAAAATTGACCCGAGAGCTCCAATTTTCCATGACTTGAGTCATCGAAATTTTGGTTTGGAGATGAAATCTCGATTTTCAATAGCGAGTGCCATACTCTATAGGATTGATAAGCATAAAGAGCTAAGGTAATTGGAATATTTTTTTTTAGTTTAAACCTCTGGGGCATCGAAGGGCAGGGCGCGAAAGATTACTGGATTTTGCCAAAACTGCGGTACTGTATATCACCTATTAATATGCATATGCGAAGCCTAATCGACCTTACACCTCCTCAAAAATACAGGTAGACATCCTTCCCAAGATGAAAAGGCTGAACTCGAAAAGTCTACGGTAAAAGAAAACGGCGCATTGGCCCTCCGGCAGCAGAAACAATTGATACGCACTCCGGAGGCCTGCCGAAAACTTACGGGTAGGCTAAGCGATATCGGAAAATGCTTTTTTCGCGGGGTACCAAGAACAAAATTTACTTTTTTTTTACACTTTCCTACTCAAAAGGATCCCCCTAATGAAAATATACACCCAAACTCCCTTTTCGAAAAACTTCGAAAATTGACCCGAGAGCTCCAATTTTCCATGACTTGAGTCATCGAAATTTTGGTTTGGAGATGAAATCTCGATTTTCAATAGCGAGTGCCATACTCTATAGGATTGATAAGCATAAAGAGCTAAGGTAATTGGAATATTTTTTTTTAGTTTAAACCTCTGGGGCATCGAAGGGCAGGGCGCGAAAGATTACTGGATTTTGCCAAAACTGCGGTACTGTATATCACCTATTAATATGCATATGCGAAGCCTAATCGACCTTACACCTCCTCAAAAATACAGGTAGACATCCTTCCCAAGATGAAAAGGCTGAACTCGAAAAGTCTACGGTAAAAGAAAACGGCGCATTGGCCCTCCGGCAGCAGAAACAATTGATACGCACTCCGGAGGCCTGCCGAAAACTTACGGGTAGGCTAAGCGATATCGGAAAATGCTTTTTTCGCGGGGTACCAAGAACAAAATTTACTTTTTTTTACACTTTCCTACTCAAAAGGATCCCCCTAATGAAAATATACACCCAAACTCCCTTTTCGAAAAACTTCGAAAATTGACCCGAGAGCTCCAATTTTCCATGACTTGAGTCATCGAAATTTTGGTTTGGAGATGAAATCTCGATTTTCAATAGCGAGTGCCATACTCTATAGGATTGATAAGCATAAAGAGCTAAGGTAATTGGAATATTATTTTTTAGTTTAAACCTCTGGGGCATCGAAGGGCAGGGCGCGAAAGATTACTGGATTTTGCCAAAACTGCGGTACTGTATATCACCTATTAATATGCATATGCGAAGCCTAATCGACCTTACACCTCCTCAAAAATACAGGTAGACATCCTTCCCAAGATGAAAAGGCTGAACTCGAAAAGTCTACGGTAAAAGAAAACGGCGCATTGGCCCTCCGGCAGCAGAAACAATTGATACGCACTCCGGAGGCCTGCCGAAAACTTACGGGTAGGCTAAGCGATATCGGAAAATGCTTTTTTCGCGGGGTACCAAGAACAAAATTTACTTTTTTTTTACACTTTCCTACTCAAAAGGATCCCCCTAATGAAAATATACACCCAAACTCCCTTTTCGAAAAACTTCGAAAATTGACCCGAGAGCTCCAATTTTCCATGACTTGAGTCATCGAAATTTTGGTTTGGAGATGAAATCTCGATTTTCAATAGCGAGTGCCATACTCTATAGGATTGATAAGCATAAAGAGCTAAGGTAATTGGAATATTTTTTTTTAGTTTAAACCTCTGGGGCATCGAAGGGCAGGGCGCGAAAGATTACTGGATTTTGCCAAAACTGCGGTACTGTATATCACCTATTAATATGCATATGCGAAGCCTAATCGACCTTACACCTCCTCAAAAATACAGGTAGACATCCTTCCCAAGATGAAAAGGCTGAACTCGAAAAGTCTACGGTAAAAGAAAACGGCGCATTGGCCCTCCGGCAGCAGAAACAATTGATACGCACTCCGGAGGCCTGCCGAAAACTTACGGGTAGGCTAAGCGATATCGGAAAATGCTTTTTTCGCGGGGTACCAAGAACAAAATTTACTTTTTTTTTACACTTTCCTACTCAAAAGGATCCCCCTAATGAAAATATACACCCAAACTCCCTTTTCGAAAAACTTCGAAAATTGACCCGAGAGCTCCAATTTTCCATGACTTGAGTCATCGAAATTTTGGTTTGGAGATGAAATCTCGATTTTCAATAGCGAGTGCCATACTCTATAGGATTGATAAGCATAAAGAGCTAAGGTAATTGGAATATTTTTTTTTAGTTTAAACCTCTGGGGCATCGAAGGGCAGGGCGCGAAAGATTACTGGATTTTGCCAAAACTGCGGTACTGTATATCACCTATTAATATGCATATGCGAAGCCTAATCGACCTTACACCTCCTCAAAAATACAGGTAGACATCCTTCCCAAGATGAAAAGGCTGAACTCGAAAAGTCTACGGTAAAAGAAAACGGCGCATTGGCCCTCCGGCAGCAGAAACAATTGATACGCACTCCGGAGGCCTGCCGAAAACTTACGGGTAGGCTAAGCGATATCGGAAAATGCTTTTTTCGCGGGGTACCAAGAACAAAATTTACTTTTTTTTTACACTTTCCTACTCAAAAGGATCCCCCTAATGAAAATATACACCCAAACTCCCTTTTCGAAAAACTTCGAAAATTGACCCGAGAGCTCCAATTTTCCATGACTTGAGTCATCGAAATTTTGGTTTGGAGATGAAATCTCGATTTTCAATAGCGAGTGCCATACTCTATAGGATTGATAAGCATAAAGAGCTAAGGTAATTGGAATATTTTTTTTTAGTTTAAACCTCTGGGGCATCGAAGGGCAGGGCGCGAAAGATTACTGGATTTTGCCAAAACTGCGGTACTGTATATCACCTATTAATATGCATATGCGAAGCCTAATCGACCTTACACCTCCTCAAAAATACAGGTAGACATCCTTCCCAAGATGAAAAGGCTGAACTCGAAAAGTCTACGGTAAAAGAAAACGGCGCATTGGCCCTCCGGCAGCAGAAACAATTGATACGCACTCCGGAGGCCTGCCGAAAACTTACGGGTAGGCTAAGCGATATCGGAAAATGCTTTTTTCGCGGGGTACCAAGAACAAAATTTACTTTTTTTTTACACTTTCCTACTCAAAAGGATCCCCCTAATGAAAATATACACCCAAACTCCCTTTTCGAAAAACTTCGAAAATTGACCCGAGAGCTCCAATTTTCCATGACTTGAGTCATCGAAATTTTGGTTTGGAGATGAAATCTCGATTTTCAATAGCGAGTGCCATACTCTATAGGATTGATAAGCATAAAGAGCTAAGGTAATTGGAATATTTTTTTTTAGTTTAAACCTCTGGGGCATCGAAGGGCAGGGCGCGAAAGATTACTGGATTTTGCCAAAACTGCGGTACTGTATATCACCTATTAATATGCATATGCGAAGCCTAATCGACCTTACACCTCCTCAAAAATACAGGTAGACATCCTTCCCAAGATGAAAAGGCTGAACTCGAAAAGTCTACGGTAAAAGAAAACGGCGCATTGGCCCTCCGGCAGCAGAAACAATTGATACGCACTCCGGAGGCCTGCCGAAAACTTACGGGTAGGCTAAGCGATATCGGAAAATGCTTTTTTCGCGGGGTACCAAGAACAAAATTTACGTTTTTTTTTACACTTTCCTACTCAAAAGGATCCCCCTAATGAAAATATACACCCAAACTCCCTTTTCGAAAAACTTCGAAAATTGACCCGAGAGCTCCAATTTTCCATGACTTGAGTCATCGAAATTTTGGTTTGGAGATGAAATCTCGATTTTCAATAGCGAGTGCCATACTCTATAGGATTGATAAGCATAAAGAGCTAAGGTAATTGGAATATTTTTTTTTAGTTTAAACCTCTGGGGCATCGAAGGGCAGGGCGCGAAAGATTACTGGATTTTGCCAAAACTGCGGTACTGTATATCACCTATTAATATGCATATGCGAAGCCTAATCGACCTTACACCTCCTCAAAAATACAGGTAGACATCCTTCCCAAGATGAAAAGGCTGAACTCGAAAAGTCTACGGTAAAAGAAAACGGCGCATTGGCCCTCCGGCAGCAGAAACAATTGATACGCACTCCGGAGGCCTGCCGAAAACTTACGGGTAGGCTAAGCGATATCGGAAAATGCTTTTTTCGCGGGGTACCAAGAACAAAATTTACTTTTTTTTTACACTTTCCTACTCAAAAGGATCCCCCTAATGAAAATATACACCCAAACTCCCTTTTCGAAAAACTTCGAAAATTGACCCGAGAGCTCCAATTTTCCATGACTTGAGTCATCGAAATTTTGGTTTGGAGATGAAATCTCGATTTTCAATAGCGAGTGCCATACTCTATAGGATTGATAAGCATAAAGAGCTAAGGTAATTGGAATATTTTTTTTTAGTTTAAACCTCTGGGGCATCGAAGGGCAGGGCGCGAAAGATTACTGGATTTTGCCAAAACTGCGGTACTGTATATCACCTATTAATATGCATATGCGAAGCCTAATCGACCTTACACCTCCTCAAAAATACAGGTAGACATCCTTCCCAAGATGAAAAGGCTGAACTCGAAAAGTCTACGGTAAAAGAAAACGGCGCATTGGCCCTCCGGCAGCAGAAACAATTGATACGCACTCCGGAGGCCTGCCGAAAACTTACGGGTAGGCTAAGCGATATCGGAAAATGCTTTTTTCGCGGGGTACCAAGAACAAAATTTACGTTTTTTTTTTACACTTTCCTACTCAAAAGGATCCCCCTAATGAAAATATACACCCAAACTCCCTTTTCGAAAAACTTCGAAAATTGACCCGAGAGCTCCAATTTTCCATGACTTGAGTCATCGAAATTTTGGTTTGGAGATGAAATCTCGATTTTCAATAGCGAGTGCCATACTCTATAGGATTGATAAGCATAAAGAGCTAAGGTAATTGGAATACATTTTTTTAGTTTAAACCTCTGGGGCATCGAAGGGCAGGGCGCGAAAGATTACTGGATTTTGCCAAAACTGCGGTACTGTATATCACCTATTAATATGCATATGCGAAGCCTAATCGACCTTACACCTCCTCAAAAATACAGGTAGACATCCTTCCCAAGATGAAAAGGCTGAACTCGAAAAGTCTACGGTAAAAAAACGGCGCATTGGCCCTCCGGCAGCAGAAACAATTGATACGCACTCCGGAGGCCTGCCGAAAACTTACGGGTAGGCTAAGCGATATCGGAAAATGCTTTTTTCGCGGGGTACCAAGAACAAAATTTACTTTTTTTTTACACTTTCCTACTCAAAAGGATCCCCCTAATGAAAATATACACCCAAACTCCCTTTTCGAAAAACTTCGAAAATTGACCCGAGAGCTCCAATTTTCCATGACTTGAGTCATCGAAATTTTGGTTTGGAGATGAAATCTCGATTTTCAATAGCGAGTGCCATACTCTATAGGATTGATAAGCATAAAGAGCTAAGGTAATTGGAATATTTTTTTTAGTTTAAACCTCTGGGGCATCGAAGGGCAGGGCGCGAAAGATTACTGGATTTTGCCAAAACTGCGGTACTGTATATCACCTATTAATATGCATATGCGAAGCCTAATCGACCTTACACCTCCTCAAAAATACAGGTAGACATCCTTCCCAAGATGAAAAGGCTGAACTCGAAAAGTCTACGGTAAAAGAAAACGGCGCATTGGCCCTCCGGCAGCAGAAACAATTGATACGCACTCCGGAGGCCTGCCGAAAACTTACGGGTAGGCTAAGCGATATCGGAAAATGCTTTTTTCGCGGGGTACCAAGAACAAAATTTACTTTTTTTTTACACTTTCCTACTCAAAAGGATCCCCCTAATGAAAATATACACCCAAACTCCCTTTTCGAAAAACTTCGAAAATTGACCCGAGAGCTCCAATTTTCCATGACTTGAGTCATCGAAATTTTGGTTTGGAGATGAAATCTCGATTTTCAATAGCGAGTGCCATACTCTATAGGATTGATAAGCATAAAGAGCTAAGGTAATTGGAATATTTTTTTTTAGTTTAAACCTCTGGGGCATCGAAGGGCAGGGCGCGAAAGATTACTGGATTTTGCCAAAACTGCGGTACTGTATATCACCTATTAATATGCATATGCGAAGCCTAATCGACCTTACACCTCCTCAAAAATACAGGTAGACATCCTTCCCAAGATGAAAAGGCTGAACTCGAAAAGTCTACGGTAAAAGAAAACGGCGCATTGGCCCTCCGGCAGCAGAAACAATTGATACGCACTCCGGAGGCCTGCCGAAAACTTACGGGTAGGCTAAGCGATATCGGAAAATGCTTTTTTCGCGGGGTACCAAGAACAAAATTTACTTTTTTTTTACACTTTCCTACTCAAAAGGATCCCCCTAATGAAAATATACACCCAAACTCCCTTTTCGAAAAACTTCGAAAATTGACCCGAGAGCTCCAATTTTCCATGACTTGAGTCATCGAAATTTTGGTTTGGAGATGAAATCTCGATTTTCAATAGCGAGTGCCATACTCTATAGGATTGATAAGCATAAAGAGCTAAGGTAATTGGAATATTTTTTTTTAGTTTAAACCTCTGGGGCATCGAAGGGCAGGGCGCGAAAGATTACTGGATTTTGCCAAAACTGCGGTACTGTATATCACCTATTAATATGCATATGCGAAGCCTAATCGACCTTACACCTCCTCAAAAATACAGGTAGACATCCTTCCCAAGATGAAAAGGCTGAACTCGAAAAGTCTACGGTAAAAGAAAACGGCGCATTGGCCCTCCGGCAGCAGAAACAATTGATACGCACTCCGGAGGCCTGCCGAAAACTTACGGGTAGGCTAAGCGATATCGGAAAATGCTTTTTTCGCGGGGTACCAAGAACAAAATTTACTTTTTTTTTACACTTTCCTACTCAAAAGGATCCCCCTAATGAAAATATACACCCAAACTCCCTTTTCGAAAAACTTCGAAAATTGACCCGAGAGCTCCAATTTTCCATGACTTGAGTCATCGAAATTTTGGTTTGGAGATGAAATCTCGATTTTCAATAGCGAGTGCCATACTCTATAGGATTGATAAGCATAAAGAGCTAAGGTAATTGGAATATTTTTTTTTAGTTTAAACCTCTGGGGCATCGAAGGGCAGGGCGCGAAAGATTACTGGATTTTGCCAAAACTGCGGTACTGTATATCACCTATTAATATGCATATGCGAAGCCTAATCGACCTTACACCTCCTCAAAAATACAGGTAGACATCCTTCCCAAGATGAAAAGGCTGAACTCGAAAAGTCTACGGTAAAAGAAAACGGCGCATTGGCCCTCCGGCAGCAGAAACAATTGATACGCACTCCGGAGGCCTGCCGAAAACTTACGGGTAGGCTAAGCGATATCGGAAAATGCTTTTTTCGCGGGGTACCAAGAACAAAATTTACTTTTTTTTTACACTTTCCTACTCAAAAGGATCCCCCTAATGAAAATATACACCCAAACTCCCTTTTCGAAAAACTTCGAAAATTGACCCGAGAGCTCCAATTTTCCATGACTTGAGTCATCGAAATTTTGGTTTGGAGATGAAATCTCGATTTTCAATAGCGAGTGCCATACTCTATAGGATTGATAAGCATAAAGAGCTAAGGTAATTGGAATATTTTTTTTTAGTTTAAACCTCTGGGGCATCGAAGGGCAGGGCGCGAAAGATTACTGGATTTTGCCAAAACTGCGGTACTGTATATCACCTATTAATATGCATATGCGAAGCCTAATCGACCTTACACCTCCTCAAAAATACAGGTAGACATCCTTCCCAAGATGAAAAGGCTGAACTCGAAAAGTCTACGGTAAAAGAAAACGGCGCATTGGCCCTCCGGCAGCAGAAACAATTGATACGCACTCCGGAGGCCTGCCGAAAACTTACGGGTAGGCTAAGCGATATCGGAAAATGCTTTTTTCGCGGGGTACCAAGAACAAAATTTACTTTTTTTTACACTTTCCTACTCAAAAGGATCCCCCTAATGAAAATATACACCCAAACTCCCTTTTCGAAAAACTTCGAAAATTGACCCGAGAGCTCCAATTTTCCATGACTTGAGTCATCGAAATTTTGGTTTGGAGATGAAATCTCGATTTTCAATAGCGAGTGCCATACTCTATAGGATTGATAAGCATAAAGAGCTAAGGTAATTGGAATATTTTTTTTAGTTTAAACCTCTGGGGCATCGAAGGGCAGGGCGCGAAAGATTACTGGATTTTGCCAAAACTGCGGTACTGTATATCACCTATTAATATGCATATGCGAAGCCTAATCGACCTTACACCTCCTCAAAAATACAGGTAGACATCCTTCCCAAGATGAAAAGGCTGAACTCGAAAAGTCTACGGTAAAAGAAAACGGCGCATTGGCCCTCCGGCAGCAGAAACAATTGATACGCACTCCGGAGGCCTGCCGAAAACTTACGGGTAGGCTAAGCGATATCGGAAAATGCTTTTTTCGCGGGGTACCAAGAACAAAATTTACTTTTTTTTTACACTTTCCTACTCAAAAGGATCCCCCTAATGAAAATATACACCCAAACTCCCTTTTCGAAAAACTTCGAAAATTGACCCGAGAGCTCCAATTTTCCATGACTTGAGTCATCGAAATTTTGGTTTGGAGATGAAATCTCGATTTTCAATAGCGAGTGCCATACTCTATAGGATTGATAAGCATAAAGAGCTAAGGTAATTGGAATATTTTTTTTTAGTTTAAACCTCTGGGGCATCGAAGGGCAGGGCGCGAAAGATTACTGGATTTTGCCAAAACTGCGGTACTGTATATCACCTATTAATATGCATATGCGAAGCCTAATCGACCTTACACCTCCTCAAAAATACAGGTAGACATCCTTCCCAAGATGAAAAGGCTGAACTCGAAAAGTCTACGGTAAAAGAAAACGGCGCATTGGCCCTCCGGCAGCAGAAACAATTGATACGCACTCCGGAGGCCTGCCGAAAACTTACGGGTAGGCTAAGCGATATCGGAAAATGCTTTTTTCGCGGGGTACCAAGAACAAAATTTACGTTTTTTTTACACTTTCCTACTCAAAAGGATCCCCCTAATGAAAATATACACCCAAACTCCCTTTTCGAAAAACTTCGAAAATTGACCCGAGAGCTCCAATTTTCCATGACTTGAGTCATCGAAATTTTGGTTTGGAGATGAAATCTCGATTTTCAATAGCGAGTGCCATACTCTATAGGATTGATAAGCATAAAGAGCTAAGGTAATTGGAATATTTTTTTTTAGTTTAAACCTCTGGGGCATCGAAGGGCAGGGCGCGAAAGATTACTGGATTTTGCCAAAACTGCGGTACTGTATATCACCTATTAATATGCATATGCGAAGCCTAATCGACCTTACACCTCCTCAAAAATACAGGTAGACATCCTTCCCAAGATGAAAAGGCTGAACTCGAAAAGTCTACGGTAAAAGAAACGGCGCATTGGCCCTCCGGCAGCAGAAACAATTGATACGCACTCCGGAGGCCTGCCGAAAACTTACGGGTAGGCTAAGCGATATCGGAAAATGCTTTTTTCGCGGGGTACCAAGAACAAAATTTACTTTTTTTTTACACTTTCCTACTCAAAAGGATCCCCCTAATGAAAATATACACCCAAACTCCCTTTTCGAAAAACTTCGAAAATTGACCCGAGAGCTCCAATTTTCCATGACTTGAGTCATCGAAATTTTGGTTTGGAGATGAAATCTCGATTTTCAATAGCGAGTGCCATACTCTATAGGATTGATAAGCATAAAGAGCTAAGGTAATTGGAATATTTTTTTTTAGTTTAAACCTCTGGGGCATCGAAGGGCAGGGCGCGAAAGATTACTGGATTTTGCCAAAACTGCGGTACTGTATATCACCTATTAATATGCATATGCGAAGCCTAATCGACCTTACACCTCCTCAAAAATACAGGTAGACATCCTTCCCAAGATGAAAAGGCTGAACTCGAAAAGTCTACGGTAAAAGAAAACGGCGCATTGGCCCTCCGGCAGCAGAAACAATTGATACGCACTCCGGAGGCCTGCCGAAAACTTACGGGTAGGCTAAGCGATATCGGAAAATGCTTTTTTCGCGGGGTACCAAGAACAAAATTTACTTTTTTTTTACACTTTCCTACTCAAAAGGATCCCCCTAATGAAAATATACACCCAAACTCCCTTTTCGAAAAACTTCGAAAATTGACCCGAGAGCTCCAATTTTCCATGACTTGAGTCATCGAAATTTTGGTTTGGAGATGAAATCTCGATTTTCAATAGCGAGTGCCATACTCTATAGGATTGATAAGCATAAAGAGCTAAGGTAATTGGAATATTTTTTTTAGTTTAAACCTCTGGGGCATCGAAGGGCAGGGCGCGAAAGATTACTGGATTTTGCCAAAACTGCGGTACTGTATATCACCTATTAATATGCATATGCGAAGCCTAATCGACCTTACACCTCCTCAAAAATACAGGTAGACATCCTTCCCAAGATGAAAAGGCTGAACTCGAAAAGTCTACGGTAAAAGAAAACGGCGCATTGGCCCTCCGGCAGCAGAAACAATTGATACGCACTCCGGAGGCCTGCCGAAAACTTACGGGTAGGCTAAGCGATATCGGAAAATGCTTTTTTCGCGGGGTACCAAGAACAAAATTTACTTTTTTTTTACACTTTCCTACTCAAAAGGATCCCCCTAATGAAAATATACACCCAAACTCCCTTTTCGAAAAACTTCGAAAATTGACCCGAGAGCTCCAATTTTCCATGACTTGAGTCATCGAAATTTTGGTTTGGAGATGAAATCTCGATTTTCAATAGCGAGTGCCATACTCTATAGGATTGATAAGCATAAAGAGCTAAGGTAATTGGAATATTTTTTTTTAGTTTAAACCTCTGGGGCATCGAAGGGCAGGGCGCGAAAGATTACTGGATTTTGCCAAAACTGCGGTACTGTATATCACCTATTAATATGCATATGCGAAGCCTAATCGACCTTACACCTCCTCAAAAATACAGGTAGACATCCTTCCCAAGATGAAAAGGCTGAACTCGAAAAGTCTACGGTAAAAGAAAACGGCGCATTGGCCCTCCGGCAGCAGAAACAATTGATACGCACTCCGGAGGCCTGCCGAAAACTTACGGGTAGGCTAAGCGATATCGGAAAATGCTTTTTTCGCGGGGTACCAAGAACAAAATTTACTTTTTTTTTACACTTTCCTACTCAAAAGGATCCCCCTAATGAAAATATACACCCAAACTCCCTTTTCGAAAAACTTCGAAAATTGACCCGAGAGCTCCAATTTTCCATGACTTGAGTCATCGAAATTTTGGTTTGGAGATGAAATCTCGATTTTCAATAGCGAGTGCCATACTCTATAGGATTGATAAGCATAAAGAGCTAAGGTAATTGGAATATTTTTTTTTAGTTTAAACCTCTGGGGCATCGAAGGGCAGGGCGCGAAAGATTACTGGATTTTGCCAAAACTGCGGTACTGTATATCACCTATTAATGCATATGCGAAGCCTAATCGACCTTACACCTCCTCAAAAATACAGGTAGACATCCTTCCCAAGATGAAAAGGCTGAACTCGAAAAGTCTACGGTAAAAGAAAACGGCGCATTGGCCCTCCGGCAGCAGAAACAATTGATACGCACTCCGGAGGCCTGCCGAAAACTTACGGGTAGGCTAAGCGATATCGGAAAATGCTTTTTTCGCGGGGTACCAAGAACAAAATTTACTTTTTTTTTACACTTTCCTACTCAAAAGGATCCCCCTAATGAAAATATACACCCAAACTCCCTTTTCGAAAAACTTCGAAAATTGACCCGAGAGCTCCAATTTTCCATGACTTGAGTCATCGAAATTTTGGTTTGGAGATGAAATCTCGATTTTCAATAGCGAGTGCCATACTCTATAGGATTGATAAGCATAAAGAGCTAAGGTAATTGGAATATTTTTTTTTAGTTTAAACCTCTGGGGCATCGAAGGGCAGGGCGCGAAAGATTACTGGATTTTGCCAAAACTGCGGTACTGTATATCACCTATTAAAATGCATATGCGAAGCCTAATCGACCTTAGACCTCCTCAAAAATACAGGTAGACATCCTTCCCAAGATGAAAAGTCTGAACTCGAAAAGTCTACGGTTAAAGAAAACGGCGCATTGGCCCTCCGGCAGCAGAAACAATTGATACGCACTCCGGAGGCATCGAAGGGCAGGGCGCGAAAGATTACTGGATTTTGCCAAAACTGCGGTACTGTATATCACCTATTAATATGCATATGCGAAGCCTAATCGACCTTACACCTCCTCAAAAATACAGGTAGACATCCTTCCCAAGATGAAAAGGCTGAACTCGAAAAGTGTACGGTAAAAGAAAACGGCGCATTGGCCCTCCGGCAGCAGAAACAATTGATACGCACTCCGGAGGCCTGCCGAAAACTTACGGGTAGGCTAAGCGATATCGGAAAATGCTTTTTTCGCGGGGTACCAAGAACAAAATTTACGTTTTTTTTACACTTTCCTACTCAAAAGGATCCCCCTAATGAAAATATACACCCAAACTCCCTTTTCGAAAAACTTCGAAAATTGACCCGAGAGCTCCAATTTTCCATGACTTGAGTCATCGAAATTTTGGTTTGGAGATGAAATCTCGATTTTCAATAGCGAGTGCCATACTCTATAGGATTGATAAGCATAAAGAGCTAAGGTAATTGGAATATTTTTTTTTAGTTTAAACCTCTGGGGCATCGAAGGGCAGGGCGCGAAAGATTACTGGATTTTGCCAAAACTGCGGTACTGTATATCACCTATTAATATGCATATGCGAAGCCTAATCGACCTTACACCTCCTCAAAAATACAGGTAGACATCCTTCCCAAGATGAAAAGGCTGAACTCGAAAAGTCTACGGTAAAAGAAAACGGCGCATTGGCCCTCCGGCAGCAGAAACAATTGATACGCACTCCGGAGGCCTGCCGAAAACTTACGGGTAGGCTAAGCGATATCGGAAAATGCTTTTTTCGCGGGGTACCAAGAACAAAATTTACTTTTTTTTTACACTTTCCTACTCAAAAGGATCCCCCTAATGAAAATATACACCCAAACTCCCTTTTCGAAAAACTTCGAAAATTGACCCGAGAGCTCCAATTTTCCATGACTTGAGTCATCGAAATTTTGGTTTGGAGATGAAATCTCGATTTTCAATAGCGAGTGCCATACTCTATAGGATTGATAAGCATAAAGAGCTAAGGTAATTGGAATATTTTTTTTTAGTTTAAACCTCTGGGGCATCGAAGGGCAGGGCGCGAAAGATTACTGGATTTTGCCAAAACTGCGGTACTGTATATCACCTATTAATATGCATATGCGAAGCCTAATCGACCTTACACCTCCTCAAAAATACAGGTAGACATCCTTCCCAAGATGAAAAGGCTGAACTCGAAAAGTCTACGGTAAAAGAAAACGGCGCATTGGCCCTCCGGCAGCAGAAACAATTGATACGCACTCCGGAGGCCTGCCGAAAACTTACGGGTAGGCTAAGCGATATCGGAAAATGCTTTTTTCGCGGGGTACCAAGAACAAAATTTACTTTTTTTTTACACTTTCCTACTCAAAAGGATCCCCCTAATGAAAATATACACCCAAACTCCCTTTTCGAAAAACTTCGAAAATTGACCCGAGAGCTCCAATTTTCCATGACTTGAGTCATCGAAATTTTGGTTTGGAGATGAAATCTCGATTTTCAATAGCGAGTGCCATACTCTATAGGATTGATAAGCATAAAGAGCTAAGGTAATTGGAATATTTTTTTTTAGTTTAAACCTCTGGGGCATCGAAGGGCAGGGCGCGAAAGATTACTGGATTTTGCCAAAACTGCGGTACTGTATATCACCTATTAATATGCATATGCGAAGCCTAATCGACCTTACACCTCCTCAAAAATACAGGTAGACATCCTTCCCAAGATGAAAAGGCTGAACTCGAAAAGTCTACGGTAAAAGAAAACGGCGCATTGGCCCTCCGGCAGCAGAAACAATTGATACGCACTCCGGAGGCCTGCCGAAAACTTACGGGTAGGCTAAGCGATATCGGAAAATGCTTTTTTCGCGCGGGGTACCAAGAACAAAATTTACTTTTTTTTTACACTTTCCTACTCAAAAGGATCCCCCTAATGAAAATATACACCCAAACTCCCTTTTCGAAAAACTTCGAAAATTGACCCGAGAGCTCCAATTTTCCATGACTTGAGTCATCGAAATTTTGGTTTGGAGATGAAATCTCGATTTTCAATAGCGAGTGCCATACTCTATAGGATTGATAAGCATAAAGAGCTAAGGTAATTGGAATATTTTTTTTTAGTTTAAACCTCTGGGGCATCGAAGGGCAGGGCGCGAAAGATTACTGGATTTTGCCAAAACTGCGGTACTGTATATCACCTATTAAATGCATATGCGAAGCCTAATCGACCTTACACCTCCTCAAAAATACAGGTAGACATCCTTCCCAAGATGAAAAGGCTGAACTCGAAAAGTCTACGGTAAAAGAAAACGGCGCATTGGCCCTCCGGCAGCAGAAACAATTGATACGCACTCCGGAGGCCTGCCGAAAACTTACGGGTAGGCTAAGCGATATCGGAAAATGCTTTTTTCGCGGGGTACCAAGAACAAAATTTACTTTTTTTTTACACTTTCCTACTCAAAAGGATCCCCCTAATGAAAATATACACCCAAACTCCCTTTTCGAAAAACTTCGAAAATTGACCCGAGAGCTCCAATTTTCCATGACTTGAGTCATCGAAATTTTGGTTCTGAGATGAAATCTCGATTTTCAATAGCGAGTGCCATACTCTATAGGATTGATAAGCATAAAGAGCTAAGGTAATTGGAATATTTTTTTTTAGTTTAAACCTCTGGGGCATCGAAGGGCAGGGCTCGAAAGATTACTGGATTTTGCCAAAACTGCGGTACTGTATATCACCTATTAATATGCATATGCGAAGCCTAATCGACCTTACACCTCCTCAAAAATACAGGTAGACATCCTTCCCAAGATGAAAAGGCTGAACTCGAAAAGTCTACGGTAAAAGAAAACGGCGCATTGGCCCTCCGGCAGCAGAAACAATTGATACGCACTCCGGAGCCCGCAGGGGCTCGCAGAATTAGCTGGCAATACTGGTGTAGGAAGAAGGTGTATGCAGGCTCGTACAAAGATTGGGATTGGTAGATCTGATTTCGGCTATATCATTGTTAGAACATATACTAAACAAGGGAAAGTAAGCCTATCTCAAATAAAAATGCATACACCGCAATGTATGATCCCGAACATTCACCCAAAGTTCGTAGATTTGCTTAAATATTAAAGTTATTATATCCACTGATTGGCAACTACACCAGTATTGCCAGCTAATTCTGCGAGCCCCAGAGCGAGGGTGGGTCAGCTGGAATTTTGACCAACTGTACGTGGTGATTGTTGTAATAATATGATCGTGGTCACAAACGTAATGGATGTGCTGACCCAAGTATATTAAGGGGGTAGTGGTTATTGTTTGGTATATTCATATATTTAGGCTATCTATATATTTTTTAGTTTCCTCGCTAGACCTCCATCAAACTTAAGAAAACACCCCTTAGACCTCCTTTTAAGATATATTTAAAACAGATTCGGTAGAAAAATGTATCGGCCAAAGGCCGGTTCCTCTTAGATAATAGGCTCGCTTTCGCTCGCCAGGAAAATATCGACATATAAATGGCACCAAATGTCTTAGAATCGCTAAAGTAATGGAGCGAACGTCTTAAAATCTGAAAAGTAATGGGGCTAAACATGAGGCAGAAGGGGACCAGAAAAGGAACTGTCTCTCCCTTAAAGCACCTGGTACTTGTGCCAGGTTGTATGCCTTCCCAGCACCTCTGATATATACTGGCTGTGTTAACATCTCTGTTATAGCTTTACTATCGGTATATACTGTATATATCTCCAATTGGTACCGGTACTCTAGGTTCCTGCTCACACACGCATACATACACCCACCGCACGCACGCACGCACGCATAAGCACGCAAGCACGCGCACGCACACACACACACACACACACACACACACACACACACACACACACACACACACACACACACACACACACACATTATACACGGGCAATACCTCGTAACCCTTTCATTTATGTATACTTTGCTACAAGTATGTACAGTATTTCAATAGATGGTGCATAACATAATACATTAGTTATTCGTAATGATGATTGCACCAAGGTTGGCGTGTGGGTGTTAGGCATTATATAATTATAATACTGTGTAGTGCAGGGTAACGAATATTTGGTTTATTTTTAAAATACAGGAGAACAAAATACAGGGTGTTCCAGAAATATGCGCCGAAAATCAGGGGATGTATTCCTGACACATAATTGAATGTAAATCACTAAATGACCATATAAGCAAATATCAATAGTTGTCGAGTTACAGCACCTAACAGGTCTGCTTGAATGTGTTTTACTCCGGGAATTGCTTGTAAATGAAACATTTACCAAGGACAATGTGATTTATTAACAAAATAAAACAGTATTTCCAGTATGACAATAACATTTACTGTGCTGTATTACTTTACGGTCGTTAAGTAATTTCGCATCTGTCTCAGACATTTTGTACAATCCCTGGATTTAAACACATTCCTGGCAGACCTCGGAGGTGCTGTAACTCGAAAACTATTGAGAATTTCCAATATGGTTATTTCGTAATTTACATTCAATTATGTGTCAGGAATACATCCCCTGATTTTCGGCACATATTTCTGGAACACCCTGTATACTCCATGCGCTTGCCGTTGTAACCCAATATCGCTCATCAAGTGCGTGACCATTAACGAGCTGATCAATTTACTGCAATGCGGAATTTTCATATCTGAAAAATTCGTAAATCGAATAACAATGTTTGATGATAATACCGCCGTGAACAGATATGTTATGGACACTTTCGGCCGTGTGGTATTGGATATTTCTAACCAAACCCGGTACGGTAGTTATTACATGACTTTTTGTATTTCATATTTTGTATGGGATAACAATAAACGTAGCCTACAAGGCAAAATTATAGAAATTGACCTTTAGGTTATAACAAGCCATTCTGAATACTTTGCCAAGGATATACTGGTATATCAACATTCTGCTAACTGTTTCAATGTTTATTTCCTAGTTGTAAGCTCAATATTGCTTTACATAATTCAATCTCGACATTGGACGGTGTACGTATGGGAGTTACTGTTTAACTTTAGCCATATTTTGGCATAGAGTTCAGTCAGCCTATAATGTTTGGAAAGGGACTACGATGTGTGTTGATGCAGTACAGTTTTGCAACGTTTTAACATATATTTTAGCAATTCAAATGACAAAAAATACCATTAATTTTGTAAAGCATGTACCAACGGTCATCCTAAGTAAAGTCTTGTTATGGCACGGTCTTGTAAGACTGTTGAAACTGGTGTGGTTGCATATATTGCAGCCGTAAGTGCTGCAGGGGGACTTTGTTGAGTCTTGCTGAGGCACGATTAACACTAGGCCTATGCCAAAATCAGCCACAGTGGTAACTTGATGGCGCAGTGTTATAACAAACTTTATTGTATTACACTCCCAACTGCTGAAAGGCTTGTTTAGTGTAGGGAAAGGGATGGGAGGAGGAGATGTTTGTGAGAGCTAGGTGGATTCCTCTCTGTGGTGTAGGAGAGACACAAGCAGAAACCGTGAGGGAAGCCAGACAAATGAAACAGGAGTTCCAGCAACTCCTTCTTACATGCCTATGTGGCCTCCCCTGAGTATTGCCCTGCTCGATTGGTGTATACAATCTCCACAATCCCTGGTACTCTTTATTGAAAAGCACGTTCCATCCAAAAAAAATAAATAAATAAATAAATAAAAAAATAAAAAAATAAAAATAAATAAAAAACAATCCAGATAGTTATTTTATTTTTTTATTTTTTCACACTTTGCCCGCTAGACCTTCATCAAGCTTACACAAAATTCGTCCAAGACCACTCCTTCGAGATAAATTTGTACAGTATTCGATAGAAAAATGCTCAGGCCAAAGGCCGGTTCCTCCTGAATTGCAGACTCGCTGTTGCTCGCCAGGAGAAATCGACACGTAAATGGCATGAAAGGTCTTAAAATTAACGTCGAAATAGGGCGAACGTCTTAAAATCTAAAACATTATTATGCTAGAGCCAATCTGGTTATTGGAGAGTTCTATTAACAGATTAGTATACCAGTAAGTATTATATATATATATATATATATATATATATATATCTACAATCAAACACAAAGGCAAGTCATAAAATAGGTACAGAACAACACTTATATTTATTCAAAAATATATATAAGTTCACACAATAATGATAAGAACAATACATGGAAACATAAATATACACAAGTCTAGTTAAGGAATGAGCTTTTTCTTGAGTTATAGGTAAAAGGGTGTGCATACTTTAAACAAGTTTTAAAATACAGATGAACAAGTGCGTGATTTAATAATGCAATTATTTAATTATAAGGTTCTTAGATCAAATCAAACTACTGTTTTATTGCATTACAAGTGCATATGTTAAGTTGATATAATTGAAAATGGCGAAACAGCATTTTAATTAACTTGATATCGGAATTGAGCTTTAGCGAAGTTAGTCATTATTTTAATCACGAGTTTACGTTTTCTATGTATATTTTGCCTATAGTTTTAGATCAATTTATATATAAAATTAAAATTTACTATATGGTAATCACTAAAATAAAGGTGTGCGCAATCGGGTGTTGAGTGTTTTTAAAATTAAAGCTCTACTACTTAATGTCCGAAATTTCGTCGAAGCGGGAATGCTCGATCATAAAATTAGGAAATTTAAATAGTGAAACACAAGGATAATTTTTGTTTTTCTCCCTGAAGAACGAGTGCAGTGGATAGCAAAAAGGGACACACTACTATTAGGCTATATAAATGTACTGATTTTCCTGGCATCGGAGGGGGACTCTGTGTGTTTTCTTTATTTTGGTGTGCTGGGTTCTTGTTACGACACTCGACTATCTTGGGCATCTGGTTAGGTCTGGGTTTCCTCGGGTTGCAAGTTGCAAGTTGCAGTTTCCTTCTTCGGCTCTGCCTGCAGGCTAGGTCTTAGACCACTAGCTGTGCAAGGTTTTGGACCACATGCAAGTGAAAGGGTAGAGGTGAGTCTCGGCTTCCGTTGGCCCTGTCGATGACCTAGTCCTAGAGGGTGAGTATCGAGCCTCTCTGTTACGCCAGTTTGCACTCGTGTTGGTATCGTACACAACGAGTCAGTCTTGGGACCAGGCTTGCTAGTATCGAACTTAGCAGATTGACCAGAGCTCTGTGAAAGACGCACAGGTACTCTCTCTCCTGCTTTTTACGTCCTCTTAGCGTGGCACTGGTGGTGGTTTGTATAGCCGCAATTCTTATGGTGGGTATAACAAATATAATGGAGCAAAACTAGAGGGGAAGAGGGTCCATAAAACCCACCCCCTAAATGATTGACTGTACAGCAGTCTTCCTAGTCCTCACAACAATACAACTTACACCACAATACAACAATACAACTTTGGTCTGGGCCTGCACATACAGCCCTACAATCATCATCATCAACAATACAACTTTGGTCTGTGGCAGGGTTAATTGGGCCTGCCCATACAGCCCAACAATCAACAATCATCATCATCAACAATACAACTTACACCCCAATATAACAATACAATATAACAATACAACAAACCCTCATCATGGGTCTATTTTCTCTAGTTTTCTACACGACTTACCAATCTCTCTTTGTGGTATTTTCTTTTATTATCCGTCCTCACATATTGACAACCTTTACTGTTGTTGTCAGCCAGGGATGAGGGGATGAGGAGGTATGCCTGTTGCTCTTTTAGGATTTGCTTGTTCCCTTCTAATTAAGCTTTCATATTGCTTAGTATGTCCTTTGTATTCCCTTCTCACTTTTGTTGGTTGTTTGTGCCTTTCTCCATGTCCCTCTTCTATCTTATGCATCTTTTCTCTCCAGTTTTATCATTGTATGTATAGAGGAGATTTGACTATGGACCTCCTCATGATGACCATTTCACGATGATCTGGCCTTTACAGTAGCCTCTACTTATGTCTATTGAACTCTGCCATGTTTACAGAGCCTCTGGATAGTGTAGAATTGATTATTCATAGCGTTATTAGTACAAGGTAGGGATTATTAAGAATTAATAGGGACCCTCCCATTTTCCTTTGCGATCATGCTGCTATCTCTCGAACGCGCGAATCACTATTTTCAGATTTGTGAAGTCACTCTTTCGACTCTATTTAGGCCTATCTTTACTCTATGGCTTAGGCCTAAACATATGAGAGAAAATTAAATATTGTGGGATACCGCAACTAAATTAAATATAGTTTTTATCTATTGTTTCGAAGCAGACTGAACCCTATCGATGGGGTTATGAGTACTACTACTCACCCAATACAGTTGGTTAATGGAAGTCGCTACAGAAGTAGAACATATTTGATAAATAATAGTGAATGAATGTATTACAAAAATAAATACAATTTATTTGCATGTGGGTGCCCATATACGAAAAATATTTTAGTGCATCTCGAGAAAAAGCCTAAGACATAGGCCTATATGGGCAAACAAATCTTTAACCTTTGCTAATGCCTACACTTTTTCAATTATTATTTTACTGCAATCTATTTACATAATTATCGGTTGGAATAATATCTCCTTGGCATGTGTTTCTGGGAAATTAACCTGAAAGATCAGGTATCTGGCGTTGGACCTGGAGAGTGACGCAGGAGGGTGTTGTCGGTTCGTAAAAATCGAAAGCCGATCAAGGGTCCACTGGTTGCACAGCACAGTTTATCATTAGCAGACTGTATTCCATGGTTCGGCAAAACTGGTCGCAAGTGGTTCACTGGTTTGGTTCAGTCAACTTTGGCGGTATCTATGAGGACATAGGTACACTCACACGTACTAAAAGTTGCTCAGGGGTGGGTCCTTCCTTCCCCTACTCCACCCTGGGTAGGTGGAAGGGGGGAGTCGGGTCCAAGTCTACCCCAACTTTCCACCACTAAACTATCCCCAACTCCCCCACCTTCCTTCTCTAGCTGGCAGTTAGTGATTAGCAACGATTTTTCTCATGTATTACAAATTATTGTTAAATCATCATTGCACATGCTTATAATGACCAACATTTAATATTTATTAGGAATTTACAATTACAATATACTGTATAATTGTATTCTCAAAATGAGTTTCAATACACAACGCGGGTTACACGAATCTTGGCTGTAGTGGTCTTGTGCCTCTCTCTCTCTCTCTCTCATTGCACTACTTTCTACGATCAAGACTTAATGTGATTTCAATATAATAATACCATAATTAAATCCAATCGCATACAGTATTCAGGATATTATGTTCACCATTATTGCAATACACATCAGCACACATTCAATACCATGCATAGTATAAACGGTCTGCATTTAATGCTATGTGTCATATACACTTTGTTTGTCTTCAATCAAGTAAATTTAGAACTCGATACAAATTACTATCAAAGTCGGTGTTAACTTTTAGTAAGGCCTATAGAGCCCTTGAGTAGCAGGGCTCGCCTTCTCACTTCCCCCTTCTCTGCCTCTATCTGTGATCCCAGCCTCTCGCCTCTATAAACCCCCAAATAAGGAATAACATTAATTGACAGTTTTACCATCAACTCTCATCTATGTGTATGGAATGCAGGCAACATTCAACACACATGCTAATGAAGGGAAATCTACCACATTCAGACCTGTTATATCTTGGTTGTATAAAGTGTGTGCTATGAGACTTACAAGGAGTTACAAGGAATAGTTAGTATCTCAAAGACCTTCCGATCCACTTCGGGGAAATATTCGAAGTGGAATGAGAGACATTTTTCAGTGCACTACACTCCTTACAGAGTGAGCAAAATAGTATCTAGTTTCTTCTTGAACTGCTCAACTGTTGAAATGTTTACAACTTCTGAGGAAAGTTTGTTCCAGGTAGAACAGATCATAAATGGGAAACAGTTTCCACAAACACTAGTGCTGAACCTTTTCAATTCTAACTGCCAGCCATGGCAGAGAGAGAGAGAGAGAGAGAGAGGCAGACGCCCACTACAGCCGAGATTCTTGTAACCTACGTTGTGTATAGAGACTCATTTTGAGAATACAATTATACAGTATATTGCATTAATATATTCCTAATAAATGTTAAATGTTGGCCATTATAAGCATGTGCAATGGTGGTTTAAAAATAATTTGTAATGCATGAGAACAATCGTAGCTAATCACTAACTGCCAGCTAGAGAAGGAAGGTGGGGGAGTTGGGAATAGTTTGGGGGTGGAAAGTGGGGGTAGACTTGGACCAGACTCCCCCCTTCCACCTACCCAGGGTGGAGTAGGGGAAGGAAGGACCCACCCCCTGCGCAACTTTTAGTGCGCGTGAGTGTACCGTAGTGGGAGGGGGAACCGGCGAAGTGGAGGGGAAAGGGTAGTTATGGGCGAATGAGAGAGAAGAGGATGAAGAAGGAAAGGGTGAATGAGGTAGCAATGGAGGAAGTTAAAGGGAGATAGGATGGATTTGTCTGGAGAGAGAAGAGAGCAGATGGGAGAAAAAGGAATATGAAGGAAGGCAAAGAAAATGAGTAAGGTGGGTGGGGGTGGGAATCATTGGGTGTGAAGGGAAGGGGCATAGAGTACATATGACCTAGAGGCTAAAGAAGACGCCACAAATCTGTAAATAGGGATCCGCGCGTTCGAGAGATGGCAGCACGATCACAAAGGACAATGGGAGGGGAGGGTCCCCACAAAAACATTATATTGACTATCCTTGGTTCCATTAATTTGTAATAATCCCTACCTTGTACTAATAACGCTATTAATAATCAATTGAACGTTATCCAGAGACTCTGCAGACATGACATAGTTAAATAGACATAAGTAGAGGCTACTGTAATGGCCAGTCATCGTGTAATTGTCGTCATTATGAGGAGGTGCACAAGCAGACTTCCTCCAACACCTGCCATTGTTGATGTGAGATTCGGGAGTTGCCAACGTCAATGGTGGGACAAAATATCCTTAGATGTCATAAGTATAAATGTCCAGTTTTAGTGCTACATTACAAATTAACATCTACATAACATGTAAAATAATAATATATATTCAAAATTACATTTTAATGTGTTGCTTGAAGGTATACAGCTTGCATCATATATGAGTATGTGTTGTAGTGTATATGTAGGCCTATACTTAATATTTTCATCTTGCTTATATATATCTAATTTATATTAAATAATTTACAAGTGTTTTTACCAACATTAATTAACTCTTAAATACGTTCCCTCTTTAACCTATTGCTCCCTCGTTTTGCAGATATTCCCTTAACTTTGGTAACGCTGCAGCAAGCCAGCTGGCAGGCGCGCGCGGCGCTCAGACTATCTATAATAAGGACAAGCCACTGAGGTGCTTTGGTTGTTATACTATACAACAGTGCTACCACCAAATCCCTAGGACGTGCGGCAAAATAACTGTGTGATGTCAAGCTTTCGCCTCTAGGTCATAATTATGTACTCCATGGGAAGGGGGAGGGAAAATAGAGGGAGGGTATGGAAGGGAGAGGACTAGTGGGAGGGGTCGTCCAGATGGTTCCCCACAGTATATACTTAACCAGTGTGGAGTGTCGACCTTCTGCTCATGGGTGTGTATGTTTATATAATTGTGTTTATTTGGTAATAGTTGTTGGTGACACAGCTAAATACTGACAGATGGTCGTTCCTCCTGACTCATAATAATTGTCTCGCAGAGAGGCTCCAGTCCTGACGTTCTTCTTGATGTATAGTGTACTTTCTTAATAATCCAGAAGGGTTGATAGCCTCTGAAGTCCAATTTTAACTAACTAAGTACCAGCTCCTGTAGTTTACTTGTGCAGGTGATAATACGTTGCAGTATGTTTCTATGATCACTTACTGGTACCAGCAGATACCTTTAATATAATGTTATGATATATATTATATATTATATATCCAAGCACATCCATATGCATTTACAACAGACAAGAGCCACATCCGTATGCATAAATATAATACATATTGCGTGACTTCACTTGTATTCATATATTCACATTCATATACATTCACATTTCACAATACTCTGGTTTCCGTCCACACCCAGGTTATTTTGAGTGTTCTCCTCATATCGACGTCTTTGTGTTGGTTTTGTCTTAATTTAATTACCAAGATACTGGTGAGAATTTGTGTGAATATATAAGAGTCTCGAGTAAATATGCCGAGATTTTATAGATATTTAGTTTATTTAGGATTCTAGGGTTTAAAAGATTTGTTCCTAGAATATAATTTAACAGGTTAATAATTATGTCATTGAGTATGTCCTGTATATAATCTTTGACCCATACATAATTCTTATAATTATATTTTATATCACAGTTACTTGTGCCTGTCAGATTGCACTATTGTTAAAAAAGTTCCTTGAGAGTTCGATCTTTATTTTGGAATTATTCTATAATTGCACCTATACGAGCTAAACAAATTATTATTGTATTTAACAGGAAGGTACGACGAGGTAAGCGATGTGATATAGGTGGCAATATGCGGAAATAGATTATAAGGGCATTCCGGTAAGGTTGTTAGGTTAGGCTAATGTCCCTCTGAAACATTGTAAAATCCGTGTCACATCTAGATTGATAGACTTGTCAGAGGGGGCGGAATGCCCTTATAATCTATTTCCGCATATTGCCACCTATACCACATCACTTACCTCGTCGTACCTTCCTGTTAAATACAATAATTTGTTTAGCTCGTATAGGTGCAATTATAGAAACTTACCTTTATTTTTGCTTTCTATATTACTGATATATTTTCATAATTGTTAAACCAATATATTTATACATGATCCTAGGTAATTGTCCTATGAGATAATAATAATTGATATATAGAAGAGATATTGGGTATTATTTGTATACTCTATAAAAGTCTATATAGTGTTAGAAAATAATACCAACATTTTCCCTTAAAGCCAGTCTTGTTTAATTGTATTATATCTTAACTTCGTCAGTTTTCAAGTACTGTATGACGTTTTATGAATTTACGATAAATTATATAAATAATGGTCAGATTATGTTATTGTATTTTCCTTTTCATTATTGGCAGATTATTAAACTAAATATAATAAACACACCACTTAGTTTAATTGTAAGTATTGAACTCAATTATCCTACAGTCATTGTTCATGTTATTATTTGGGGAAACCTAAGCATATACAGCTGTTAATATCACAGTACCGTACTACAATAATTGATTAATATAGCGAACAATGGCTAAATGTGGCAACCATTCTCTGCAGCCTGTGTTCTGCCTCACTGGTCCCATGGAAGCTCGCTGGACCAAGAGTACGGAATAACCTGGATCACCACCACCACCACACGACCACGACCACTACCTCCTCCACCACCACTACCACTACAACCACTACAACTACCACCGCTACCACCACACATCACAGTACAGTAACACCACAAGAGGAAGGACACAAGACACAACCAGCACGAACTGAACAAGTTACGAAAATAACTGACAGGCAAAGTATACAATATATCCCTTACATACGTTCATACTGTCCTAAGCCAATGTACAAATATAAAAATAACATTCCTAACTTACTGGTAGATTGAACACACACACACACACATTAATATATAGACAATACGAATGAATGAGAGACTGTGTGTGTGTGTGTGTGTCTGTGTCCCCCAAATTCTCAATACTGATAACTATACAACATGACTTATATTATTCTTTATAATGTTGGTAAAAGCGTGTTGGCTTTTCCTTTGATCTTGAGGCCTTTGTCAGTCAGTATTAATGCAGGTAAATGGTACAGGTCACACTGTCTGAGAGAGAGAGAGAGAGAGAGAGAGAGAGAGAGAGAGAGAGAGAGGAGAATGGAGGAGAGAGAGAGAGAGAGAGGAGAGAGAGAGAGAGAGAGAGAGAGAGAGAGAGAGAGAGAGAGAGAGAGAGAGAGAGAGAGAGAGAGAGAGAGAGAGAGAGAGAGAGAGAGAGATTTTAACATAACATATAATTGAGACAATTATGATGACAAACTATGTACACTCGCTCCAAGAAGTATCTGCACCCCTATGCTGATCATCTGGTGTGTACAGCTCGGTAGGGTTGGCACCTCTGCCTGCAACTATATCCATGTGACATAGTTGCAGGCAGAGGTACCAACCCTATCAAGCTGTACACACCAGATGATCAGCATAGGGGTGCAGATACTTTTTGGACCTAGTGTACATGTATGTATAAATGAGAACTTAATATTATATATTAAAAATCGCCTTTGAATTATTTATATATTTGGGTGTTGACATTGACCTTTGGATGCGACAATCCGGGCTGACACTTTTCGTAATTCAGTGATTAATTTAGTAAATGTCAAAATCAACATGGGCAATACTGGTAACATTATTTTTCCATCACATTTTTCTGTTTGTTGCAGATATTTTCCTGCCAAAGGGATATTATTACATTTGAGTGGTGATAGTCAGGATTAATAAATAATCCTTGTGCTTTAATCAAAACTACTCGACCTAAGATCGCCTCACTCAGTACACCTTTCACCCTCACTGCTGTTTGTGAGTCCTCATACATCATCTTATTATTGCACGCACCAGCCACTCCTCTACGCCAAGTTTTCTTATAGCCCACTGCATAGCATCTCTGGGCACCCTATCAAAGGCCTTCTTCAGGTATACAAACTCAAGGTACAGATCCCTATCTTGTAGCAAATGTCTTTCCTCCAGCTGCCTGACTGTGAAGATTACATCAATTGTACCACATTCTGACATGAAACCGAACTGCATATTATAGTCGATAGAAATGCTTTCTCTAATCATATCTTCAAAGACTCTCTCACAGACATTCATGAATTGGTTAAGCATTTTCAGGCCCCTATAATTTCCCTTATCTAATGAATCCCCCTTGCCCTTAGCCTTTATATATTTACTGTTACACTGTTATGCCATTCATCAGGGATTATCTCCACTCTAATCATGGAGTTTATTAGCTCAGTGAATAAACTCACTCCTATAACACCCTAGGCTTTAATCATCTTAACTAAAATGCCTGATCACCCTGCAGCTTTTCCGTCCTTTTTTATATTTATTGTGCTGCTTACAATACCTGGTGCTATCAAAGGGGGCAGTGGTAAGTATTAGCTTTTCGTTACTAAGCTGCTCTATATTCCGCTCAAATTCCACATTGAGTAATTGTTCGTAGTGTGCTTTCCAAGCATCTCTAATATCTCTGTCAGCGTAAACAATTGTCCCATTATAATTCCTGACACACTGTTCTCCAACCACATCTCTACTGGCATCCTTAACTCGCCCATTGGGATTTTCTGCATTAGTCACTTGGTTTATGACCCAAGTCCTATACAATTATATTTGCTTTGTACGGTATATACATTTCGTCGCCAGATATTCCTCCCTGCTGCCTCCTGTCTTCCATGCTTTAAAGCATCTTCTATTCTCCTTTATTGCATTTTCAATCTCGTTATTCTACCACCATGACATTTTATGCCAAGAGGACCCTTACTTTTGCAACAGACTTTGTCAGTGGTAGCATGAAGGCCACATTCAAGGAAGCTCCATTGGCTATTTACATCATTTAGCTTAACGCCCCTATTCCTATTCATTCCCTCCAGTTCGTAGCAAAACCTATTTCTGTATTCAGATTTACTCAATGGCCATGCTGCTTTCATTTTCGGTATGTATACCTTCTTGTACACAGGATCTCTACTTAAGGTTAGTAGCATATTTTATACCCATTATGTATGACATAGGCGACTGTGTATTAAGAGAATGTATCCGGCTGGGACGGTCATGAACAATAATTTACTCTCCTCCATCTCGCTACCGCAGACCTGAAAAAGAACGAAAGATACTTTTAGAGAAAGGCTTCATTTTTTGCTGCACCTTTCCATAACCCCAGTATCGGCAATAGGTTTAAAGTAACTTAACCTTTCTCACTATTTTCACGTGGCTATTTTTACAAACCTTACATAATGGAAAGTTTTAGTCCTTGTTTTCTCTCTTGTAACAGCCATGGCCCTTCAAAACGACCTTATCCACTTAGCCTGGAGTGTTGGTAAAGTATGGTGGCTGAACCACATGCACATTATTTTGGTTCAGTTTTTCCAAAAAGGTAGGCCGAATTACCATATGTTGCTGGAACTAGACCCTACCTAATTTGTTTGCCTGTGGGTGTATGTGTGTAGGGCATCAAGCTGTATGACCACGAGTCGGAGCGGTTTGTGGTGGATGGAATCTGGTTCCAAATTGAAGCTATCACTTTTAAGCTCCTGTCTACTTGGTTTGGTGTTGGACTGCTGTGCTGCTGACCAGGGTTCAAGGCTCAGTCAGGTCATGTTGCAATTTTTTTTATACTGTATATAGAGCTCTGCTTGTATATTCTGTGAGGCTTTGTGCGCCAAATTGCAAGTATCCTTCTCTAGTACTTAGCTACTAGTGTATGCTTGTGGGTGTATGTGTGTATGGCATCAAGCTGCGTGACCATGAGTCGGAGCATGTGGTGGTGGATGGAATCTGTTGCCAAATGAATTTATCACTTTCAGCTCCTCGGTGGTCTAGTTGGTGTACAGTTGGACTGCTGAGCTACTGACCCGGGATCGAGGTCCGGCCAGGTCATATCGCAAAGATATTTATGAATAGCTGGATTATTGGACTATTTTTTCGAACATATACTTCAGGAACAAATACCACTATTGCTATTGGCCCTTATACTCAGTAGGTTTTAATCAGATCCACTGAAAATACGAACCCACTACAACATGTCCATATAATGCATATACTACTTGATTGTGTAGGCCAGAATTATGGTCTCGGATGTTACAATTCTACTCCAGAACTATTTGCTGTGAAGTTGTATTAATGCAAAATATATATACAACAACTTGAAGTTAGGCTAATTTATTTCTTGGAATATTGCTAGAGTAAGTGAAGTATATATGCTACCAATTAAAATACTGTAATGATTTCACTGTTTAATAATTAATTGTGGTTAATATGTAATTTGAAATGCATAAGAAATACAATATTACATAGCTGTATTTCGTTTGTCCTATTTGTCTTCAGTACAGTACAATGGTTTATATCGTTGTATCAATACCGAGCACTGGTTGATTGTAATACCCGCTCCTTACAGCTTCTGCCCTACTTCACCGGTCCTGTGGAGGCTACTAAACTACCATTACCACCACAACCACCACCATAACTAGGACCAACAACACCACCATCACCAGTACACTAACACCACGTGAGGAAGGACACACCCAGCACAAGGTGAACCAGGTACGAATATGACTTGAAACATAATATCACTATCATAAGTTAATACTAATCCATTTTACTGTACAACTTTAACATCGCAATACTAATCATCAATACAATAATAACACTGACCTTATCATTTAGCGTTGTAAATTATAACTTGTGCTCTATCAAAATATTCCTCCCCAGTTTCGTGCTGCTACACTTCGTCCAAATGCCCACAATATAATAAGGCCCTCACATCTCCTTACCATCTATCTATCGATCTATCAATCCATCTATATACTGTAGACTATATCAGACCATCCACATCTCTCCCTCCTCCAACACACACACACACACACACACATACCATACAGAGAGAGAGAGAGGGAGAGAGACTATTATAAGACCATATGTACCCACTGTGACTCCTTGTAATCCCTGTAACCAACAAGTTCCACAGCACCACCATGAACCACAAACAACACTAGCTGAGTGTTGCTATAGTTACTACAAATCTCCCCGTTATCACTTCACTAAAGGCGAATTCACACGGACGCTTCTTTCGGCAATTTTTTACCGTCAACTCAACTCAACTGTGTTCTGGCTACATTTTTGGATAATTATGTACAGTAATGATATAGCTACTAATACAAATTAAGTTTAGTGGCAAAAATATGTATTAAATATGAGAAATCGCTTAAAAACGCTCATCAAAATGCGTCTCTCTCTCAGAGAAAGAGAAAGAAAGCGATGTGGGACTCCCTTATAGTTTCTTCCGTTACCCAACGTTTACGCTCACTTTCATCTTCACTTTTTGTTTGTGACCACTTCTTCATAATGATTTAACCTTTCTGTTACTCTGGCTATGTTAAGTTATTATATAGGTTGCCCTACCACACAAGCTCCCAACTCCCCAATACATTTTCATATATCTCCAGCATGTAGGCCTACCACAATTTTTCATTCATATGTATTTATTTGCATTGAACATACAGATAAGCTTAACAAAAGAAGTCGGCAGAATCCGAATATCACTGACATACCGGTAATAGTTTAATGGCATAAACTAGTATCCTGGATTTCGAACAGCTCGTAATGGGAATGTTTGGGTAGAGATTATGTTTGAAAGATTTATGTTGATAAGTACTGTAACGAACTGATTCTCACATGCTGCATAGCCCCCCCCCCCCCTCTCTCTCTCTCTCTCTCCCCTTTGCTTTGTCTTCATCCACTTCCTCCTCATCTTCCTCAGGTTTATCATCACCACCTACACCATCATCATCACCAGTATTATCAGTTCATCATTATCTTGACTATCATAATAATTTATTTTGGAAAAGCCAAACCAGTATACAGTATGTTGTGGAAAAGTTTCACTGTATTTATATATATATATATATATATGTTATATTTACACCGTGAGAACAATTACATCTAATGGACCGAGTTTCTGTAAGCTAAGGTTAATATCGGGTTCGCCGTAACAATATTGATCAGTTTTTTGTTGTTGAAGTACGGTACGTAGTTTCACGTCAATCCTATCTGGCCACACTTTTACCGTCTGATAATACAGCACGTTATATTCCTACATTCCCAAATTGTTCCCTGCTCTTGATCTGTCTTCTTACTGGGTCCTTCACTTTTTTGTTTACCTCCTTGGGGAGGAATATTGAATATCAGAATACATAGTAATTCAAGTGTGAAATAATTGTCACTATTTTTAATTAAATTAAACTATAAATAGTTGATATAATGACAAAATAATACAGGTAAACGTTAAACATGTAATGGCAGTATAAGTCAATCGTGTATGTGTGCGTGCATGTCTTTGTGGATGGTGTTAATTAAATGTTAATTACTTTAATATAATATATGGAAGAGAGAGAGAGAGAGAGAGAGAGAGAGAGAGAGAGAGAGAGAGAGAGATGCATGAATATACTGTATGTACAGTATGTGTGTACTCAAGTTGCTCGTTCTGATGAGCTAATTTCACTGAAAGTCATAGTTGCAATTACTTGCTAATCTAGAAGAGGAAGTATACTCCTCAAATACCCACACTAGAGTCTGCTCTCTCTCTCTCTCTCTCTCTCTCTCTCTCTCTCTCTCTCTCTCTCTCTCTCTCTCTCTCTCTCTCTCTCTCTCTCTCACTCACTCACTCTCTCACTCACTCACTCACTCACTCACTCACTCACTCACTCACTCACTCTCACTCTGACTCTCACTCTCACTCTCACTCAAAACTCCGCAGAAATTTGGTATATCACATTTCCGTCCAAGTTGTCTAACTGTATACTGCCGCCACAAACCAGCTTCCTTCTCTGGCCCTGCTAAGTCTGTCAATATCCTCTACCGCATCCCAGAACTCTCTGAAGTTGAGACATTTCTGTTGAAGCGTATGTGTAAAAGTAATGTTGTAAACAATATCACCCCACAGATGTTTTGCAATTTGAGGAACGGGACTCATAATGTTGCTATGGTTGATACAGCAGTGGCTGAGTAAAGCTAAAGATATTGATTGTCTTAAGGGGGAGGTATTCGCTTTTTCTGGACCCCCTTCTCTCTCATGTTTAGCATATTAGTTTTGAGATATTACGCTCGGCCCATTAGTTTGGCGATTTTGAGACCTATCGCCTCATTTCTTTGTCAATATTTAGACTTGTGCCATTTAGGTGTCGATTTTTTTACTGGCGAGCGATAGCAAGTCTGTAATTTTAGAAGGAACCGGCCATCGGCCGGGATTTTTTTTTACCGAAAAATGTACAAATTTATCTTGAAAGTGAGTCTAGGTTTTTTTTTTAAGCTTGATGGAGGTCTAGCGAGGAAACTCAAAAATAGATTAATAAACAAATATATAGTCCAAAATGCAAGCACTACCCCTTTAATGAATAAATAACCAAAGGTACGGGAAAACAGGAGACTACGGACAAACAAACAAAATACGAACAGTATGATTGTAGCCCAAAGTAATTAATTAAGTCGGAAGAAGAACGGAGGAGGAAGAGAGAGAGAAGGATCGGAATACAAATATAGGGAGAAGAAGGGAAGAGGAGCAGGGGAGTCGAATTAACCCCTTCTGTACCGGTGACTTTTTGTTTTTATTTAATTTCACCTACATTTAGACGATTTTATGAAGCTTAGGAAGAATATATGTTAGCTAAAAGGATTAATTGAGATGGTCTATAGCCTTTTAATGAGTAGACGGCCTTCCTAAGCGGTATAAAATCGTCTAATAGTTGGCAGGATATAGCAAAAAGTACATCACCGGTACAGAAGAGGTTAAGAAGAGGGAACAATGGAAGAAGAAAGGAAAAGAAGGAGGGGATGTGGGATGCTGGGAAACAGAAGGTGAAGTAATAGGAGAATGCATAACGGTAAACTAGGAGGAAAGTACTCTACAAAATATAGTACAGCTTAGTTTTAGAGACCTAACTAATTTGTGTCAGTGATATCCAACGTTAAGGGGAGATGGTTCACTTTTTGGTCTATGTTTTTACATATTTTTTATTTTTCTAGTTTCCTCTTTAAACCTCCATCAAACTTGCAATAAACAACCCCAGGTTCTCCCTTCAAGATAAATGAGTACATTTTTGTACCGAAAATTTTGATACTTCTTAATTACAGGCTCGCTCTCGCTCGCCAGGAAAAAAATCGACACCTAAATGGCACGAAAGGTCCTAATATTGAGAACTAAATGGGGTAAAAAGTCTTAAAATCACCAAACTAATTGATCGAACGTCTGAATATCTAAAACACTCATGGGGCTAAACATGGGGGAAAAGGGGAGCCATAAAACCGGCCCATCCCCCCTTAACACACAGTGTACTTCAGATATGACTTTGGAGCGTGCCTCTGTATAACCGTCCGACTTCTATTTCACCCTCTCTCAGTGACTAGGTTTCGATTCCTCCTGCACACTAATATCCCCTTATTTACCGGCGACGTCTTTTGTATTCGATTTCAGCTACATTTAGACGATTTAATGAATCTTAGGAAAGATGTATGGTAGCTAAAAAGATTAATTGAGATTTTCTGTAGCAGCCTTTTAGTAAGTAGACGTCCTTCCTAAGCTGAACAAAATCGCCTAATAGTTGCCAGAATATAATGAAAAGTACACCACAGGTACAGAAGGTAATATTCATCAAACCCTCGTGATCCATTGAGAAACCTTTTGTCTAACTAATGGTCGTATTTCTTGAGAACTTCCTTTCCTTCAGCAATCAGCTTTACTCAGCTCTCATCATCATTAGTATAGAATATGTCACTCTCATACTGTCGATTTCTCACTGTACGTCCCCTCGTATTCGTTTCCCATAATCCTGGTCCTATGCTGCTCAGATGAACAATCTTTTTATACTTATAGCTGTGTTTCCGGTATGTTACCCCTACCCAAGTTCTTCCTTTCTTCTCAGTTCTTCTCATGTGTTTAACCTTCTCACCATTTCCTCCTTTCAACGGCACCTATCTTTACGTGTTCACCGTCATTTCCAATTCTGTTAGTCTGTTCTCTGGCCCTCGTTCATTTATTCTCTACCTTCTATCCATTTTTGTCTTTGTATGTTCCTCAACTTATCTGTTTCCAATTCTACCAGTTCTTTATCAGTATATTCTTGAATTTTTTTGCTAAACTTTTTACAAACTCAATTTAGTTATGTTGGTTATTTGAAAACTAAAGTAAGGGGTAGCTAAAATCACACACATAGGCCCCCCCCCCACACACACTCACACTCTTTTTATGTTGGGAAACCGTCTGATTATGCAAGTTAGCTTAATGGCTTCATTTATATATTGACATGGATGTGCGTATGTATGCATTAAGTGTATGGTGGTACAGTCGTCCAAATAAGTGATTCCGCGGCACCAACTATATTTCGATCAATAATTGGTATCAGCACTTTCTAAACATGTTATTCATTGTTTCGAGTGAGATATATTTACATGTTCCTATCTTTACACACCCTATTCAACATATGACAGACATTAATACAAATTTGGCATTGGGCCCAAATTTGGCAAAAGAGTTTCAATGCGGATAAATGTAAAGTACTAGATATCGGATACCAAAATGAGAAAGCAAACTATTTGATGAATGGCACTCAGCTTAAGAATGTAAACAGAGAAACCGATCTGGGAGTAACAATATCGAGTAACCTAAAACCGAGTCAACAATGTTCAGAAGTTGTTAAGAAGGCAAACAAAATAATTGGCTTTATAGGCAGGTCATTTGAGCATAAATCCAAAGACGTTATCCTAACCCTTTACAATTTCTTAGTCCGCCCTCTTCTGGAATACTGCGTTCAATCCTGGTGCCCTTATTACCAAAAAGATATAGACAAGCTAGAACGAGTTAAACGTAGAGTTACCAAAATGATACGGTACCTAGCCTAAAGAACAATCCATACGAGGTGCGTCTTAGAGAATTAAATCTATTTCCTTTAACCCAGCGCAGATTAAGAGGCGACTTAATTCAAGTGTTCAAAATCATCAAAGGCATCGACAATATGAACTGTAGTAAGTACTTCACTATCGACCAATCTAATTACGCGCGGGGAAACGGTTGCAAAATTATTGGTAAAACTTTTAACTCGCACGAATCTAAGAATTTCTTCTTCAATCGTGTTGTCAACTTGTGGAATGGGCTTCCCCGAGACGTTATAGACTGCAGTACCGTTGATTCATTTAAACTTCGCCTAGACAAATATCTCGCATCAAACCCGCGACTGACTACGTTTGTAAATGAATAACTTTATTTTATCCCCCCCCTCAATTACTAACCCATCTGTCCCCTACTAACTTCCTAATCCTGTCACGGATATCAGTTCCAGGGCAGTATTTCCCTTTCCAATGTTCTCTTACCCACTCTAAACCACTGTTTGGACACTTGATCCACAGTATTTTAGAGGACAAGCAGCCTAGAAGGGTCACTAGAACTATTGTTGCTTGATTTCCTTTGTACTCCTTTGTACAACACACAGTGAGCAATACGTAATGGCAGCGGAGACCACAACTTATTTGGCCTACTGTACCTTTGAGGATATAGAGAGTAGAGGGAAGTTTGATAATGGGTAACATGGGGTTTGTGGGATGCCGGGTGACTGAGTGAGTCCATACATCCACCATATATTTAATCACAAATTAAATTACTAAGAACAAATGTTATATCCCATATATTTTTAAATATTTATCAAATGTATAGTTACAATTAAATATAGCCTAATACAAATTTAATGTCAAAAATGTTGAATTATTGTGATATATATTAACACAAATACCGAAAAAGGTTGATCTTAAACAGTGGATGAACAACAATGAAATATTCGATTATTTTTTTTTGGCTGGAGCTAAGAAATTAATGCTGCACTATAAGTACAACTAAAAAGACACTACTTAGTGGAATATAAGTTATTAGTGTTATTCTATATTCAACAATCTGATAAAAGTTAAACAAACGTAACTTTATTTAAAGATTGCAATTTTTAATTGATTCAACAGGGAAGGCTAATCAATTACAAATTGTAAAATGGGATTTATGCGATTTATCATAAATTATTTGGGATTACGATTTTGTGTAATTGAAGTTAGGGACTTCCTATTACAGATGAATTAAAAACATGATTGTTGCAGTTATATTTTGTACCTAGTGTAAATGGTATGGCTTCGTTATTGGATAGTGTCATTTGTTGATTATTATAATTACTTACTTACAGAATACTATATTTCCGAACACACTAATTATATTGTCTGTACTACATGTGCTGTGCATCTTACATAATACAAATTCAAACTCAATTTCGCTTGTTCTTGCCCTTGCTCTTGCCCACTTCATCCCTCTCTTCCAACCTTCACTAAGTTCAATCTACTGGATTTTGCCAAAACTGCGGTACTGTACATCACCTATTAATATGCATATGCGAAGCCTAATCAACCTTACACCTCCTCAAAAATACAGGTAGACATCCTTCCCAAGATGAAAAGGCTGAACTCGAAAAGTCTACGGTAAAAGAAAACGGCGCATTGGCCCTCCGGCAGCAGAAACAATTGATACGCACTCCGGAGGCCTGCCGAAAACTTACGGGTAGGCTAAGCGATATCGAAAAATGCTTTTTTCGCGGGGTACCAAGAACAAAATTTACTTTTTTTTTTACACTTTCCTACTCAAAAGGATCCCCCTAATGAAAATATACACCCAAACTCCCTTTTCGAAAAACTTCGAAAATTGACCCGAGAGCTCCAATTTTCCATGACTTGAGTCATCGAAATTTTGGTTTGGAGATGAAATCTCGATTTTCAATAGTGAGTGCCATACTCTATAGGATTGATAAGCATAAAGAGCTAAGGTCATTGGAATATTTTTGTTTCGTTTAAACCTCTGGGGCATCGAAGGGCAGGGCTCGAAAGATTACTGTATTTTGCCAAAACTGCGGTACTGTACATCACCTATTAATATGCATATGCGAAGCCTAATCAACCTTACACCTCCTCAAAAATACAGGTAGACATCCTTCCCAAGATGAAAAGGCTGAACTCGAAAAGTCTACGGTAAAAGAAAACGGCGCATTGGCCCTCCGGCAGCAGAAACAATTGATACGCACTCCGGAGGCCTGCCGAAAACTTACGGGTAGGCTAAGCGATATCGAAAAATGCTTTTTTCGCGGGGTACCAAGAACAAAATTTACTTTTTTTTTACACTTTCCTACTCAAAAGGATCCCCCTAATGAAAATATACACCCAAACTCCCTTTTCGAAAAACTTCGAAAATTGACCCGAGAGCTCCAATTTTCCATGACTTGAGTCATCGAAATTTTGGTTTGGAGATGAAATCTCGATTTTCAATAGTGAGTGCCATACTCTATAGGATTGATAAGCATAAAGAGCTAAGGTCATTGGAATATTTTTGTTTCGTTTAAACCTCTGGGGCATCGAAGGGCAGGGCTCGAAAGATTACTGTATTTTGCCAAAACTGCGGTACTGTACATCACCTATTAATATGCATATGCGAAGCCTAATCAACCTTACACCTCCTCAAAAATACAGGTAGACATCCTTCCCAAGATGAAAAGGCTGAACTCGAAAAGTCTACGGTAAAAGAAAACGGCGCATTGGCCCTCCGGCAGCAGAAACAATTGATACGCACTCCGGAGGCCTGCCGAAAACTTACGGGTAGGCTAAGCGATATCGAAAAATGCTTTTTTCGCGGGGTACCAAGAACAAAATTTACTTTTTTTTTACACTTTCCTACTCAAAAGGATCCCCCTAATGAAAATATACACCCAAACTCCCTTTTCGAAAAACTTCGAAAATTGACCCGAGAGCTCCAATTTTCCATGACTTGAGTCATCGAAATTTTGGTTTGGAGATGAAATCTCGATTTTCAATAGTGAGTGCCATACTCTATAGGATTGATAAGCATAAAGAGCTAAGGTCATTGGAATATTTTTGTTTCGTTTAAACCTCTGGGGCATCGAAGGGCAGGGCTCGAAAGATTACATTATTTTGCCAAAACTGCGGTACTGTACATCACCTATTAATATGCATATGCGAAGCCTAATCAACCTTACACCTCCTCAAAAATACAGGTAGACATCCTTCCCAAGATGAAAAGGCTGAACTCGAAAAGTCTACGGTAAAAGAAAACGGCGCATTGGCCCTCCGGCAGCAGAAACAATTGATACGCACTCCGGAGGCCTGCCGAAAACTTACGGGTAGGCTAAGCGATATCGAAAAATGCTTTTTTCGCGGGGTACCAAGAACAAAATTTACTTTTTTTTTACACTTTCCTACTCAAAAGGATCCCCCTAATGAAAATATACACCCAAACTCCCTTTTCGAAAAACTTCGAAAATTGACCCGAGAGCTCCAATTTTCCATGACTTGAGTCATCGAAATTTTGGTTTGGAGATGAAATTCGATTTTCAATAGTGAGTGCCATACTCTATAGGATTGATAAGCATAAAGAGCTAAGGTCATTGGAATATTTTTGTTTCGTTTAAACCTCTGGGGCATCGAAGGGCAGGGCTCGAAAGATTACTGTATTTTGCCAAAACTGCGGTACTGTACATCACCTATTAATATGCATATGCGAAGCCTAATCAACCTTACACCTCCTCAAAAATACAGGTAGACATCCTTCCCAAGATGAAAAGGCTGAACTCGAAAAGTCTACGGTAAAAGAAAACGGCGCATTGGCCCTCCGGCAGCAGAAACAATTGATACGCACTCCGGAGGCCTGCCGAAAACTTACGGGTAGGCTAAGCGATATCGAAAAATGCTTTTTTCGCGGGGTACCAAGAACAAAATTTACTTTTTTTTTACACTTTCCTACTCAAAAGGATCCCCCTAATGAAAATATACACCCAAACTCCCTTTTCGAAAAACTTCGAAAATTGACCCGAGAGCTCCAATTTTCCATGACTTGAGTCATCGAAATTTTGGTTTGGAGATGAAATCTCGATTTTCAATAGTGAGTGCCATACTCTATAGGATTGATAAGCATAAAGAGCTAAGGTCATTGGAATATTTTTGTTTCGTTTAAACCTCTGGGGCATCGAAGGGCAGGGCTCGAAAGATTACTGTATTTTGCCAAAACTGCGGTACTGTACATCACCTATTAATATGCATATGCGAAGCCTAATCAACCTTACACCTCCTCAAAAATACAGGTAGACATCCTTCCCAAGATGAAAAGGCTGAACTCGAAAAGTCTACGGTAAAAGAAAACGGCGCATTGGCCCTCCGGCAGCAGAAACAATTGATACGCACTCCGGAGGCCTGCCGAAAACTTACGGGTAGGCTAAGCGATATCGAAAAATGCTTTTTTCGCGGGGTACCAAGAACAAAATTTACTTTTTTTTTACACTTTCCTACTCAAAAGGATCCCCCTAATGAAAATATACACCCAAACTCCCTTTTCGAAAAACTTCGAAAATTGACCCGAGAGCTCCAATTTTCCATGACTTGAGTCATCGAAATTTTGGTTTGGAGATGAAATCTCGATTTTCAATAGTGAGTGCCATACTCTATAGGATTGATAAGCATAAAGAGCTAAGGTCATTGGAATATTTTTGTTTCGTTTAAACCTCTGGGGCATCGAAGGGCAGGGCTCGAAAGATTACTGTATTTTGCCAAAACTGCGGTACTGTACATCACCTATTAATATGCATATGCGAAGCCTAATCAACCTTACACCTCCTCAAAAATACAGGTAGACATCCTTCCCAAGATGAAAAGGCTGAACTCGAAAAGTCTACGGTAAAAGAAAACGGCGCATTGGCCCTCCGGCAGCAGAAACAATTGATACGCACTCCGGAGGCCTGCCGAAAACTTACGGGTAGGCTAAGCGATATCGAAAAATGCTTTTTTCGCGGGGTACCAAGAACAAAATTTACTTTTTTTTTACACTTTCCTACTCAAAAGGATCCCCCTAATGAAAATATACACCCAAACTCCCTTTTCGAAAAACTTCGAAAATTGACCCGAGAGCTCCAATTTTCCATGACTTGAGTCATCGAAATTTTGGTTTGGAGATGAAATCTCGATTTTCAATAGTGAGTGCCATACTCTATAGGATTGATAAGCATAAAGAGCTAAGGTCATTGGAATATTTTTGTTTCGTTTAAACCTCTGGGGCATCGAAGGGCAGGGCTCGAAAGATTACTGTATTTTGCCAAAACTGCGGTACTGTACATCACCTATTAATATGCATATGCGAAGCCTAATCAACCTTACACCTCCTCAAAAATACAGGTAGACATCCTTCCCAAGATGAAAAGGCTGAACTCGAAAAGTCTACGGTAAAAGAAAACGGCGCATTGGCCCTCCGGCAGCAGAAACAATTGATACGCACTCCGGAGGCCTGCCGAAAACTTACGGGTAGGCTAAGCGATATCGAAAAATGCTTTTTTCGCGGGGTACCAAGAACAAAATTTACTTTTTTTTTACACTTTCCTACTCAAAAGGATCCCCCTAATGAAAATATACACCCAAACTCCCTTTTCGAAAAACTTCGAAAATTGACCCGAGAGCTCCAATTTTCCATGACTTGAGTCATCGAAATTTTGGTTTGGAGATGAAATCTCGATTTTCAATAGTGAGTGCCATACTCTATAGGATTGATAAGCATAAAGAGCTAAGGTCATTGGAATATTTTTGTTTCGTTTAAACCTCTGGGGCATCGAAGGGCAGGGCTCGAAAGATTACTGTATTTTGCCAAAACTGCGGTACTGTACATCACCTATTAATATGCATATGCGAAGCCTAATCAACCTTACACCTCCTCAAAAATACAGGTAGACATCCTTCCCAAGATGAAAAGGCTGAACTCGAAAAGTCTACGGTAAAAGAAAACGGCGCATTGGCCCTCCGGCAGCAGAAACAATTGATACGCACTCCGGAGGCCTGCCGAAAACTTACGGGTAGGCTAAGCGATATCGAAAAATGCTTTTTTCGCGGGGTACCAAGAACAAAATTTACTTTTTTTTTACACTTTCCTACTCAAAAGGATCCCCCTAATGAAAATATACACCCAAACTCCCTTTTCGAAAAACTTCGAAAATTGACCCGAGAGCTCCAATTTTCCATGACTTGAGTCATCGAAATTTTGGTTTGGAGATGAAATCTCGATTTTCAATAGTGAGTGCCATACTCTATAGGATTGATAAGCATAAAGAGCTAAGGTCATTGGAATATTTTTGTTTCGTTTAAACCTCTGGGGCATCGAAGGGCAGGGCTCGAAAGATTACTGTATTTTGCCAAAACTGCGGTACTGTACATCACCTATTAATATGCATATGCGAAGCCTAATCAACCTTACACCTCCTCAAAAATACAGGTAGACATCCTTCCCAAGATGAAAAGGCTGAACTCGAAAAGTCTACGGTAAAAGAAAACGGCGCATTGGCCCTCCGGCAGCAGAAACAATTGATACGCACTCCGGAGGCCTGCCGAAAACTTACGGGTAGGCTAAGCGATATCGAAAAATGCTTTTTTCGCGGGGTACCAAGAACAAAATTTACTTTTTTTTTACACTTTCCTACTCAAAAGGATCCCCCTAATGAAAATATACACCCAAACTCCCTTTTCGAAAAACTTCGAAAATTGACCCGAGAGCTCCAATTTTCCATGACTTGAGTCATCGAAATTTTGGTTTGGAGATGAAATCTCGATTTTCAATAGTGAGTGCCATACTCTATAGGATTGATAAGCATAAAGAGCTAAGGTCATTGGAATATTTTTGTTTCGTTTAAACCTCTGGGGCATCGAAGGGCAGGGCTCGAAAGATTACTGTATTTTGCCAAAACTGCGGTACTGTACATCACCTATTAATATGCATATGCGAAGCCTAATCAACCTTACACCTCCTCAAAAATACAGGTAGACATCCTTCCCAAGATGAAAAGGCTGAACTCGAAAAGTCTACGGTAAAAGAAAACGGCGCATTGGCCCTCCGGCAGCAGAAACAATTGATACGCACTCCGGAGGCCTGCCGAAAACTTACGGGTAGGCTAAGCGATATCGAAAAATGCTTTTTTCGCGGGGTACCAAGAACAAAATTTACTTTTTTTTTACACTTTCCTACTCAAAAGGATCCCCCTAATGAAAATATACACCCAAACTCCCTTTTCGAAAAACTTCGAAAATTGACCCGAGAGCTCCAATTTTCCATGACTTGAGTCATCGAAATTTTGGTTTGGAGATGAAATCTCGATTTTCAATAGTGAGTGCCATACTCTATAGGATTGATAAGCATAAAGAGCTAAGGTCATTGGAATATTTTTGTTTCGTTTAAACCTCTGGGGCATCGAAGGGCAGGGCTCGAAAGATTACTGTATTTTGCCAAAACTGCGGTACTGTACATCACCTATTAATATGCATATGCGAAGCCTAATCAACCTTACACCTCCTCAAAAATACAGGTAGACATCCTTCCCAAGATGAAAAGGCTGAACTCGAAAAGTCTACGGTAAAAGAAAACGGCGCATTGGCCCTCCGGCAGCAGAAACAATTGATACGCACTCCGGAGGCCTGCCGAAAACTTACGGGTAGGCTAAGCGATATCGAAAAATGCTTTTTTCGCGGGGTACCAAGAACAAAATTTACTTTTTTTTTTACACTTTCCTACTCAAAAGGATCCCCTAATGAAAATATACACCCAAACTCCCTTTTCGAAAAACTTCGAAAATTGACCCGAGAGCTCCAATTTTCCATGACTTGAGTCATCGAAATTTTGGTTTGGAGATGAAATCTCGATTTTCAATAGTGAGTGCCATACTCTATAGGATTGATAAGCATAAAGAGCTAAGGTCATTGGAATATTTTTGTTTCGTTTAAACCTCTGGGGCATCGAAGGGCAGGGCTCGAAAGATTACTGTATTTTGCCAAAACTGCGGTACTGTACATCACCTATTAATATGCATATGCGAAGCCTAATCAACCTTACACCTCCTCAAAAATACAGGTAGACATCCTTCCCAAGATGAAAAGGCTGAACTCGAAAAGTCTACGGTAAAAGAAAACGGCGCATTGGCCCTCCGGCAGCAGAAACAATTGATACGCACTCCGGAGGCCTGCCGAAAACTTACGGGTAGGCTAAGCGATATCGAAAAATGCTTTTTTCGCGGGGTACCAAGAACAAAATTTACTTTTTTTTTACACTTTCCTACTCAAAAGGATCCCCCTAATGAAAATATACACCCAAACTCCCTTTTCGAAAAACTTCGAAAATTGACCCGAGAGCTCCAATTTTCCATGACTTGAGTCATCGAAATTTTGGTTTGGAGATGAAATCTCGATTTTCAATAGTGAGTGCCATACTCTATAGGATTGATAAGCATAAAGAGCTAAGGTCATTGGAATATTTTTGTTTCGTTTAAACCTCTGGGGCATCGAAGGGCAGGGCTCGAAAGATTACTGTATTTTGCCAAAACTGCGGTACTGTACATCACCTATTAATATGCATATGCGAAGCCTAATCAACCTTACACCTCCTCAAAAATACAGGTAGACATCCTTCCCAAGATGAAAAGGCTGAACTCGAAAAGTCTACGGTAAAAGAAAACGGCGCATTGGCCCTCCGGCAGCAGAAACAATTGATACGCACTCCGGAGGCCTGCCGAAAACTTACGGGTAGGCTAAGCGATATCGAAAAATGCTTTTTTCGCGGGGTACCAAGAACAAAATTTACTTTTTTTTTACACTTTCCTACTCAAAAGGATCCCCCTAATGAAAATATACACCCAAACTCCCTTTTCGAAAAACTTCGAAAATTGACCCGAGAGCTCCAATTTTCCATGACTTGAGTCATCGAAATTTTGGTTTGGAGATGAAATCTCGATTTTCAATAGTGAGTGCCATACTCTATAGGATTGATAAGCATAAAGAGCTAAGGTCATTGGAATATTTTTGTTTCGTTTAAACCTCTGGGGCATCGAAGGGCAGGGCTCGAAAGATTACTGTATTTTGCCAAAACTGCGGTACTGTACATCACCTATTAATATGCATATGCGAAGCCTAATCAACCTTACACCTCCTCAAAAATACAGGTAGACATCCTTCCCAAGATGAAAAGGCTGAACTCGAAAAGTCTACGGTAAAAGAAAACGGCGCATTGGCCCTCCGGCAGCAGAAACAATTGATACGCACTCCGGAGGCCTGCCGAAAACTTACGGGTAGGCTAAGCGATATCGAAAAATGCTTTTTTCGCGGGGTACCAAGAACAAAATTTGCTTTTTTTTTACACTTTCCTACTCAAAAGGATCCCCTAATGAAAATATACACCCAAACTCCCTTTTCGAAAAACTTCGAAAATTGACCCGAGAGCTCCAATTTTCCATGACTTGAGTCATCGAAATTTTGGTTTGGAGATGAAATCTCGATTTTCAATAGTGAGTGCCATACTCTATAGGATTGATAAGCATAAAGAGCTAAGGTCATTGGAATATTTTTGTTTCGTTTAAACCTCTGGGGCATCGAAGGGCAGGGCTCGAAAGATTACTGTATTTTGCCAAAACTGCGGTACTGTACATCACCTATTAATATGCATATGCGAAGCCTAATCAACCTTACACCTCCTCAAAAATACAGGTAGACATCCTTCCCAAGATGAAAAGGCTGAACTCGAAAAGTCTACGGTAAAAGAAAACGGCGCATTGGCCCTCCGGCAGCAGAAACAATTGATACGCACTCCGGAGGCCTGCCGAAAACTTACGGGTAGGCTAAGCGATATCGAAAAATGCTTTTTTCGCGGGGTACCAAGAACAAAATTTACTTTTTTTTTACACTTTCCTACTCAAAAGGATCCCCCTAATGAAAATATACACCCAAACTCCCTTTTCGAAAAACTTCGAAAATTGACCCGAGAGCTCCAATTTTCCATGACTTGAGTCATCGAAATTTTGGTTTGGAGATGAAATCTCGATTTTCAATAGTGAGTGCCATACTCTATAGGATTGATAAGCATAAAGAGCTAAGGTCATTGGAATATTTTTTGTTTGTTTAAACCTCTGGGGCATCGAAGGGCAGGGCTCGAAAGATTACTGTATTTTTGCCCAAACTGCGGTACTGTACATCACCTATTAATATGCATATGCGAAGCCTAATCAACCTTACACCTCCTCAAAAATACAGGTAGACATCCTTCCCAAGATGAAAAGGCTGAACTCGAAAAGTCTACGGTAAAAGAAAACGGCGCATTGGCCCTCCGGCAGCAGAAACAATTGATACGCACTCCGGAGGCCAGCCGAAAACTTACGGGTAAGCTAAGCGATATCGAAAAATGCTTTTTTTCGCGGGGTACCAAGAACACAATTTACTTTTTTTTAACACTTTCCTACTCAAAAGGATCCCCCTAATGAAAATATACACCCGAACTCCCTTTTCGAAAAACTTCGAAAATTGACCCGAGAGCTCCAATTTTCCATGACTTGAGTCATCGAAATTTTGGTTTGGAGATGAAATCTCGATTTTCAATAGTGAGTGCCATACTCTATAGGATTGATAAGCATAAAGAGCTAAGGTCATTGGAATATTTTTGTTTCGTTTAAACCTCTGGGGCATCGAAGGGCAGGGCTCGAAAGATTACTGTATTTTGCCAAAACTGCGGTACTGTACATCACCTATTAATATGCATATGCGAAGCCTAATCAACCTTACACCTCCTCAAAAATACAGGTAGACATCCTTCCCAAGATGAAAAGGCTGAACTCGAAAAGTCTACGGTAAAAGAAAACGGCGCATTGGCCCTCCGGCAGCAGAAACAATTGATACGCACTCCGGAGGCCTGCCGAAAACTTACGGGTAGGCTAAGCGATATCGAAAAATGCTTTTTTCGCGGGGTACCAAGAACAAATTTTTTTTTTTTTACACTTTCCTACTCAAAAGGATCCCCCTAATGAAAATATACACCCAAACTCCCTTTTCGAAAAACTTCGAAAATTGACCCGAGAGCTCCAATTTTCCATGACTTGAGTCATCGAAATTTTGGTTTGGAGATGAAATCTCGATTTTCAATAGTGAGTGCCATACTCTATAGGATTGATAAGCATAAAGAGCTAAGGTCATTGGAATATTTTTGTTTCGTTAAACCTCTGGGGCATCGAAGGGCAGGGCTCGAAAGATTACTGTATTTTGCCAAAACTGCGGTACTGTACATCACCTATTAATATGCATATGCGAAGCCTAATCAACCTTACACCTCCTCAAAAATACAGGTAGACATCCTTCCCAAGATGAAAAGGCTGAACTCGAAAAGTCTACGGTAAAAGAAAACGGCGCATTGGCCCTCCGGCAGCAGAAACAATTGATACGCACTCCGGAGGCCTGCCGAAAACTTACGGGTAGGCTAAGCGATATCGAAAAATGCTTTTTTCGCGGGGTACCAAGAACAAAATTTACTTTTTTTTTACACTTTCCTACTCAAAAGGATCCCCCTAATGAAAATATACACCCAAACTCCCTTTTCGAAAAACTTCGAAAATTGACCCGAGAGCTCCAATTTTCCATGACTTGAGTCATCGAAATTTTGGTTTGGAGATGAAATCTCGATTTTCAATAGTGAGTGCCATACTCTATAGGATTGATAAGCATAAAGAGCTAAGGTCATTGGAATATTTTTGTTTCGTTTAAACCTCTGGGGCATCGAAGGGCAGGGCTCGAAAGATTACTGTATTTTGCCAAAACTGCGGTACTGTACATCACCTATTAATATGCATATGCGAAGCCTAATCAACCTTACACCTCCTCAAAAATACAGGTAGACATCCTTCCCAAGATGAAAAGGCTGAACTCGAAAAGTCTACGGTAAAAGAAAACGGCGCATTGGCCCTCCGGCAGCAGAAACAATTGATACGCACTCCGGAGGCCTGCCGAAAACTTACGGGTAGGCTAAGCGATATCGAAAAATGCTTTTTTCGCGGGGTACCAAGAACAAAATTTACTTTTTTTTTACACTTTCCTACTCAAAAGGATCCCCCTAATGAAAATATACACCCAAACTCCCTTTTCGAAAAACTTCGAAAATTGACCCGAGAGCTCCAATTTTCCATGACTTGAGTCATCGAAATTTTGGTTTGGAGATGAAATCTCGATTTTCAATAGTGAGTGCCATACTCTATAGGATTGATAAGCATAAAGAGCTAAGGTCATTGGAATATTTTTGTTTCGTTTAAACCTCTGGGGCATCGAAGGGCAGGGCTCGAAAGATTACTGTATTTTGCCAAAACTGCGGTACTGTACATCACCTATTAATATGCATATGCGAAGCCTAATCAACCTTACACCTCCTCAAAAATACAGGTAGACATCCTTCCCAAGATGAAAAGGCTGAACTCGAAAAGTCTACGGTAAAAGAAAACGGCGCATTGGCCCTCCGGCAGCAGAAACAATTGATACGCACTCCGGAGGCCTGCCGAAAACTTACGGGTAGGCTAAGCGATATCGAAAAATGCTTTTTTCGCGGGGTACCAAGAACAAAATTTACTTTTTTTTTACACTTTCCTACTCAAAAGGATCCCCCTAATGAAAATATACACCCAAACTCCCTTTTCGAAAAACTTCGAAAATTGACCCGAGAGCTCCAATTTTCCATGACTTGAGTCATCGAAATTTTGGTTTGGAGATGAAATCTCGATTTTCAATAGTGAGTGCCATACTCTATAGGATTGATAAGCATAAAGAGCTAAGGTCATTGGAATATTTTTGTTTCGTTTAAACCTCTGGGGCATCGAAGGGCAGGGCTCGAAAGATTACTGTATTTTGCCAAAACTGCGGTACTGTACATCACCTATTAATATGCATATGCGAAGCCTAATCAACCTTACACCTCCTCAAAAATACAGGTAGACATCCTTCCCAAGATGAAAAGGCTGAACTCGAAAAGTCTACGGTAAAAGAAAACGGCGCATTGGCCCTCCGGCAGCAGAAACAATTGATACGCACTCCGGAGGCCTGCCGAAAACTTACGGGTAGGCTAAGCGATATCGAAAAATGCTTTTTTCGCGGGGTACCAAGAACAAAATTTACTTTTTTTTTACACTTTCCTACTCAAAAGGATCCCCCTAATGAAAATATACACCCAAACTCCCTTTTCGAAAAACTTCGAAAATTGACCCGAGAGCTCCAATTTTCCATGACTTGAGTCATCGAAATTTTGGTTTGGAGATGAAATCTCGATTTTCAATAGTGAGTGCCATACTCTATAGGATTGATAAGCATAAAGAGCTAAGGTCATTGGAATATTTTTGTTTCGTTTAAACCTCTGGGGCATCGAAGGGCAGGGCTCGAAAGATTACTGTATTTTGCCAAAACTGCGGTACTGTACATCACCTATTAATATGCATATGCGAAGCCTAATCAACCTTACACCTCCTCAAAAATACAGGTAGACATCCTTCCCAAGATGAAAAGGCTGAACTCGAAAAGTCTACGGTAAAAGAAAACGGCGCATTGGCCCTCCGGCAGCAGAAACAATTGATACGCACTCCGGAGGCCTGCCGAAAACTTACGGGTAGGCTAAGCGATATCGAAAAATGCTTTTTTCGCGGGGTACCAAGAACAAAATTTACTTTTTTTTTACACTTTCCTACTCAAAAGGATCCCCCTAATGAAAATATACACCCAAACTCCCTTTTCGAAAAACTTCGAAAATTGACCCGAGAGCTCCAATTTTCCATGACTTGAGTCATCGAAATTTTGGTTTGGAGATGAAATCTCGATTTTCAATAGTGAGTGCCATACTCTATAGGATTGATAAGCATAAAGAGCTAAGGTCATTGGAATATTTTTGTTTCGTTTAAACCTCTGGGGCATCGAAGGGCAGGGCTCGAAAGATTACTGTATTTTGCCAAAACTGCGGTACTGTACATCACCTATTAATATGCATATGCGAAGCCTAATCAACCTTACACCTCCTCAAAAATACAGGTAGACATCCTTCCCAAGATGAAAAGGCTGAACTCGAAAAGTCTACGGTAAAAGAAAACGGCGCATTGGCCCTCCGGCAGCAGAAACAATTGATACGCACTCCGGAGGCCTGCCGAAAACTTACGGGTAGGCTAAGCGATATCGAAAAATGCTTTTTTCGCGGGGTACCAAGAACAAAATTTACTTTTTTTTTACACTTTCCTACTCAAAAGGATCCCCCTAATGAAAATATACACCCAAACTCCCTTTTCGAAAAACTTCGAAAATTGACCCGAGAGCTCCAATTTTCCATGACTTGAGTCATCGAAATTTTGGTTTGGAGATGAAATCTCGATTTTCAATAGTGAGTGCCATACTCTATAGGATTGATAAGCATAAAGAGCTAAGGTCATTGGAATATTTTTGTTTCGTTTAAACCTCTGGGGCATCGAAGGGCAGGGCTCGAAAGATTACTGTATTTTGCCAAAACTGCGGTACTGTACATCACCTATTAATATGCATATGCGAAGCCTAATCAACCTTACACCTCCTCAAAAATACAGGTAGACATCCTTCCCAAGATGAAAAGGCTGAACTCGAAAAGTCTACGGTAAAAGAAAACGGCGCATTGGCCCTCCGGCAGCAGAAACAATTGATACGCACTCCGGAGGCCTGCCGAAAACTTACGGGTAGGCTAAGCGATATCGAAAAATGCTTTTTTCGCGGGGTACCAAGAACAAAATTTACTTTTTTTTTACACTTTCCTACTCAAAAGGATCCCCCTAATGAAAATATACACCCAAACTCCCTTTTCGAAAAACTTCGAAAATTGACCCGAGAGCTCCAATTTTCCATGACTTGAGTCATCGAAATTTTGGTTTGGAGATGAAATCTCGATTTTCAATAGTGAGTGCCATACTCTATAGGATTGATAAGCATAAAGAGCTAAGGTCATTGGAATATTTTTGTTTCGTTTAAACCTCTGGGGCATCGAAGGGCAGGGCTCGAAAGATTACTGTATTTTGCCAAAACTGCGGTACTGTACATCACCTATTAATATGCATATGCGAAGCCTAATCAACCTTACACCTCCTCAAAAATACAGGTAGACATCCTTCCCAAGATGAAAAGGCTGAACTCGAAAAGTCTACGGTAAAAGAAAACGGCGCATTGGCCCTCCGGCAGCAGAAACAATTGATACGCACTCCGGAGGCCTGCCGAAAACTTACGGGTAGGCTAAGCGATATCGAAAAATGCTTTTTTCGCGGGGTACCAAGAACAAAATTTACTTTTTTTTTACACTTTCCTACTCAAAAGGATCCCCCTAATGAAAATATACACCCAAACTCCCTTTTCGAAAAACTTCGAAAATTGACCCGAGAGCTCCAATTTTCCATGACTTGAGTCATCGAAATTTTGGTTTGGAGATGAAATCTCGATTTTCAATAGTGAGTGCCATACTCTATAGGATTGATAAGCATAAAGAGCTAAGGTCATTGGAATATTTTTGTTTCGTTTAAACCTCTGGGGCATCGAAGGGCAGGGCTCGAAAGATTACTGTATTTTGCCAAAACTGCGGTACTGTACATCACCTATTAATATGCATATGCGAAGCCTAATCAACCTTACACCTCCTCAAAAATACAGGTAGACATCCTTCCCAAGATGAAAAGGCTGAACTCGAAAAGTCTACGGTAAAAGAAAACGGCGCATTGGCCCTCCGGCAGCAGAAACAATTGATACGCACTCCGGAGGCCTGCCGAAAACTTACGGGTAGGCTAAGCGATATCGAAAAATGCTTTTTTCGCGGGGTACCAAGAACAAAATTTACTTTTTTTTTACACTTTCCTACTCAAAAGGATCCCCCTAATGAAAATATACACCCAAACTCCCTTTTCGAAAAACTTCGAAAATTGACCCGAGAGCTCCAATTTTCCATGACTTGAGTCATCGAAATTTTGGTTTGGAGATGAAATCTCGATTTTCAATAGTGAGTGCCATACTCTATAGGATTGATAAGCATAAAGAGCTAAGGTCATTGGAATATTTTTGTTTCGTTTAAACCTCTGGGGCATCGAAGGGCAGGGCTCGAAAGATTACTGTATTTTGCCAAAACTGCGGTACTGTACATCACCTATTAATATGCATATGCGAAGCCTAATCAACCTTACACCTCCTCAAAAATACAGGTAGACATCCTTCCCAAGATGAAAAGGCTGAACTCGAAAAGTCTACGGTAAAAGAAAACGGCGCATTGGCCCTCCGGCAGCAGAAACAATTGATACGCACTCCGGAGGCCTGCCGAAAACTTACGGGTAGGCTAAGCGATATCGAAAAATGCTTTTTTCGCGGGGTACCAAGAACAAAATTTACTTTTTTTTTACACTTTCCTACTCAAAAGGATCCCCCTAATGAAAATATACACCCAAACTCCCTTTTCGAAAAACTTCGAAAATTGACCCGAGAGCTCCAATTTTCCATGACTTGAGTCATCGAAATTTTGGTTTGGAGATGAAATCTCGATTTTCAATAGTGAGTGCCATACTCTATAGGATTGATAAGCATAAAGAGCTAAGGTCATTGGAATATTTTTGTTTCGTTTAAACCTCTGGGGCATCGAAGGGCAGGGCTCGAAAGATTACTGTATTTTGCCAAAACTGCGGTACTGTACATCACCTATTAATATGCATATGCGAAGCCTAATCAACCTTACACCTCCTCAAAAATACAGGTAGACATCCTTCCCAAGATGAAAAGGCTGAACTCGAAAAGTCTACGGTAAAAGAAAACGGCGCATTGGCCCTCCGGCAGCAGAAACAATTGATACGCACTCCGGAGGCCTGCCGAAAACTTACGGGTAGGCTAAGCGATATCGAAAAATGCTTTTTTCGCGGGGTACCAAGAACAAAATTTACTTTTTTTTACACTTTCCTACTCAAAAGGATCCCCCTAATGAAAATATACACCCAAACTCCCTTTTCGAAAAACTTCGAAAATTGACCCGAGAGCTCCAATTTTCCATGACTTGAGTCATCGAAATTTTGGTTTGGAGATGAAATCTCGATTTTCAATAGTGAGTGCCATACTCTATAGGATTGATAAGCATAAAGAGCTAAGGTCATTGGAATATTTTTGTTTCGTTTAAACCTCTGGGGCATCGAAGGGCAGGGCTCGAAAGATTACTGTATTTTGCCAAAACTGCGGTACTGTACATCACCTATTAATATGCATATGCGAAGCCTAATCAACCTTACACCTCCTCAAAAATACAGGTAGACATCCTTCCCAAGATGAAAAGGCTGAACTCGAAAAGTCTACGGTAAAAGAAAACGGCGCATTGGCCCTCCGGCAGCAGAAACAATTGATACGCACTCCGGAGGCCTGCCGAAAACTTACGGGTAGGCTAAGCGATATCGAAAAATGCTTTTTTCGCGGGGTACCAAGAACAAAATTTACTTTTTTTTTACACTTTCCTACTCAAAAGGATCCCCCTAATGAAAATATACACCCAAACTCCCTTTTCGAAAAACTTCGAAAATTGACCCGAGAGCTCCAATTTTCCATGACTTGAGTCATCGAAATTTTGGTTTGGAGATGAAATCTCGATTTTCAATAGTGAGTGCCATACTCTATAGGATTGATAAGCATAAAGAGCTAAGGTCATTGGAATATTTTTGTTTCGTTTAAACCTCTGGGGCATCGAAGGGCAGGGCTCGAAAGATTACTGTATTTTGCCAAAACTGCGGTACTGTACATCACCTATTAATATGCATATGCGAAGCCTAATCAACCTTACACCTCCTCAAAAATACAGGTAGACATCCTTCCCAAGATGAAAAGGCTGAACTCGAAAAGTCTACGGTAAAAGAAAACGGCGCATTGGCCCTCCGGCAGCAGAAACAATTGATACGCACTCCGGAGGCCTGCCGACAACTTACGGGTAGGCTAAGCGATATCGAAAAATTAATTTTTCGCGGGTACCAAGAACAAAATTTACTTTTTGTTTACACTTTCCTACTCAAAAGGATCCCCCTAATGAAAATATACACCCAAACTCCCTTTTCGAAAAACTTCGAAAATTGACCCGAGAGCTCCAATTTTCCATGACTTGAGTCATCGAAATTTTGGTTTGGAGATGAAATCTCGATTTTCAATAGTGAGTGCCATACTCTATAGGATTGATAAGCATAAAGAGCTAAGGTCATTGGAATATTTTTGTTTCGTTTAAACCTCTGGGGCATCGAAGGGCAGGGCTCGAAAGATTACTGTATTTTGCCAAAACTGCGGTACTGTACATCACCTATTAATATGCATATGCGAAGCCTAATCAACCTTACACCTCCTCAAAAATACAGGTAGACATCCTTCCCAAGATGAAAAGGCTGAACTCGAAAAGTCTACGGTAAAAGAAAACGGCGCATTGGCCCTCCGGCAGCAGAAACAATTGATACGCACTCCGGAGGCCTGCCGAAAACTTACGGGTAGGCTAAGCGATATCGAAAAATGCTTTTTTCGCGGGGTACCAAGAACAAAATTTACTTTTTTTTTACACTTTCCTACTCAAAAGGATCCCCCTAATGAAAATATACACCCAAACTCCCTTTTCGAAAAACTTCGAAAATTGACCCGAGAGCTCCAATTTTCCATGACTTGAGTCATCGAAATTTTGGTTTGGAGATGAAATCTCGATTTTCAATAGTGAGTGCCATACTCTATAGGATTGATAAGCATAAAGAGCTAAGGTCATTGGAATATTTTTGTTTCGTTTAAACCTCTGGGGCATCGAAGGGCAGGGCTCGAAAGATTACTGTATTTTGCCAAAACTGCGGTACTGTACATCACCTATTAATATGCATATGCGAAGCCTAATCAACCTTACACCTCCTCAAAAATACAGGTAGACATCCTTCCCAAGATGAAAAGGCTGAACTCGAAAAGTCTACGGTAAAAGAAAACGGCGCATTGGCCCTCCGGCAGCAGAAACAATTGATACGCACTCCGGAGGCCTGCCGAAAACTTACGGGTAGGCTAAGCGATATCGAAAAATGCTTTTTTCGCGGGGTACCAAGAACAAAATTTACTTTTTTTTTACACTTTCCTACTCAAAAGGATCCCCCTAATGAAAATATACACCCAAACTCCCTTTTCGAAAAACTTCGAAAATTGACCCGAGAGCTCCAATTTTCCATGACTTGAGTCATCGAAATTTTGGTTTGGAGATGAAATCTCGATTTTCAATAGTGAGTGCCATACTCTATAGGATTGATAAGCATAAAGAGCTAAGGTCATTGGAATATTTTTGTTTCGTTTAAACCTCTGGGGCATCGAAGGGCAGGGCTCGAAAGATTACTGTATTTTGCCAAAACTGCGGTACTGTACATCACCTATTAATATGCATATGCGAAGCCTAATCAACCTTACACCTCCTCAAAAATACAGGTAGACATCCTTCCCAAGATGAAAAGGCTGAACTCGAAAAGTCTACGGTAAAAGAAAACGGCGCATTGGCCCTCCGGCAGCAGAAACAATTGATACGCACTCCGGAGGCCTGCCGAAAACTTACGGGTAGGCTAAGCGATATCGAAAAATGCTTTTTTCGCGGGGTACCAAGAACAAAATTTACTTTTTTTTTACACTTTCCTACTCAAAAGGATCCCCCTAATGAAAATATACACCCAAACTCCCTTTTCGAAAAACTTCGAAAATTGACCCGAGAGCTCCAATTTTCCATGACTTGAGTCATCGAAATTTTGGTTTGGAGATGAAATCTCGATTTTCAATAGTGAGTGCCATACTCTATAGGATTGATAAGCATAAAGAGCTAAGGTCATTGGAATATTTTTGTTTCGTTTAAACCTCTGGGGCATCGAAGGGCAGGGCTCGAAAGATTACTGTATTTTGCCAAAACTGCGGTACTGTACATCACCTATTAATATGCATATGCGAAGCCTAATCAACCTTACACCTCCTCAAAAATACAGGTAGACATCCTTCCCAAGATGAAAAGGCTGAACTCGAAAAGTCTACGGTAAAAGAAAACGGCGCATTGGCCCTCCGGCAGCAGAAACAATTGATACGCACTCCGGAGGCCTGCCGAAAACTTACGGGTAGGCTAAGCGATATCGAAAAATGCTTTTTTCGCGGGGTACCAAGAACAAAATTTACTTTTTTTTTACACTTTCCTACTCAAAAGGATCCCCCTAATGAAAATATACACCCAAACTCCCTTTTCGAAAAACTTCGAAAATTGACCCGAGAGCTCCAATTTTCCATGACTTGAGTCATCGAAATTTTGGTTTGGAGATGAAATCTCGATTTTCAATAGTGAGTGCCATACTCTATAGGATTGATAAGCATAAAGAGCTAAGGTCATTGGAATATTTTTGTTTCGTTTAAACCTCTGGGGCATCGAAGGGCAGGGCTCGAAAGATTACTGTATTTTGCCAAAACTGCGGTACTGTACATCACCTATTAATATGCATATGCGAAGCCTAATCAACCTTACACCTCCTCAAAAATACAGGTAGACATCCTTCCCAAGATGAAAAGGCTGAACTCGAAAAGTCTACGGTAAAAGAAAACGGCGCATTGGCCCTCCGGCAGCAGAAACAATTGATACGCACTCCGGAGGCCTGCCGAAAACTTACGGGTAGGCTAAGCGATATCGAAAAATGCTTTTTTCGCGGGGTACCAAGAACAAAATTTACTTTTTTTTTACACTTTCCTACTCAAAAGGATCCCCCTAATGAAAATATACACCCAAACTCCCTTTTCGAAAAACTTCGAAAATTGACCCGAGAGCTCCAATTTTCCATGACTTGAGTCATCGAAATTTTGGTTTGGAGATGAAATCTCGATTTTCAATAGTGAGTGCCATACTCTATAGGATTGATAAGCATAAAGAGCTAAGGTCATTGGAATATTTTTGTTTCGTTTAAACCTCTGGGGCATCGAAGGGCAGGGCTCGAAAGATTACTGTATTTTGCCAAAACTGCGGTACTGTACATCACCTATTAATATGCATATGCGAAGCCTAATCAACCTTACACCTCCTCAAAAATACAGGTAGACATCCTTCCCAAGATGAAAAGGCTGAACTCGAAAAGTCTACGGTAAAAGAAAACGGCGCATTGGCCCTCCGGCAGCAGAAACAATTGATACGCACTCCGGAGGCCTGCCGAAAACTTACGGGTAGGCTAAGCGATATCGAAAAATGCTTTTTTCGCGGGGTACCAAGAACAAAATTTACTTTTTTTTACACTTTCCTACTCAAAAGGATCCCCCTAATGAAAATATACACCCAAACTCCCTTTTCGAAAAACTTCGAAAATTGACCCGAGAGCTCCAATTTTCCATGACTTGAGTCATCGAAATTTTGGTTTGGAGATGAAATCTCGATTTTCAATAGTGAGTGCCATACTCTATAGGATTGATAAGCATAAAGAGCTAAGGTCATTGGAATATTTTTGTTTCGTTTAAACCTCTGGGGCATCGAAGGGCAGGGCTCGAAAGATTACTGTATTTTGCCAAAACTGCGGTACTGTACATCACCTATTAATATGCATATGCGAAGCCTAATCAACCTTACACCTCCTCAAAAATACAGGTAGACATCCTTCCCAAGATGAAAAGGCTGAACTCGAAAAGTCTACGGTAAAAGAAAACGGCGCATTGGCCCTCCGGCAGCAGAAACAATTGATACGCACTCCGGAGGCCTGCCGAAAACTTACGGGTAGGCTAAGCGATATCGAAAAATGCTTTTTTCGCGGGGTACCAAGAACAAAATTTACTTTTTTTTTACACTTTCCTACTCAAAAGGATCCCCCTAATGAAAATATACACCCAAACTCCCTTTTCGAAAAACTTCGAAAATTGACCCGAGAGCTCCAATTTTCCATGACTTGAGTCATCGAAATTTTGGTTTGGAGATGAAATCTCGATTTTCAATAGTGAGTGCCATACTCTATAGGATTGATAAGCATAAAGAGCTAAGGTCATTGGAATATTTTTGTTTCGTTTAAACCTCTGGGGCATCGAAGGGCAGGGCTCGAAAGATTACTGTATTTTGCCAAAACTGCGGTACTGTACATCACCTATTAATATGCATATGCGAAGCCTAATCAACCTTACACCTCCTCAAAAATACAGGTAGACATCCTTCCCAAGATGAAAAGGCTGAACTCGAAAAGTCTACGGTAAAAGAAAACGGCGCATTGGCCCTCCGGCAGCAGAAACAATTGATACGCACTCCGGAGGCCTGCCGAAAACTTACGGGTAGGCTAAGCGATATCGAAAAATGCTTTTTTCGCGGGGTACCAAGAACAAAATTTACTTTTTTTTTACACTTTCCTACTCAAAAGGATCCCCCTAATGAAAATATACACCCAAACTCCCTTTTCGAAAAACTTCGAAAATTGACCCGAGAGCTCCAATTTTCCATGACTTGAGTCATCGAAATTTTGGTTTGGAGATGAAATCTCGATTTTCAATAGTGAGTGCCATACTCTATAGGATTGATAAGCATAAAGAGCTAAGGTCATTGGAATATTTTTGTTTCGTTTAAACCTCTGGGGCATCGAAGGGCAGGGCTCGAAAGATTACTGTATTTTGCCAAAACTGCGGTACTGTACATCACCTATTAATATGCATATGCGAAGCCTAATCAACCTTACACCTCCTCAAAAATACAGGTAGACATCCTTCCCAAGATGAAAAGGCTGAACTCGAAAAGTCTACGGTAAAAGAAAACGGCGCATTGGCCCTCCGGCAGCAGAAACAATTGATACGCACTCCGGAGGCCTGCCGAAAACTTACGGGTAGGCTAAGCGATATCGAAAAATGCTTTTTTCGCGGGGTACCAAGAACAAAATTTACTTTTTTTTTACACTTTCCTACTCAAAAGGATCCCCCTAATGAAAATATACACCCAAACTCCCTTTTCGAAAAACTTCGAAAATTGACCCGAGAGCTCCAATTTTCCATGACTTGAGTCATCGAAATTTTGGTTTGGAGATGAAATCTCGATTTTCAATAGTGAGTGCCATACTCTATAGGATTGATAAGCATAAAGAGCTAAGGTCATTGGAATATTTTTGTTTCGTTTAAACCTCTGGGGCATCGAAGGGCAGGGCTCGAAAGATTACTGTATTTTGCCAAAACTGCGGTACTGTACATCACCTATTAATATGCATATGCGAAGCCTAATCAACCTTACACCTCCTCAAAAATACAGGTAGACATCCTTCCCAAGATGAAAAGGCTGAACTCGAAAAGTCTACGGTAAAAGAAAACGGCGCATTGGCCCTCCGGCAGCAGAAACAATTGATACGCACTCCGGAGGCCTGCCGAAAACTTACGGGTAGGCTAAGCGATATCGAAAAATGCTTTTTTCGCGGGGTACCAAGAACAAAATTTACTTTTTTTTTACACTTTCCTACTCAAAAGGATCCCCCTAATGAAAATATACACCCAAACTCCCTTTTCGAAAAACTTCGAAAATTGACCCGAGAGCTCCAATTTTCCATGACTTGAGTCATCGAAATTTTGGTTTGGAGATGAAATCTCGATTTTCAATAGTGAGTGCCATACTCTATAGGATTGATAAGCATAAAGAGCTAAGGTCATTGGAATATTTTTGTTTCGTTTAAACCTCTGGGGCATCGAAGGGCAGGGCTCGAAAGATTACTGTATTTTGCCAAAACTGCGGTACTGTACATCACCTATTAATATGCATATGCGAAGCCTAATCAACCTTACACCTCCTCAAAAATACAGGTAGACATCCTTCCCAAGATGAAAAGGCTGAACTCGAAAAGTCTACGGTAAAAGAAAACGGCGCATTGGCCCTCCGGCAGCAGAAACAATTGATACGCACTCCGGAGGCCTGCCGAAAACTTACGGGTAGGCTAAGCGATATCGAAAAATGCTTTTTTCGCGGGGTACCAAGAACAAAATTTACTTTTTTTTTACACTTTCCTACTCAAAAGGATCCCCCTAATGAAAATATACACCCAAACTCCCTTTTCGAAAAACTTCGAAAATTGACCCGAGAGCTCCAATTTTCCATGACTTGAGTCATCGAAATTTTGGTTTGGAGATGAAATCTCGATTTTCAATAGTGAGTGCCATACTCTATAGGATTGATAAGCATAAAGAGCTAAGGTCATTGGAATATTTTTGTTTCGTTTAAACCTCTGGGGCATCGAAGGGCAGGGCTCGAAAGATTACTGTATTTTGCCAAAACTGCGGTACTGTACATCACCTATTAATATGCATATGCGAAGCCTAATCAACCTTACACCTCCTCAAAAATACAGGTAGACATCCTTCCCAAGATGAAAAGGCTGAACTCGAAAAGTCTACGGTAAAAGAAAACGGCGCATTGGCCCTCCGGCAGCAGAAACAATTGATACGCACTCCGGAGGCCTGCCGAAAACTTACGGGTAGGCTAAGCGATATCGAAAAATGCTTTTTTCGCGGGGTACCAAGAACAAAATTTACTTTTTTTTTACACTTTCCTACTCAAAAGGATCCCCCTAATGAAAATATACACCCAAACTCCCTTTTCGAAAAACTTCGAAAATTGACCCGAGAGCTCCAATTTTCCATGACTTGAGTCATCGAAATTTTGGTTTGGAGATGAAATCTCGATTTTCAATAGTGAGTGCCATACTCTATAGGATTGATAAGCATAAAGAGCTAAGGTCATTGGAATATTTTTGTTTCGTTTAAACCTCTGGGGCATCGAAGGGCAGGGCTCGAAAGATTACTGTATTTTGCCAAAACTGCGGTACTGTACATCACCTATTAATATGCATATGCGAAGCCTAATCAACCTTACACCTCCTCAAAAATACAGGTAGACATCCTTCCCAAGATGAAAAGGCTGAACTCGAAAAGTCTACGGTAAAAGAAAACGGCGCATTGGCCCTCCGGCAGCAGAAACAATTGATACGCACTCCGGAGGCCTGCCGAAAACTTACGGGTAGGCTAAGCGATATCGAAAAATGCTTTTTTCGCGGGGTACCAAGAACAAAATTTACTTTTTTTTTACACTTTCCTACTCAAAAGGATCCCCCTAATGAAAATATACACCCAAACTCCCTTTTCGAAAAACTTCGAAAATTGACCCGAGAGCTCCAATTTTCCATGACTTGAGTCATCGAAATTTTGGTTTGGAGATGAAATCTCGATTTTCAATAGTGAGTGCCATACTCTATAGGATTGATAAGCATAAAGAGCTAAGGTCATTGGAATATTTTTGTTTCGTTTAAACCTCTGGGGCATCGAAGGGCAGGGCTCGAAAGATTACTGTATTTTGCCAAAACTGCGGTACTGTACATCACCTATTAATATGCATATGCGAAGCCTAATCAACCTTACACCTCCTCAAAAATACAGGTAGACATCCTTCCCAAGATGAAAAGGCTGAACTCGAAAAGTCTACGGTAAAAGAAAACGGCGCATTGGCCCTCCGGCAGCAGAAACAATTGATACGCACTCCGGAGGCCTGCCGAAAACTTACGGGTAGGCTAAGCGATATCGAAAAATGCTTTTTTCGCGGGGTACCAAGAACAAAATTTACTTTTTTTTTACACTTTCCTACTCAAAAGGATCCCCCTAATGAAAATATACACCCAAACTCCCTTTTCGAAAAACTTCGAAAATTGACCCGAGAGCTCCAATTTTCCATGACTTGAGTCATCGAAATTTTGGTTTGGAGATGAAATCTCGATTTTCAATAGTGAGTGCCATACTCTATAGGATTGATAAGCATAAAGAGCTAAGGTCATTGGAATATTTTTGTTTCGTTTAAACCTCTGGGGCATCGAAGGGCAGGGCTCGAAAGATTACTGTATTTTGCCAAAACTGCGGTACTGTACATCACCTATTAATATGCATATGCGAAGCCTAATCAACCTTACACCTCCTCAAAAATACAGGTAGACATCCTTCCCAAGATGAAAAGGCTGAACTCGAAAAGTCTACGGTAAAAGAAAACGGCGCATTGGCCCTCCGGCAGCAGAAACAATTGATACGCACTCCGGAGGCCTGCCGAAAACTTACGGGTAGGCTAAGCGATATCGAAAAATGCTTTTTTCGCGGGGTACCAAGAACAAAATTTACTTTTTTTTTACACTTTCCTACTCAAAAGGATCCCCCTAATGAAAATATACACCCAAACTCCCTTTTCGAAAAACTTCGAAAATTGACCCGAGAGCTCCAATTTTCCATGACTTGAGTCATCGAAATTTTGGTTTGGAGATGAAATCTCGATTTTCAATAGTGAGTGCCATACTCTATAGGATTGATAAGCATAAAGAGCTAAGGTCATTGGAATATTTTTGTTTCGTTTAAACCTCTGGGGCATCGAAGGGCAGGGCTCGAAAGATTACTGTATTTTGCCAAAACTGCGGTACTGTACATCACCTATTAATATGCATATGCGAAGCCTAATCAACCTTACACCTCCTCAAAAATACAGGTAGACATCCTTCCCAAGATGAAAAGGCTGAACTCGAAAAGTCTACGGTAAAAGAAAACGGCGCATTGGCCCTCCGGCAGCAGAAACAATTGATACGCACTCCGGAGGCCTGCCGAAAACTTACGGGTAGGCTAAGCGATATCGAAAAATGCTTTTTTCGCGGGGTACCAAGAACAAAATTTACTTTTTTTTTACACTTTCCTACTCAAAAGGATCCCCCTAATGAAAATATACACCCAAACTCCCTTTTCGAAAAACTTCGAAAATTGACCCGAGAGCTCCAATTTTCCATGACTTGAGTCATCGAAATTTTGGTTTGGAGATGAAATCTCGATTTTCAATAGTGAGTGCCATACTCTATAGGATTGATAAGCATAAAGAGCTAAGGTCATTGGAATATTTTTGTTTCGTTTAAACCTCTGGGGCATCGAAGGGCAGGGCTCGAAAGATTACTGTATTTTGCCAAAACTGCGGTACTGTACATCACCTATTAATATGCATATGCGAAGCCTAATCAACCTTACACCTCCTCAAAAATACAGGTAGACATCCTTCCCAAGATGAAAAGGCTGAACTCGAAAAGTCTACGGTAAAAGAAAACGGCGCATTGGCCCTCCGGCAGCAGAAACAATTGATACGCACTCCGGAGGCCTGCCGAAAACTTACGGGTAGGCTAAGCGATATCGAAAAATGCTTTTTTCGCGGGGTACCAAGAACAAAATTTACTTTTTTTTTACACTTTCCTACTCAAAAGGATCCCCCTAATGAAAATATACACCCAAACTCCCTTTTCGAAAAACTTCGAAAATTGACCCGAGAGCTCCAATTTTCCATGACTTGAGTCATCGAAATTTTGGTTTGGAGATGAAATCTCGATTTTCAATAGTGAGTGCCATACTCTATAGGATTGATAAGCATAAAGAGCTAAGGTCATTGGAATATTTTTGTTTCGTTTAAACCTCTGGGGCATCGAAGGGCAGGGCTCGAAAGATTACTGTATTTTGCCAAAACTGCGGTACTGTACATCACCTATTAATATGCATATGCGAAGCCTAATCAACCTTACACCTCCTCAAAAATACAGGTAGACATCCTTCCCAAGATGAAAAGGCTGAACTCGAAAAGTCTACGGTAAAAGAAAACGGCGCATTGGCCCTCCGGCAGCAGAAACAATTGATACGCACTCCGGAGGCCTGCCGAAAACTTACGGGTAGGCTAAGCGATATCGAAAAATGCTTTTTTCGCGGGGTACCAAGAACAAAATTTACTTTTTTTTTACACTTTCCTACTCAAAAGGATCCCCCTAATGAAAATATACACCCAAACTCCCTTTTCGAAAAACTTCGAAAATTGACCCGAGAGCTCCAATTTTCCATGACTTGAGTCATCGAAATTTTGGTTTGGAGATGAAATCTCGATTTTCAATAGTGAGTGCCATACTCTATAGGATTGATAAGCATAAAGAGCTAAGGTCATTGGAATATTTTTGTTTCGTTTAAACCTCTGGGGCATCGAAGGGCAGGGCTCGAAAGATTACTGTATTTTGCCAAAACTGCGGTACTGTACATCACCTATTAATATGCATATGCGAAGCCTAATCAACCTTACACCTCCTCAAAAATACAGGTAGACATCCTTCCCAAGATGAAAAGGCTGAACTCGAAAAGTCTACGGTAAAAGAAAACGGCGCATTGGCCCTCCGGCAGCAGAAACAATTGATACGCACTCCGGAGGCCTGCCGAAAACTTACGGGTAGGCTAAGCGATATCGAAAAATGCTTTTTTCGCGGGGTACCAAGAACAAAATTTACTTTTTTTTTACACTTTCCTACTCAAAAGGATCCCCCTAATGAAAATATACACCCAAACTCCCTTTTCGAAAAACTTCGAAAATTGACCCGAGAGCTCCAATTTTCCATGACTTGAGTCATCGAAATTTTGGTTTGGAGATGAAATCTCGATTTTCAATAGTGAGTGCCATACTCTATAGGATTGATAAGCATAAAGAGCTAAGGTCATTGGAATATTTTTGTTTCGTTTAAACCTCTGGGGCATCGAAGGGCAGGGCTCGAAAGATTACTGTATTTTGCCAAAACTGCGGTACTGTACATCACCTATTAATATGCATATGCGAAGCCTAATCAACCTTACACCTCCTCAAAAATACAGGTAGACATCCTTCCCAAGATGAAAAGGCTGAACTCGAAAAGTCTACGGTAAAAGAAAACGGCGCATTGGCCCTCCGGCAGCAGAAACAATTGATACGCACTCCGGAGGCCTGCCGAAAACTTACGGGTAGGCTAAGCGATATCGAAAAATGCTTTTTTCGCGGGGTACCAAGAACAAAATTTACTTTTTTTTTACACTTTCCTACTCAAAAGGATCCCCCTAATGAAAATATACACCCAAACTCCCTTTTCGAAAAACTTCGAAAATTGACCCGAGAGCTCCAATTTTCCATGACTTGAGTCATCGAAATTTTGGTTTGGAGATGAAATCTCGATTTTCAATAGTGAGTGCCATACTCTATAGGATTGATAAGCATAAAGAGCTAAGGTCATTGGAATATTTTTGTTTCGTTTAAACCTCTGGGGCATCGAAGGGCAGGGCTCGAAAGATTACTGTATTTTGCCAAAACTGCGGTACTGTACATCACCTATTAATATGCATATGCGAAGCCTAATCAACCTTACACCTCCTCAAAAATACAGGTAGACATCCTTCCCAAGATGAAAAGGCTGAACTCGAAAAGTCTACGGTAAAAGAAAACGGCGCATTGGCCCTCCGGCAGCAGAAACAATTGATACGCACTCCGGAGGCCTGCCGAAAACTTACGGGTAGGCTAAGCGATATCGAAAAATGCTTTTTTCGCGGGGTACCAAGAACAAAATTTACTTTTTTTTTACACTTTCCTACTCAAAAGGATCCCCCTAATGAAAATATACACCCAAACTCCCTTTTCGAAAAACTTCGAAAATTGACCCGAGAGCTCCAATTTTCCATGACTTGAGTCATCGAAATTTTGGTTTGGAGATGAAATCTCGATTTTCAATAGTGAGTGCCATACTCTATAGGATTGATAAGCATAAAGAGCTAAGGTCATTGGAATATTTTTGTTTCGTTAAACCTCTGGGGCATCGAAGGGCAGGGCTCGAAAGATTACTGTATTTTGCCAAAACTGCGGTACTGTACATCACCTATTAATATGCATATGCGAAGCCTAATCAACCTTACACCTCCTCAAAAATACAGGTAGACATCCTTCCCAAGATGAAAAGGCTGAACTCGAAAAGTCTACGGTAAAAGAAAACGGCGCATTGGCCCTCCGGCAGCAGAAACAATTGATACGCACTCCGGAGGCCTGCCGAAAACTTACGGGTAGGCTAAGCGATATCGAAAAATGCTTTTTTCGCGGGGTACCAAGAACAAAATTTACTTTTTTTTTACACTTTCCTACTCAAAAGGATCCCCCTAATGAAAATATACACCCAAACTCCCTTTTCGAAAAACTTCGAAAATTGACCCGAGAGCTCCAATTTTCCATGACTTGAGTCATCGAAATTTTGGTTTGGAGATGAAATCTCGATTTTCAATAGTGAGTGCCATACTCTATAGGATTGATAAGCATAAAGAGCTAAGGTCATTGGAATATTTTTGTTTCGTTTAAACCTCTGGGGCATCGAAGGGCAGGGCTCGAAAGATTACTGTATTTTGCCAAAACTGCGGTACTGTACATCACCTATTAATATGCATATGCGAAGCCTAATCAACCTTACACCTCCTCAAAAATACAGGTAGACATCCTTCCCAAGATGAAAAGGCTGAACTCGAAAAGTCTACGGTAAAAGAAAACGGCGCATTGGCCCTCCGGCAGCAGAAACAATTGATACGCACTCCGGAGGCCTGCCGAAAACTTACGGGTAGGCTAAGCGATATCGAAAAATGCTTTTTTCGCGGGGTACCAAGAACAAAATTATTTTTTTTTACACTTTCCTAATCAAAAGGATCCCCTTAATGAAAATATACACCCAAACTCCCTTTTCGAAAAACTTCGAAAATTGACCCGAGAGCTCCAATTTTCCATGACTTGAGTCATCGAAATTTTGGTTTGGAGATGAAATCTCGATTTTCAATAGTGAGTGCCATACTCTATAGGATTGATAAGCATAAAGAGCTAAGGTCATTGGAATATTTTTGTTTCGTTTAAACCTCTGGGGCATCGAAGGGCAGGGCTCGAAAGATTACTGTATTTTGCCAAAACTGCGGTACTGTACATCACCTATTAATATGCATATGCGAAGCCTAATCAACCTTACACCTCCTCAAAAATACAGGTAGACATCCTTCCCAAGATGAAAAGGCTGAACTCGAAAAGTCTACGGTAAAAGAAAACGGCGCATTGGCCCTCCGGCAGCAGAAACAATTGATACGCACTCCGGAGGCCTGCCGAAAACTTACGGGTAGGCTAAGCGATATCGAAAAATGCTTTTTTCGCGGGGTACCAAGAACAAAATTTACTTTTTTTTTACACTTTCCTACTCAAAAGGATCCCCCTAATGAAAATATACACCCAAACTCCCTTTTCGAAAAACTTCGAAAATTGACCCGAGAGCTCCAATTTTCCATGACTTGAGTCATCGAAATTTTGGTTTGGAGATGAAATCTCGATTTTCAATAGTGAGTGCCATACTCTATAGGATTGATAAGCATAAAGAGCTAAGGTCATTGGAATATTTTTGTTTCGTTTAAACCTCTGGGGCATCGAAGGGCAGGGCTCGAAAGATTACTGTATTTTGCCAAAACTGCGGTACTGTACATCACCTATTAATATGCATATGCGAAGCCTAATCAACCTTACACCTCCTCAAAAATACAGGTAGACATCCTTCCCAAGATGAAAAGGCTGAACTCGAAAAGTCTACGGTAAAAGAAAACGGCGCATTGGCCCTCCGGCAGCAGAAACAATTGATACGCACTCCGGAGGCCTGCCGAAAACTTACGGGTAGGCTAAGCGATATCGAAAAATGCTTTTTTCGCGGGGTACCAAGAACAAAATTTACTTTTTTTTTACACTTTCCTACTCAAAAGGATCCCCCTAATGAAAATATACACCCAAACTCCCTTTTCGAAAAACTTCGAAAATTGACCCGAGAGCTCCAATTTTCCATGACTTGAGTCATCGAAATTTTGGTTTGGAGATGAAATCTCGATTTTCAATAGTGAGTGCCATACTCTATAGGATTGATAAGCATAAAGAGCTAAGGTCATTGGAATATTTTTGTTTCGTTTAAACCTCTGGGGCATCGAAGGGCAGGGCTCGAAAGATTACTGTATTTTGCCAAAACTGCGGTACTGTACATCACCTATTAATATGCATATGCGAAGCCTAATCAACCTTACACCTCCTCAAAAATACAGGTAGACATCCTTCCCAAGATGAAAAGGCTGAACTCGAAAAGTCTACGGTAAAAGAAAACGGCGCATTGGCCCTCCGGCAGCAGAAACAATTGATACGCACTCCGGAGGCCTGCCGAAAACTTACGGGTAGGCTAAGCGATATCGAAAAATGCTTTTTTCGCGGGGTACCAAGAACAAAATTTACTTTTTTTTACACTTTCCTACTCAAAAGGATCCCCCTAATGAAAATATACACCCAAACTCCCTTTTCGAAAAACTTCGAAAATTGACCCGAGAGCTCCAATTTTCCATGACTTGAGTCATCGAAATTTTGGTTTGGAGATGAAATCTCGATTTTCAATAGTGAGTGCCATACTCTATAGGATTGATAAGCATAAAGAGCTAAGGTCATTGGAATATTTTTGTTTCGTTTAAACCTCTGGGGCATCGAAGGGCAGGGCTCGAAAGATTACTGTATTTTGCCAAAACTGCGGTACTGTACATCACCTATTAATATGCATATGCGAAGCCTAATCAACCTTACACCTCCTCAAAAATACAGGTAGACATCCTTCCCAAGATGAAAAGGCTGAACTCGAAAAGTCTACGGTAAAAGAAAACGGCGCATTGGCCCTCCGGCAGCAGAAACAATTGATACGCACTCCGGAGGCCTGCCGAAAACTTACGGGTAGGCTAAGCGATATCGAAAAATGCTTTTTTCGCGGGGTACCAAGAACAAAATTTACTTTTTTTTTACACTTTCCTACTCAAAAGGATCCCCCTAATGAAAATATACACCCAAACTCCCTTTTCGAAAAACTTCGAAAATTGACCCGAGAGCTCCAATTTTCCATGACTTGAGTCATCGAAATTTTGGTTTGGAGATGAAATCTCGATTTTCAATAGTGAGTGCCATACTCTATAGGATTGATAAGCATAAAGAGCTAAGGTCATTGGAATATTTTTGTTTCGTTTAAACCTCTGGGGCATCGAAGGGCAGGGCTCGAAAGATTACTGTATTTTGCCAAAACTGCGGTACTGTACATCACCTATTAATATGCATATGCGAAGCCTAATCAACCTTACACCTCCTCAAAAATACAGGTAGACATCCTTCCCAAGATGAAAAGGCTGAACTCGAAAAGTCTACGGTAAAAGAAAACGGCGCATTGGCCCTCCGGCAGCAGAAACAATTGATACGCACTCCGGAGGCCTGCCGAAAACTTACGGGTAGGCTAAGCGATATCGAAAAATGCTTTTTTCGCGGGGTACCAAGAACAAAATTTACTTTTTTTTTACACTTTCCTACTCAAAAGGATCCCCCTAATGAAAATATACACCCAAACTCCCTTTTCGAAAAACTTCGAAAATTGACCCGAGAGCTCCAATTTTCCATGACTTGAGTCATCGAAATTTTGGTTTGGAGATGAAATCTCGATTTTCAATAGTGAGTGCCATACTCTATAGGATTGATAAGCATAAAGAGCTAAGGTCATTGGAATATTTTTGTTTCGTTTAAACCTCTGGGGCATCGAAGGGCAGGGCTCGAAAGATTACTGTATTTTGCCAAAACTGCGGTACTGTACATCACCTATTAATATGCATATGCGAAGCCTAATCAACCTTACACCTCCTCAAAAATACAGGTAGACATCCTTCCCAAGATGAAAAGGCTGAACTCGAAAAGTCTACGGTAAAAGAAAACGGCGCATTGGCCCTCCGGCAGCAGAAACAATTGATACGCACTCCGGAGGCCTGCCGAAAACTTACGGGTAGGCTAAGCGATATCGAAAAATGCTTTTTTCGCGGGGTACCAAGAACAAAATTTACTTTTTTTTTACACTTTCCTACTCAAAAGGATCCCCCTAATGAAAATATACACCCAAACTCCCTTTTCGAAAAACTTCGAAAATTGACCCGAGAGCTCCAATTTTCCATGACTTGAGTCATCGAAATTTTGGTTTGGAGATGAAATCTCGATTTTCAATAGTGAGTGCCATACTCTATAGGATTGATAAGCATAAAGAGCTAAGGTCATTGGAATATTTTTGTTTCGTTTAAACCTCTGGGGCATCGAAGGGCAGGGCTCGAAAGATTACTGTATTTTGCCAAAACTGCGGTACTGTACATCACCTATTAATATGCATATGCGAAGCCTAATCAACCTTACACCTCCTCAAAAATACAGGTAGACATCCTTCCCAAGATGAAAAGGCTGAACTCGAAAAGTCTACGGTAAAAGAAAACGGCGCATTGGCCCTCCGGCAGCAGAAACAATTGATACGCACTCCGGAGGCCTGCCGAAAACTTACGGGTAGGCTAAGCGATATCGAAAAATGCTTTTTTCGCGGGGTACCAAGAACAAATTTTTTTTTTTTTACACTTTCCTACTCAAAAGGATCCCCCTAATGAAAATATACACCCAAACTCCCTTTTCGAAAAACTTCGAAAATTGACCCGAGAGCTCCAATTTTCCATGACTTGAGTCATCGAAATTTTGGTTTGGAGATGAAATCTCGATTTTCAATAGTGAGTGCCATACTCTATAGGATTGATAAGCATAAAGAGCTAAGGTCATTGGAATATTTTTGTTTCGTTTAAACCTCTGGGGCATCGAAGGGCAGGGCTCGAAAGATTACTGTATTTTGCCAAAACTGCGGTACTGTACATCACCTATTAATATGCATATGCGAAGCCTAATCAACCTTACACCTCCTCAAAAATACAGGTAGACATCCTTCCCAAGATGAAAAGGCTGAACTCGAAAAGTCTACGGTAAAAGAAAACGGCGCATTGGCCCTCCGGCAGCAGAAACAATTGATACGCACTCCGGAGGCCTGCCGAAAACTTACGGGTAGGCTAAGCGATATCGAAAAATGCTTTTTTCGCGGGGTACCAAGAACAAAATTTACTTTTTTTTTACACTTTCCTACTCAAAAGGATCCCCCTAATGAAAATATACACCCAAACTCCCTTTTCGAAAAACTTCGAAAATTGACCCGAGAGCTCCAATTTTCCATGACTTGAGTCATCGAAATTTTGGTTTGGAGATGAAATCTCGATTTTCAATAGTGAGTGCCATACTCTATAGGATTGATAAGCATAAAGAGCTAAGGTCATTGGAATATTTTTGTTTCGTTTAAACCTCTGGGGCATCGAAGGGCAGGGCTCGAAAGATTACTGTATTTTGCCAAAACTGCGGTACTGTACATCACCTATTAATATGCATATGCGAAGCCTAATCAACCTTACACCTCCTCAAAAATACAGGTAGACATCCTTCCCAAGATGAAAAGGCTGAACTCGAAAAGTCTACGGTAAAAGAAAACGGCGCATTGGCCCTCCGGCAGCAGAAACAATTGATACGCACTCCGGAGGCCTGCCGAAAACTTACGGGTAGGCTAAGCGATATCGAAAAATGCTTTTTTCGCGGGGTACCAAGAACAAAATTTACTTTTTTTTTACACTTTCCTACTCAAAAGGATCCCCCTAATGAAAATATACACCCAAACTCCCTTTTCGAAAAACTTCGAAAATTGACCCGAGAGCTCCAATTTTCCATGACTTGAGTCATCGAAATTTTGGTTTGGAGATGAAATCTCGATTTTCAATAGTGAGTGCCATACTCTATAGGATTGATAAGCATAAAGAGCTAAGGTCATTGGAATATTTTTGTTTCGTTTAAACCTCTGGGGCATCGAAGGGCAGGGCTCGAAAGATTACTGTATTTTGCCAAAACTGCGGTACTGTACATCACCTATTAATATGCATATGCGAAGCCTAATCAACCTTACACCTCCTCAAAAATACAGGTAGACATCCTTCCCAAGATGAAAAGGCTGAACTCGAAAAGTCTACGGTAAAAGAAAACGGCGCATTGGCCCTCCGGCAGCAGAAACAATTGATACGCACTCCGGAGGCCTGCCGAAAACTTACGGGTAGGCTAAGCGATATCGAAAAATGCTTTTTCGCGGGGTACCAAGAACAAAATTTACTTTTTTTTTACACTTTCCTACTCAAAAGGATCCCCCTAATGAAAATATACACCCAAACTCCCTTTTCGAAAAACTTCGAAAATTGACCCGAGAGCTCCAATTTTCCATGACTTGAGTCATCGAAATTTTGGTTTGGAGATGAAATCTCGATTTTCAATAGTGAGTGCCATACTCTATAGGATTGATAAGCATAAAGAGCTAAGGTCATTGGAATATTTTTGTTTCGTTTAAACCTCTGGGGCATCGAAGGGCAGGGCTCGAAAGATTACTGTATTTTGCCAAAACTGCGGTACTGTACATCACCTATTAATATGCATATGCGAAGCCTAATCAACCTTACACCTCCTCAAAAATACAGGTAGACATCCTTCCCAAGATGAAAAGGCTGAACTCGAAAAGTCTACGGTAAAAGAAAACGGCGCATTGGCCCTCCGGCAGCAGAAACAATTGATACGCACTCCGGAGGCCTGCCGAAAACTTACGGGTAGGCTAAGCGATATCGAAAAATGCTTTTTTCGCGGGGTACCAAGAACAAAATTTACTTTTTTTTTACACTTTCCTACTCAAAAGGATCCCCCTAATGAAAATATACACCCAAACTCCCTTTTCGAAAAACTTCGAAAATTGACCCGAGAGCTCCAATTTTCCATGACTTGAGTCATCGAAATTTTGGTTTGGAGATGAAATCTCGATTTTCAATAGTGAGTGCCATACTCTATAGGATTGATAAGCATAAAGAGCTAAGGTCATTGGAATATTTTTGTTTCGTTTAAACCTCTGGGGCATCGAAGGGCAGGGCTCGAAAGATTACTGTATTTTGCCAAAACTGCGGTACTGTACATCACCTATTAATATGCATATGCGAAGCCTAATCAACCTTACACCTCCTCAAAAATACAGGTAGACATCCTTCCCAAGATGAAAAGGCTGAACTCGAAAAGTCTACGGTAAAAGAAAACGGCGCATTGGCCCTCCGGCAGCAGAAACAATTGATACGCACTCCGGAGGCCTGCCGAAAACTTACGGGTAGGCTAAGCGATATCGAAAAATGCTTTTTTCGCGGGGTACCAAGAACAAAATTTACTTTTTTTTTACACTTTCCTACTCAAAAGGATCCCCCTAATGAAAATATACACCCAAACTCCCTTTTCGAAAAACTTCGAAAATTGACCCGAGAGCTCCAATTTTCCATGACTTGAGTCATCGAAATTTTGGTTTGGAGATGAAATCTCGATTTTCAATAGTGAGTGCCATACTCTATAGGATTGATAAGCATAAAGAGCTAAGGTCATTGGAATATTTTTGTTTCGTTTAAACCTCTGGGGCATCGAAGGGCAGGGCTCGAAAGATTACTGTATTTTGCCAAAACTGCGGTACTGTACATCACCTATTAATATGCATATGCGAAGCCTAATCAACCTTACACCTCCTCAAAAATACAGGTAGACATCCTTCCCAAGATGAAAAGGCTGAACTCGAAAAGTCTACGGTAAAAGAAACGGCGCATTGGCCCTCCGGCAGCAGAAACAATTGATACGCACTCCGGAGGCCTGCCGAAAACTTACGGGTAGGCTAAGCGATATCGAAAAATGCTTTTTTCGCGGGGTACCAAGAACAAAATTTACTTTTTTTTTACACTTTCCTACTCAAAAGGATCCCCCTAATGAAAATATACACCCAAACTCCCTTTTCGAAAAACTTCGAAAATTGACCCGAGAGCTCCAATTTTCCATGACTTGAGTCATCGAAATTTTGGTTTGGAGATGAAATCTCGATTTTCAATAGTGAGTGCCATACTCTATAGGATTGATAAGCATAAAGAGCTAAGGTCATTGGAATATTTTTGTTTCGTTTAAACCTCTGGGGCATCGAAGGGCAGGGCTCGAAAGATTACTGTATTTTGCCAAAACTGCGGTACTGTACATCACCTATTAATATGCATATGCGAAGCCTAATCAACCTTACACCTCCTCAAAAATACAGGTAGACATCCTTCCCAAGATGAAAAGGCTGAACTCGAAAAGTCTACGGTAAAAGAAAACGGCGCATTGGCCCTCCGGCAGCAGAAACAATTGATACGCACTCCGGAGGCCTGCCGAAAACTTACGGGTAGGCTAAGCGATATCGAAAAATGCTTTTTTCGCGGGGTACCAAGAACAAAATTTACTTTTTTTTTACACTTTCCTACTCAAAAGGATCCCCCTAATGAAAATATACACCCAAACTCCCTTTTCGAAAAACTTCGAAAATTGACCCGAGAGCTCCAATTTTCCATGACTTGAGTCATCGAAATTTTGGTTTGGAGATGAAATCTCGATTTTCAATAGTGAGTGCCATACTCTATAGGATTGATAAGCATAAAGAGCTAAGGTCATTGGAATATTTTTGTTTCGTTTAAACCTCTGGGGCATCGAAGGGCAGGGCTCGAAAGATTACTGTATTTTGCCAAAACTGCGGTACTGTACATCACCTATTAATATGCATATGCGAAGCCTAATCAACCTTACACCTCCTCAAAAATACAGGTAGACATCCTTCCCAAGATGAAAAGGCTGAACTCGAAAAGTCTACGGTAAAAGAAAACGGCGCATTGGCCCTCCGGCAGCAGAAACAATTGATACGCACTCCGGAGGCCTGCCGAAAACTTACGGGTAGGCTAAGCGATATCGAAAAATGCTTTTTTCGCGGGGTACCAAGAACAAAATTTACTTTTTTTTACACTTTCCTACTCAAAAGGATCCCCCTAATGAAAATATACACCCAAACTCCCTTTTCGAAAAACTTCGAAAATTGACCCGAGAGCTCCAATTTTCCATGACTTGAGTCATCGAAATTTTGGTTTGGAGATGAAATCTCGATTTTCAATAGTGAGTGCCATACTCTATAGGATTGATAAGCATAAAGAGCTAAGGTCATTGGAATATTTTTGTTTCGTTTAAACCTCTGGGGCATCGAAGGGCAGGGCTCGAAAGATTACTGTATTTTGCCAAAACTGCGGTACTGTACATCACCTATTAATATGCATATGCGAAGCCTAATCAACCTTACACCTCCTCAAAAATACAGGTAGACATCCTTCCCAAGATGAAAAGGCTGAACTCGAAAAGTCTACGGTAAAGAAAACGGCGCATTGGCCCTCCGGCAGCAGAAACAATTGATACGCACTCCGGAGGCCTGCCGAAAACTTACGGGTAGGCTAAGCGATATCGAAAAATGCTTTTTTCGCGGGGTACCAAGAACAAAATTTACTTTTTTTTTACACTTTCCTACTCAAAAGGATCCCCCTAATGAAAATATACACCCAAACTCCCTTTTCGAAAAACTTCGAAAATTGACCCGAGAGCTCCAATTTTCCATGACTTGAGTCATCGAAATTTTGGTTTGGAGATGAAATCTCGATTTTCAATAGTGAGTGCCATACTCTATAGGATTGATAAGCATAAAGAGCTAAGGTCATTGGAATATTTTTGTTTCGTTTAAACCTCTGGGGCATCGAAGGGCAGGACTCGAAAGATTGTATTTTGCCAAAACTGCGGTACTGTACATCACCTATTAATATGCATATGATCATGTTTATGCTAAGAGATTAGGAAATATGAAGTTGAAAGTTATTCCCACATATTACAGTTATCATAGTGAATTTCCATTGAAACTTGAATGCCGCTTTTTGTATGTTTTTCCCCTTCTATTCTTATTCTGTCTAATTCGGTTGTCCTCCGGACGGCCTATATCATATGCCACCCTGGCCTGGCTAGTTTATTGGCTCCTGACTTTATTTGTGTCTATGGTCGCTGGTGCGGTCAAGCTGACTCGATTCCTCTCAGTGGTGTATTATGTGTGTATCTCGGTGTGATTTATTTCTTCCTTAGACCTGATTTCTCATTCTTCGCCCTTGATCACTTCTTAATTGGTGCTGCAGTGTAGCAGTTCTTGACTCACCCTTCGGCCCTACCCTATAAGAGTTCTGCTGTGGAAATCATGTGGTGCGGCTGAATTTATGAAATGGTGAGAAATGTCTGCGTATCTTCACCCTCCTAGATTTGTTCACCTCTTGCCCTTCCCTACCTATCATATCTTGATTGGTTGTCCATCTTGATCTAATCCTTCAGGCCAGCCCTATAAGAGTTTTTTGGGGGAACTCAGTGGTCTGGTTAAACTATTTTAATAAATATATTTTTAAATATGTAAGATATGCAATAAATTATGTAAAAGTATATTGTTTTTTCTTTATATACAGTATATATAATTGTCATTATTAAGTTAAATTGGTTTCACAGGGAAAAAATATACTTGAACAATTGTTTCCGCCGACAAAGAAATTATAGATTCTTGGAAGATACCGTACACTACGAAAGATTATTCAACATGGAATTTGAATGGAATAGAGCAGCTTAGCAACGGAAAGCCAATACTCCCCCCTCCCTGTGATTGTGCCAGCTTTTGTAAGCAGTGCAATAACTTAATGAAGGACAGAAAAGCTGCAGGATGCTCTGGCATTCTAGCTGAGATGATTAAGGCCTCAGGTGAGAAAGGAGTTGGTGTGTTCAATGAGCTAATTAACTTCATCATCAGAGAGGAAGTCATCTCTGATGAATGGCACAAAAGTACATTATATACTGTATAAGAGCAAAGGGGACTCATTGGATAGGGAAAATTATAGGGGCCTGAAAATACTTGATCAAGTCATGAAGGTCTGTGAGAAAGTCTTTGAAGGTATGATATTGACGATATGCAGTTTGATTTCATGCTAGGACACGGCACAATCCAAGTCATGAAGGTATTTGTGTGATAATGAAGATGTATGAGGACTCACAAACGGTAGTGAGGGTGAAAGATGTACCGGTACTGAGTGATGAGTTTTCAGTTCGCGTCGGAGTCCACCAGGGCTCTGTGTTAATGAAGCCCTTTCCTCTTTTTTTTTATGGTTCTGGAGGCACTATCTGGTGATTTCAGAGTTGGGCTCCCCTGGGAACTGCTATAAGGGTCCTGAAAATGCTTGACTAAGTCATGAAGGTCTGTGAGAGTCTTAGAAGGTATGATAAGGAAAAGATACTGTATGTACTTAAAAGATAGGGATCTGATGTTGTGTTTGCAGACCGGGAGAAGGCCTTTGATAAGGTGGCCAGAGAAGTTGTGCAGAGATGGTATTTAGGCGTCAAGTTTTTCGGGAAATCGGCTGCCACGGACCTGTTTGGCCGCCATGCCGGATGTTTAGCATATCAAACGTTGCCCAATACAAAAACGCACCTCTTGTGAAAGTTTGATCCCGATCCAAAAAGCGGTTCTGGAGTTATTGCGTCGAAACCGGCGCATAAGAAGAATTTGAATGAAAAACCGGGTTTAATGATTACAATAGGGGTTCCCCGTAGGGGTCGAACCCCTTATAATTCATGCTTGTGAAATGGATGTGGAGTGGTTGCACTGAGGCAGTTGGACAACATTCAAAATAAAGCAATTAGATTAATCAATACCGGTAATCACGCAGGATCTTCCTCCATTATTCATATGAAGAGATGTAGCATCCCTTGCATTACTTTACAGAAAGTTTCACGGTAAATGTTCTTAGGAACTTGCTTCAATTGTACCACCTCTCCGCATCTTTCCTCGCAGAACTAGGGCAACTGGAAATACACAACAATTCACACTCTCTCCTCCACAATGTACAACTACCGCATATCAAAATTAATTTATCCCCAGAACTTCTACTCTCTGGAATTCATTTCCTGGGAGTTGCTTTCCACAAATTTACAACCTACAACAGTTTAAGTTCAATTATTACAACAAAAATTATGAATGGAGGATGCCTTTAGGCACATGGACCTTTTTTGTTTGTCTTTGTTTCTCCTTCTCTATTAAAAAATAAAAATAAATAAAAAATAATTAAAATTATGCCCTGAAAGCACTTTGCCACCATCTTTGCAGTTACAAGAACAACTGAGTTCACCTCCTTCACACTATCACAGAAAATTGACACAGGGAAAATGGCGAAGCTTGTCTTTGCACTTCTGGGAGCCATAATCAGCAGAGAAGATCCGCACACAAAGAGGTCCAATCTACAATGACTAATAAATCTGCTTCTGACCCTGTCCGCCTATGCCTTTGTTGTCCAGGAACAGGGGCCTCAAAAAACACCAGTGGAAAGTGAAGACTACCAGTATGACCGAACTCTACAGCAGCTCACCTTTTATCTTCATTACAACAGCTGGCTCTTTATCTGCTTTATCTGAGACTTCCAGGGAGGGGTGCTTTGTCTGTGACTGGCACCTCAGGTAGTTTGTGTAGGCTACTAATGACAACACTTTCTTCATAAGACTGGCGCTTATAAAACAACATCATTTACCATTGGACACAGTGCTCTATATACCGGTACCGCTGGCAAATTCTCTGCTTCGTTTGAGACTGGTACCTCTGCTACATGTACACTCGGATGCCAATAGTTTTTAGCCCACTCATAGGAATTAGTGGACCCCCTATGTTTATCCTTCTGCAATTATAACTGTCTGGATTGATTTTTGGATATAACTTGCTTTTCAATAAATAGTATATATAGTTCTGTAGTTGATGTATGGAAAAATATATTCATAAATTGGTTTCCAGAGATATACTTTCATGATTAGAAACAAGTGAAGTCCATGAATAATTATGAGTGGGCAAGAGACTATGGTATGCGAGTGTACCAAAGGTATTAACCCAACTTCATCTAAGAGTGGCAACCATGATTCGTGTACCACTAGAATACCTGGCCTGTTTAATACAGCCATGGCAACCTGCAGCCTGTACTCACCCTGTCTACGACTATTCAAGCCAGCAGAGTTTTAGTCAGTAAAGTGATCCACAGCCAAAATTAAATCACCAGAGCTACTACTAAACCTGTGAAGCGCAATTCGATCTAAGAGACCATCGGGATGATTTGTGGTGAGCCAACTTTTCCAATTGTTGGCACTAGATATAGATGTAATGGGCCTCCTACATGCTTGCTGCTAATTTATGGCCATCTTTGTCAAGTTCATCATCGCATTGCCAGTCCTGGAGCACTACGCAAAAGCCATAGCCAGAGTCATACTCGGACTCTGTGTTTGTGAACTATGGTCTGCATCGAGCCCTACACATAGTCAGCGTCCATGATTTCACTGGGAAGGTATTGAAAGAAAATGCAAAGCTAATGGGCATGAAGATTTCATATTTGTCCCGCTACTGGTGGAAAGTAAATGCTTAGTGTGAAAAAAGCCACTGGATGAGAACTAATAATCTGATGGTCAGTTTAATGACTGGTCGACTGACTGATCCTCAAGAGTTAAAATGGTTAAATGGGGTATAAATACCGATTCAAAATAAAATGAGCTTACATCCTTCAAACTTCTCTTTAGGGTGATCCCACATCACTTCCCATCAGAATGCATCATTCACTTCTTTCCGCCTAGCCTGACTTTAAGGCCCGTCCACACCTGGGCGCTACAGCATCCACCTCTCGCGTTTGACAGTCTAATCTGATCGCTTCCATGCTCAAAACGCTCCGCCAGACAAATCAAACAGGAGTTCCAGCAACTCCTTATCACATGCCTACGAGGTCTCCCCTGGTTATTGCCATGCTCTGTAAAGCTGGTTCTCCCTTCAAGTTAGTAGGTTCTGTTATAGTCTCCAATTACCCCATAAAGATAAATTGCAGTCATGCTACCATTACGTAATTACATAGGGGCCTAATCTTTTTCAGGTCTGTGAACACCACCCCGACGCTCCATACATTAAAAAGCTATATTACGGCCATTAGCATTACGTTTCTAAAGACTTGGTTTTCCCTGTAGAATGCTTGCCAGAATGTGTAACCATGCTTACCCAAAATAAACATTCATTAAATTGAATAAGGAATATGAAGAGGTACAAAAAGAGGAGGAGGAGAACATAATGAACAATTAGTAATAAAGAAAACAATCAATATAATGAGGACAGGAAAGGACAGGAACGAAAAGAGGGAAGAGGTGGGGATATAGAAGAGGAAGCAGAGAAAGAGGAGGAAAAAGGTAAGAAAGAAGAACAGAAGAAAATATAGAAAACAAAAGAACCAATGGAGAGAAATCCAAGGAATCACGAGAATAATACAATTTAGTGGTCGATGAAGACAATAAGACTTCCACACCATATTTCATAAGTTACAACATTAAGCCGGTATCACACGAGTGCTTTTATAGTCAACATTCGATGATCAACATTTGTCTGGCAACATTTCTAGAATATTTTGCACTGGTATCGGAAACTAGACTGATGATAGATGAATATAGGCAACCGAAATATTTTATATGTTGACCACATAAGCTGCCAGACCAGTGTTAATGATAAATGTTGAGTGCAAAAGCGCTGTGTGATACCGGCTTTAGTCTACCACCGAATGACGATTTGCAACCATAATAACTCGCTCTTATGTTATAGTCTCTCTCTCTCTCTTATTTAGGACTGTCGAACCGTTTACATTGAACCCCTTCTGTACCGGCGACGCCTTTTTCGTCTTATTCTAGCTATATTTAGACGATTCTGTGCAGCTTAAGAAGGATATGTGGTTGTAAAAAGAGTTAATTAAGATAGTTCGAAGCCTGCTAATTGCTGGAGTCCCTACTGCTAATATTTTGTTGTATTAGTAGCCAGTGACGAATGAAAAGGACGGAACTGGTACTGAATGGGCCAACACACCACCACCACCACCCGCCCAGTCGTTTTCTGTGGCACACCTTCCTTAACCCGGGAACTGCGGGGAGACTCTTATGAGTGAGTGAAAAAAAAAATCAACTTTTGACATCGAAAAAAATATTTTTGTTTTATTTTAATTTTTGTATTTTTTATTTTTTTTTTGGCCCCTGGGCCATGCAAAATCTCAGGTCCTCTACCTCCCCTCCTTCCCCACTTTCCTCCTCTCCTTCAGTTATCACCTATTTTCCCCGTTATTCCCTTATTCTCAGGTATATTTTCGTGCTAACATTAGCGAGTTGCAAGCAGGGTGTTGTCATCACTGATGGCAAGCGAGTGCGAGAGAGAGAGTATCGATCGACTGTGTCTCAGTGGCCTTGGGGGAAATTGGCGGGAAAGTAGCTTGCCTCACCCATACATTATACAACTCGCGGGCTATATCTCCGATTTTGACCATCCAAACGCTGTTTTCACTCGTTTTATTGTTGTTTCAGGTTAATACCTTTATAATCAACCCATAATAGGTGCATATGGATAAGTATTAATGCTATTAATGGCACAATGAATATTTTAGTGACGGAAACACCTCAAATACGTCAGCACAGGGGGACGTTTCCAATTACCCCCATGCGCACTTCAGAGGTTAACCTCATCCTTCCCTACAACAGTCAGAACAATGAGGATAAAGTTTTCTGTTGTTGCTTGATTTCCTTAAAACTTCCAGTAACCCTTTCAGTATATATGTTCTTCTGGCTATAATAAGACGATTTAATTAAGTTCAGGAAGACAGTTTGGATGTGTGAGGGTTAATTGAGATAGGCTTTACCCCTTTTAGGAAGACAGTTTGGAAGTCAGAGGGTTAATTGAGATAGGCTTTACCCCATTGGCTCCTATAGGGCCTTCCAAAACTTAAGAAACTTGTTTAATGTTAGCCAGATTAAAGTTAAAATGAGTCCTCGTATACTGAAAGGGTTAATGTTTTGTACTTGCAGGTGCGGGTGTGGGAGATATCGAGGAGGACCCCTTGGCTCATACTCAACAGCAGGGGACTCGAGTCCATGCTAACCTATGACCACTATCTACCATTGGATAACCAGGTAAGGCACAGGCAGGGATAGACAGATTGAAAGATAGGTATAGAAGTAGATTGATTGACTGGAAGAAAGATAATGTAGGCACATGTATAGATAAGTAGATGGATAGGTAGACCGACATACTTTTTTCCTATGTGTAAGAAGGAGACAAAAGGCAAAGTTGCCTGTAATGAGTGGAAATCAATAATAATAGTGAACTATTAAACCTCCATATACTTATATACGGATAGTAATAATAATTATAATAATAATAAATAATAATAATAATAATAATAATAATAACCAAGAATAATGCTTACATAGCAAAACTACAGCAACAACAACAAAACATCCAGAACAAAACTATCCACACCAACCAAAACAACAGCATAGTTTCAAGTTTAATTTTCACCCCCCCCCCCCTCCAAATAAATACCCTCTCGCTCGCTCTCACACACACACACACACACACACACACACACACACACACACACACACACACACACACACACACACACACACACACACACACACACACACACACACACACACACACACACACACACACACACACACACACACACACAGCGTTCTAAAAATAAAATATACGCAAACACACACAATCTCACAGCTACCGGTACTCAAAATCGATAGTGCGCCGATAAACTTGCTCATAAACTGTTCATATTATTACTTTTCTTTGACCGTCTTCATGAATTTCAAATAGCCCTTAACTATAGGTAGCGCCAACGAACTTGACAATTTTCTTGACCCCTTTACTTCTCATAACTCAAAAGGGCCTAGAGCAAACTGGCTGTAAATATCCACACCTATTTCCTGGTGGGCTCTTCCCTAATGGTAGAAATGTCAGCTCGATTACTTTGATTAATTTTGAGTTATGAGCAGTTAAGGGGTCAAGAAAATTATCAAGCGCTACCTATAGTACTGTTTGCTTCACATCGTAAACAGCCAATGTCCACATCAATTATCATCAATGTACTGTATATTTATTTTTATTGCACAGCTGAAGAAGTACAGACAAAGTCAATAGTTCGCGGAACCCTTGCTGATCATTTAGAGGAAGTCATTAAGTGGCGATTTTTATATATTTGTTTATGTATCTATATATTTATTTATTATTTTTAGTCTCCTCTCAAAACCTCCATCAAGATTTTAAAAATAAATAGGCTACCCCAAATATTCCCCTTCAACATAACTTTGTACATTTGTTGGTAGAAAATGTCACAGCCGAAGGCCGGATTCTCCTAAACAACAGGCTCTCTAAAGCTCGCCAGGAAATAAAAAATCGACACCTAAATGGCACAAAAGGTCTTAAAGTCGCCAAACTAATGGGGCTATACATGAGGGAGAAGGGGGTCCAAACCTTCCTTTAATTCGACATTTCTACAACGTGAACAAATGGACTAAGCACGGGCCATTAAAAACACGTGAGGACTTATAGGTCGGTCAAAGAAAAGTGTTAGTTACCCCCCGAATTACACAATCTATGAACACGATTTTCGGCGAGCTATGTATTTTGACTGTACATCGTAAGCAGTCAGAGGGTAATATTCCGCCCGACCTTTATTCTAAAGCCTGGTTCACACATGCCTGAGTCCGATCCTGTGTTTCCACGAGTCCCCAGTCGCGGGAACTCGGGCAAAAATGAGCCTGAGTGTGCAAAATTCCACGAATGCCCTCGAGTGTCCACGAGTTACATCGAGTAGCCACGAGTGCACTCGTGTACACTCGTAGTCCTTCACGAGACATTACGAGTGTACCGAGAGTGTGGGGAAATATGAATTTTAACGGTCATTTTCGGATCACGAGTAGCTGCGAGTATTTACAAGTTATCACGAGTGTGATACGAGTATTTAAGAGTAGTTATGAGTTACGATGAGTTGTCACGAGTATGCCCAAGAGTGCGTTGAAAGTATGCCGGGAATGCCACCCATTGTGCCCCTGGCATATATATACAGTGCCCCATGCCCTCCCATGCCACACCTACAGTCATGATATTTGGTTTCTATACAATCTGTGAATCTATTTGCATATATCTTTCTTAAGCTTCATGAAATCGTCTAAATGTACCGTACCTGAAATCAAATAAAAGATACGTCACCGGTACTGTAAGAGTTAATACAGCCAGATTTTTGTAGCATTTGTCCCAGGCTTTTGTGTTGGCAATTGTACGCATTCTTTCTCACAATTATAGATCACGGTGGCCGAATGGAAGAAGGCTGGCCGTACCGTGGAGTTCTGGGAGGTGTACCAGGCCTCCCCCACCCTCCCTCACAGGACCTCCAGGATTGGCCGATACCTCCTGCCCTCCATGGCACACCCTTGTAAGTATGCCCATTTTGTTTACACTCTAATTCTGTCACATTGTTTCCTGTTTAACTTAAGGGGGTAGTACTCGCTTTTTATGGACCCCCTTCTCCCTCATATTTAGCATATTAGTTTTGATGGTTTTAAGACGTTCGGAAGTTCCGTTAGCTTGGCGATTATTAAACCTTTAGCCTCATTTTCTTTTCAATATTTAGATCTTTCATGCTCTATAGGTGTCGATTATTTCCTGGCGAACAAAAGCAAACCTCTCCGAAAAAATGCACAAATTTATCTTGAAAGGGGGTCTAGGGGACGTTTTTCTAAGCTTGATGGAGGTCTAGCAAGGAAGTTAAAAAATAAATTAATAAATAGCCTACATAGATATACCAAAAACCAAGCAGAAGGCTACCCCCTTAACTCGTCCAGTGTTCGTGACGTTCCTCATACACAATAAAACAAATAGACCTTGAGATTCCACAGCGTACTTATTGATATCCCACAACAACGAACACCACCAGCTCCCTCCCTTTGTCTCACTCGTCCCCTCTTCCTGTCACTTTATCTTAACCTCCCCTCTTAACTTCCCTCCCTCTCCCTCTTTACTTCCCTCCCCTCCCTCTCCCTTTTAACTTCCCTCCCTCTCCCTCTTTACTTCCCTCCCTCTCTTTACTTCCCTCCCTCTCCCTCTTTACTTCCCTCCCTCTCCCTCTTTACTTCCCTCCCTCTCCCTCTTTACTTCCCTCCCTCTCTCCCTCTTTACTTCCCTCCCTCTCCCTCTTTACTTCTCTCCCTCTCCCTCTTTACTTCCCTCCCTCTCCCTCTTTACTTCCCTCCCCTCCCTCTCCCTCTTAACTTCCCTCCCTCTCCCTCTTTACTTCCCTCCCTCTCTCTCTTTACGTCCCTCCCTCTCCCCTTTACTTCCCTCCCTCTCCCTCTTTACTTCCCTCCCTCTCCCTCTTTACTTCCCTCCCTCTCTCCCTCTTTACTTCCCTCCCTCTCCCTCTTTACTTTACTTCTCTCCCTCTCCCTCTTTACTTCCCTTCCTCTCCCTCTTTACTTCCCTCCCTCTCCCTCTTTACTTCCCTCCCTCTCCCTCTTTACTTCCCTCCCTCTCTCTCTTTACTTCCCTCCCTCCCCCTCTTTACTTCCCTCCCTCTCCCTCTTTACTTCCCTCCCTCTCCCTCTTTACTTCCCTCCCTCTCCCTCTTTACTTCCCTCCCTCTCTCTCTTTACTTCCCTCCCTCTCCCTCTTTACTTCCCTCCCTCCCTCTCTTTACTTCCCTCCCTCTCCCTCTTTACTTCCCTCCCTCTTCTTCAAGGTCGCCTAGTATGAACTAATTAGTGTATGAATGAGAAGGGACCACATACTTATTTTCCCCTTTCTGGTATGCCTAAATCAAAGTCTCCCGCAACTCCTCCTGTGTGTGTTTGCTACCCAAGCCGACAGTCATATTATTTTGTCACTTTGTTCATAACACTTGGGAACACAAATGATTATCGTTTGTTACTAAGGGAAATGCAGGTGTCTTGTACTAAATCAGGGTCATTGATATTATAGTTTAGTCAAATGTCAGCCAATACGTCAGGTTGTCAAATTAGGTATATTGGGATTTTCAAAATATGCACAGTCATACCACATAGTCCTTGATCATGGTGGGTTGGCGAAAGCTGTGTCCAAACATAGTTGCACACTCAAACAGTAAATTATCATTCTATGAGAACTTTGTGAAGTAAGCAATAGACGTATTTACATTATATTGGACATGGTTGGCTGATGTGTGACCTGGCCTATAGTTTACCTCCATGGTCAAGGACTTAGTGATGTGACTGTACGTACATGTAACAATGATGACGCCCGGTATGCTATATTTGAAACTATGTTTTTCAACATTTGATAATGTTTATCTAATTGTATTATTTTCAGCGAAGGCACCATTTTTGTGTTCAAACTTGTGAAAACCCGTTCTTGGGGTTGTGCGTGGTATTGGTCTTGCATTGTAAACACTACGAGTACTCACTCATCATGTTTTGGATGGCACGACCTTGATCAACACTTTCAATCAACGGAATGTCATGATAAATTGTTTTGTAATGTTCATCGCGTACCTCACCCACGTTAAGTGGAAAGAAATCTTGATAATAATTGTAGAAGTGTACATTTAAGCAGACATTCTACAGCCGTTTCGCTAATAGGCCTTTAACATGTAGAGTGTTTAAAATATGTGTGTGGTAACCCAGGTTCGAATCCCGGTGGATCACGTGCTTTCATTAATTTTATTGGGAGGTGTTTGGTGTTGGAGTGAAATTAATAAGATAGATTATAGTTTCTAAGAAAGTACTACAAAAACAACACAAATGTTTCCTATGCTACAAACTCAAGTGGGTTCAGTTTATACTCGACCTCGTTATCACACATCTGATTCAGGATCTGGGATCGACCAACAGAAATGCCTATTTTGAATGTAGCCTCAGTTTTTACCCCCACCAACTTTCTCTCTCATATACCGGAAGCCATTTCCGTCATAATACATTGCATTTACAAAAAAAAATCTTGAGGCCACGTATGATAGGTAATGATTAAAGGTAAACATATACAGTATATATCTATCTATCTATATATCTATCTATCTATCTATCTAGTAAGAACTAAGAATAAGAATGCTGTTTCAGAAGCATAGAAGATAATGAATGGAGTTAGGCAAGGTGGAATACTCTCAAATATTCTATTTCATGTATACATTGATGATTTAATAGGAAATTTAGAAAAAAGTAAAGTTGGTTGCAGGCTTGGTAATAAAATAAGCAATACAGTTGCTTATGCTGATGACTTTGTTCTACTGGCTCCCTCGTCATCAGGGTTGCAATATTTGCTGAATTTATTCGAAAAGGAAGCTAATAATATAGGTCTTGATATCAACAATATTAAGTCAGTATGTATGTTCTTCAGAGCTGATAACTCTAAAGTATTAGGCCCAATTATGATGCTGAATGGCGAGAAGCTTAGCAATGTTAATGAACATAAGTATCTTGGCGGGTGCCCAACCCCGAAAAGGGTTGAAATAGGGGAGCTATCCCCCCGCCAAAGGCGGCTTTCTAGGGCCTTTCCTAGCTGATGCTGAGAGGATTGGGTTCTAGTCATGTGGTGATGGGCTGGTCTATCAGAGTGAGAACTGAGCAATCTCTGCCATACCCATAGCTTACTCTGACTGTTCCTTTTACTTATATATTTTCTAGATCTCAAGTGACGGCGTCTCTAACGTGGATTGACCTCCCAATCTACCAAGATTGGAAGCCAAAGCGTCACATTTTTCCCTTGCCCCTCAAATTTCTCTTCATAATTGCTGAGGGGCACAGGGCCCTGGGTGGGGCTTTGGTTTCCCGGGCGTTTCTGCACCCTCCTCAAGCTCCCCGCCATGGAGTGGCTTCGGTCACCCAGGCTTTATTGTGGTCGGCGGGGAGGGTTCTGTGGGGGCGCTCAGTTATGGCCTTGGCCTTGCTCGGGGCCTTGGGGCTGTTCGGCCAGGCAGCTTGGGGAACAACAACAACAACAACAACAACATAAGTATCTTGGATTTGTCGTAGATAGTTATCTGAATAATGATAGGGACTTGATAAGATGTAGACATAAATGTAACGAGTTTAATTACATTTTGCGAACATTTTCAAGAGTCAGTTTTGACGTGTTTATTAAACTGGTTACCAGCTACTGTTTAAGCCTTTATGGAACGGAACTATGGTGTTGTAATATTAAGTGTAATGTACCCTATAAGCAATTTGTTATTGGCTATCATAAGGCAATTCAGAAAATGTTAGGACTGAAATACTGGGAAAGTAACCATAAAGTTTGTCAACTTGCTGGTAAATGACTTTTAACCATTTGATGAACTGAAATAAAATAAGAATTGCAAATAAAATTATTGCCCATCCTTGTAAATTTATAGAAAACAGTTTAGTGGATGTAGCTACTAGCTTATTCTTACCTAAGGAGGTAAATACTATTTTAAATGCAACTTTAAGTATTAATTGTTTAAAAGATAATGACATTGATGTAGTGAAGTCAAGAATAATATAAGTTCAAAATCATGAACCAACAATGTCAGATACATAATTGCAGAGTAAATACATGCTACATATCCACTTCATAGGAATACTTTGTAGTCGTAATTTACCATATATCATTTATCAAAATGAAGTCCCAGTTCAGCAATTAAGATATAGACATGAAAATCTCTCGTATGTCAAGGCATTCTTGCTCAAAATTTGCATGACAAATATTCCATTGCATACATTATTTGTTTAAGCAAGCTTCTGTGTACAAGTCAGTATATTGGTACATACCAGAGGGAATATCATATGGAATTTAGGAATTATTGAAAGAAACTACAGAGGAAGGTTCAGGTTATTCCATATTTGATATCAAGAAGTTTGGATCATTTGAAGGGAACAAATCTGAGAGATTTCAGAGAAGATTACACCTAAATCATTATACTGTATATTCTTAAATACTGATTTTAGGACTATTCAGACCACAATCAATAAATCTTAGTGAAGATATGTATGTGTTATAAGCTTTATAATGATGAATAATATAGCTGATATATTACAGGTGACGCATCTATCGGAGAGGTGTTAGAACTCCCCAAGACTGAGTTTCCCAATGAGAACATCACACCACGCAGACGCAACCTCACGGGGCTCCACCTTCGCTGTCTTACAGAGAGTGTCAGTTGATGGGCTTTTATATCTTTCGTTCAATTACAATGGTTGATTTAATTTGTTGGTATGACAATTACTTTCATTTTATTCTGAATACTATAAAATGATATTATAGGAATGAAAGATAACCCACAGATCCATATTTATCTCTTTCATTAGACCATGATGATTTTTCAATTTTATTCTGCCTATTATTACATGATCTTAATAATCTTGAAAAGGGGCTGTGAAAGTTAAAGGGATACTGGATATGTTATCACTTTGATTACCAGACGTCCTCCCAAAGCTATATCAAATCGTCTCGTATCAACATGAATACACTGGAAAAAAAAGACGGTATGATACTGAAGGCTATTATACAAGAGTTCATTAAAGGTTGAGTCACACGAGCCGAGCTGTTTATTGAACTATGTTGAGACTTACTCTAAACCCATGACAATATCTTAACCCTTTCAAGATACAATTGAGCATTTCATTTTTTCCCTGGCTATTATAAGACGATTATATTCCGATTAGTAAGGCTATATGGAAGTCAGAGGTTTAAATGAGTCTTTTCCCTTAAATAGCCCACAGATCCTTCCTAAACTGCATAAAATCGTCTAATGATAGCCAGAATAAACGGTCAAAAGGGTGTCATAATCCTCAAAGGGTTAATCATTCTAATATATACTAATACATGGTTACTTCCCTTCTGTTGCAGTGGGCGCCCTTTACCATGAACACCGTGGAGAGGGGCGGGGGTGGGGGGACAGAGAGGGGCGGAAGGAGGGGGGAGATGGCCATAGGGGGGTTTATGGGCGAGACATTTGACCTTCTTAGTACCGTGCTTAACTTCACGTGAGTAGAAATTTATTGTATGTCCTCACTTTCAAAACTATTGTTTTAATAGCCAGTTTTCAATGTGTATTCCCTGAATCTTTCGACATTTCAGTATTTAATTTATGTTTATAATTGTTCAATACCGAAAAAATGCAGAACGCAACTAAATAATTTAATTAAGATATATTTATCATAGCCCCTCCAACAAACCCGATCTTCTTTTCCTCTCTGAAACTCGGGTGTCTAAAGCAACTACCAGCAGCCCCTTCTCTGTATCATCTTACTTTCTCTATCCTGGTTTCAAAGCCAAGGGCGGATGTTGTGTATACAGAATGTACACAAGAAATTCACTTGCTCTCGTGTTCCCGACTTCGACTCCTCTGAATGATCAACTTTATGGCTCAAACTATCCTGTCACTCTCATACTAAATATTTCTGTGCTGTCTATCTTTCCCCTAACTCTACTGCCTTTCCCAAATTCTTTGACTATCTAAACTCTAAAGTGGAACACATCCTATCCATATCTCCTTTCTCAGAAATCTCCATCTTAGGCAATTTCAACGTTCACCACCGCCAATGGTTCTCCTCTCATTCCACTGACCAACCTGGTGAACAAGCCTACATCTTTTCTATCCTAAATTACCTAGAGCAGTTTGGTTCAGCAACCCACCCGTATCTCGGATTGCTTCGGAAATTGGCCCAACATTCTTGGCTTGTTTCTAACTTCTAACATTTCTGCTTATACAGTCATCTTTTCTCTCCTTTGGGCTCCTCCGACCATAAGTTTATATCTGTCACCTGTCCTATCTCTCCAGTATGGCCACCTGATCCACCCAGCCGGAGGCGCTTGTGGCACTTTGGCACTGCCGACTGTGATGCTTTTTGGCAGTACTTCTCTGATTTCCCATGGAACGATTTTGGCTTCCGTGGCCGGGGACCCTCGGAGAGTGCTGAACGCATTACCGAGGTAATCCTTTCGGGCATGGAGGCAAACATTCCATTTTCTTTCTCTCTGTCCAATGCTAAAAAATCTTGGTTTACTCATGCTTGTTCTACTGCTGTTGGCAATAAGGAGGAAGCATTCAAACGGTACCGTCGCCTTCAAACTCAAGAATCTCATTTTCCTAAGTTTCTACCTGGAATCAAGCCAAATCTGTTCTTCGACTCGCCAAATACTCTTTGGCGATAATAATACCTTCATAACAGAAAAATATGTGTAATGGTAGATGGCCTTTATTCTCAATTTCACTCAATAAATGCTGGTGTTCCCCAGGGATCAGTTTTGGCCCCAACTCTGTTCCTCATTCATATCAATTATCTCATATCTACCACTCATAATCCAATACATTCCTACGCAGATGACTCAACACTCCACAGTTCCTTCACATTTACCAATTCTTTCACCCAACCCGATCTTATAAATTCAAAAATAAACACTGCAATTTCTCTGAACCAGGACCTTTCTAGAATTAATGAATGGGGACAAAAGAATCTAGTTTCCTTTAATGCACAGAAAACCAAGTACAGTACATTCAATTTTCTAACCGACAGAATCTCACTGACTCCCATATATTTTTAATGATGTAAATATTCCCACTTCCCCTAGTATTGACATTCTCGGTGTAACATTAACCTACTAACTTGAGCTGGACACATTATGTTAGAAGCATTGCTAAGAATGCCTCTAAAAAACTGGGACTCCTGTACAGAGTTCGAGAATTCTTCACTGACGAGCAGTTGGCCGTAATATATAACAGTCATGTGCGTTCTCAGATGGATTACTGTTCACCTCTGTGGGGTGGAAGTGGAGTGGTTGCATTGAGGCAGTTGGACAAAATTCAAAATAAAGCTATTAGATTAATCAATAACCCTGCAATCACACAGGACCTTCCTACATTATCCATACGAAGAAAAGTTGCATCCCTTGCATTATTCTACAGATATTTTCACAGCAATTGTTCCGCGGAACTTGCTTCAATTGTGCCGCCTATCCACATCTTTCCCCGTAGAACTAGGGCAGCTGAGAGCGCCCATGAATTTACACTTTCTCCTCCACAATGCAGAACTTCTGCTTATCAGAATTCATTTATCCCCAGAGCTACTACTCTTTGGAATTCACTTCCCTCGAATTGCTTTCCACAAACTTACAATCTACAAATGTTTAAATCCAGTTGTTACAAACATTTTATGAATGGAGGATGCCTTTAGGCACATGGACCTTTTTGTTTTATCTGTGTTTTTCCTTCCTCCGTTCATTGTCTCTTTAAAAAAAAAAAAAAAAAAATGCACTGAACTATCTAACTCTAGTTCTTCCCAAGCTTTCTGGCATCTAGCCAAAAACCTCTCCAACAATTTTTCTTCCTCGTCTTTCCCTCCCTTTTTCCACTCTGACGGCACTACCGTCTCTTCTTCCGCTGACTAAACTGAACCTTTTGCCCAAACTTTCGCTGGAAAATCCACCTTGATTGGTTCTGATGCTATTCCTCCCTCTCCACCATCCTCTCTCCTACATATGCCTAATATCCTAATCTCTTTTAAAGATGTACTTTCTACCCTCTCTGGGCTTAGTACTAAGCAGGTGTACGGACCAGACGGTGTTCCTCCTGTTGTACTAAAAATCTGTGCTTCCGTGCTTCTGTGCTTGCCTAGGTAAACTATTACGTCTCTGTCTCTCCTCTAACGTGTTCCCTTCTTGATGAAAGTTTGCTCTCATTCAACCTGTCCAAAAGAAAGGTGACCGCTCTCAACCCTCCAACTATCGTCCAATGCTCTTATTTTTTGCATCTTCAAAGTTTTGAAACTATTATTATTTCAAAATTTCTTAAGGGGACATGGGCTGGTTTTCTGGTCCCCTTTCTCCCTCGTGTTAAGCCCCTTTTGTTTTGAGATTATTTGACGTTCGGCCCATTAGTTTGGTGATTTTAACACCTTTCGCCCCATTTCTTTGTCAATATGAAGACTTTTCGTGTCATTTAGGTGTCGGTTTTTTCTGGCGAGTAATAGCGAGCCTGTATTTTAAGAGAAACCGGCCTTCAGGCAGGACATTTTTCATATCGAAAAATGAACAAATTTATCTTGAAGGAGGGTCTTGGGGGGGGATATTTTTATAAGCTTGATGGAGGTCTAGGGAGGAAACTAAAATAACAATAAAAGGATACATAAATGAGCAAATAAATACGCCCATCCCCCCTTAACCCTTTCGCTGCAGGTGATGTTCTGGAACGTCCTGGCATTTTGCAGCAATTTCGAGGCTTTAATAGCCTGTAAAAACCGTAAAATCGAGTGTCAGTGGGCGGGAGCGTGAGGGGCCCACCTCCGATCCTCAGAGCAGCCAGCGGCCCACTGAGGTAGACTGTGTCTCGCGCGGGTCTCTCACAACAGTGTTACCAAGCGAGTGAGTGCTAACAAATAGCGGGTTTCCCGCGTTTCTATGGCACCGCTGCGGGTGAACCAGGCCACCTACGAGGCCCATTCTGGTCTCATTTTGAAGCTATTTTCGCCTAGTTTTCGGCAGAATACAGTTCATTTAATGCAGATGCTTGATTTATCATTCAGGAGTGCCTGAATATGCCCTAAATAGCCCAAAACACCCCGCAGAGAAAGGGTTAAGCATTTCTCTTCTTATAATCTACTCTCAGATCACCAGTATGGCTTCCTTAGGGATAGCTCTACTGGTGATCTTCTTTCATATATATATTATAAACTCTTGGTCATCCTCCTTTCGGGGCTTCGGCGAGACCTTTTCTATTGCGCTCGACATATCGAAGGCTTTTGATAGAGTTTGGCACAAATCTCCCATTTCTAAACTACAGTATCCTCCTTTAGTTGCTATCCCTCCATCTGTGCCTTTATCTCTAATTTCCTTTCTGGCCATTCCATAGCTGCGGTTGTGGACAGCCATCGGATACTTCTTCAACCTATCAACTCCGGTGTTCCTCAGGGTTCTGTCCTATCTCCAGTTATCTTTCTAATATTCATTAATGATCTTCTTAACTGTACTTCCAGTCCTATTCATTCATATGCTGATGACTCAAAATTACACTACTCAATATGGAATGAAGGAAGAAAAGAGAGAATGAGAATGGATATGGGAGGTAAAAGAGGTCATGGACGCTTATCAACCAAACTGTCCAATATCAGCTGCTAATGTGTTTACAGAAGGCCGCGGGAAGGAACTCCGTATAGCCAAGAATCGAGGACTCACGGTCGGTCGCTTATATACTGGTTTGAGTATAGCATATTTTCATTTCTATTTCACCAGCCCCTCACCCCTACTTCACGAGGGATTCATCCCCACTTCACCAGATTCTTTCCTCCAATATCACACTAAACTCTTTCAGTATTTGATGACGCATTTATACACTTGATTCTTATCATTAGACGATTGTATGCAAAATTGGAAGGCTCTCTAGGAATCAAAGGGATAAAAAATATCTCTATTAACTCTGTAGATCCCACTAGATCTTCTAAAACTGGATAAAAGCGTCTATTACTAGCCAGAATATACTATCAAAACGCGTCCTAATCGTGAATATGTTGACAGGTACAGCTGCAAACAGGCCCCCGACCACCAGTTTGGAGACTCGGATGGCGGTAGTTGGACGGGATTGGTGGGAGAGATGGTGCGGGGGAGGGGGGACATTATTGTGGCTCCCCTGGACATCACCTACACACGGTCACAGGCCATACACTTCTTGTACCCAACTGGAAATGCCGAGTAAGTCATTTTGTGTTGCTCCCCCACAAAATAATTTGTGGTTCCTTTTCTGTTAACCACCACTGTTTTGTTCCATTAGTATGGACATTTCATACTGCTTGACCACATTGTTTTGGCAATTATTAGACATTTCACCCCATTCAGGTATCGATTTTAATGGGCAAGCGATAATGAGTCTGCAAATTATAGGAAACCAGCCTTACGCCAGGATATTTTTCTACCGAAAAATTTATAAATTGAACTTGTAGGCGGGTTGGGAGGCGATTTTGCTTAGTCTGAAGGTTGTCGCTTATTTATTATTATTAGGGGCTCAAGCTCTGGCGGGAACCCCTATTGTAATCGTTATACTTCAAAATTCTTTATAATTATTCTTCCACGATGGTTATTATGCAACAACTCCTGAACCGCTAGTCGGATCAGTACCAAACTTTGACACAAAGTGCGTTTTTGTATTAAGCAACCTTTGACATGCTAAACATCCAAAATGGTGGCCAGACACGCCCGTGGCAGCCGCAATTCCAAATAAATTCAGTCATAAATACCTTCTCTCCCACTCATAGGAAATTATTGTGCTTTGGTATATAGACTCTACTACCAATGCACTACAAATGTAATACAAAAGGTTTTGCGTTGCAAGTGATTTTTGTTCGGATATCTTGAAAAACAAACTCAAATTCACTTGAAAATCCATATCTTGAAAACTTCACGGATGATCAAAGCCATTTTTGTGTAGTTGAGAGAGGTTCGCAATTCTGAACATGTTGGTACCAAAAATATAGAAATTGGTGGAATAGCTTGGCTGCAGCATTGAAAAACTGTCTACTCAGAAATGAGTTTAAAATGTACTCTGTATCGCACACAACGTTTTCAGTCTTCAGTCTTGGCTTACCCGAATCCCCTAGTTTTGCTTAATTATCCTTGGACTCATCATTCAGATCCATGCATTTTTTTGCTTTAACCCGTGGAGCCCCAGCGACGCGTCTGACGCGTCGGCTATGTATGTAACGCACAGCCCCAGAGACGCGCCTAACGCGTCACCCTTATAGCTCCAGTCGTAAGTCTCAGAATGGCTCTAGATTTATATGGGAACTACTTTGGGATCCGGCGGACTACTTCCAAAACGTTTTGTCCAAACGCGTGCGCGCGCGGGGACGGGAGAGGGCACCCGCCTTCTCACACCTCATGGTCAGTTTACCGCGCACCCTCTCGAGTGAAACACCATGTCTCGTCGTTATAGTGCCCGCCTTACCCGCCCCTGCAGTACAGAGGAGGTCATGGATATACTGTACGACACTGACAGCCCTGATAGTGACACTGACTCGGCATTGGACGAGTCTGGAGACGAGTATGCCCCCTCCCAAGCAGAAATAAGAGAGCTAGAGGAAGAGCTTGCTCAGATTCCTGTCAGGCGGCGTAGGCCGTCACAAAGACAGCAAGGGGCAAGTGCACCTCCCCGCCGCCCACTTCCCCAAGACCCCACTGAATCCTCAGAAAGTGGGGAAGAGGTTGTTGTTGCAGATGAACCTGCTGACCCTCAAAATTACGTGCGTGTACCTGGGGAAGAACGAAAGGGATTGAAGAGAAGAAGGGGCGAGTCTGGGAGTGAAGAGGAGGTACCCCCACAACCCCGCCTGCCTTCTCCCCCACTTCCCATAATCTCCCCACTCAAGAAAAATACCCCGGGGAGGTTCTATGGTCGTCACAAACCTAGTGACGAACAACCTGGTGATGGAGAAATGGGACAACGTGGTGCGAGACAAAGGCGGTCACGTGACCCAAAACGCTCCCTCTTCCCTCCTGACCCAGAGCACGAGGGGGGGATGAGTCACCACCACCATCACCACCACCACCACTACTACCAGACTCTCCGCCTCGCCATTCTTCCCCCCCACTATCACCTTCAGGCTCCATCCCGTACACCCCCCCACGAATGTCTCCCTCACCTGAACCAGGCCCCTCCTGCGCCACTGCATTATCACCAGCCTCTCCACAACGCCCCGATCTGCCCCAACGCCCTGCAAGCAAACGACGTGGGCGTGTCATATCTCGCGGGCGTGCCACCCGCGGCCGAATGCAGAAGGTCAAACAAATAAGACGCCCCAGCAACGAATCGAGCTCTAGATCTAGCTCTCGATCAAGTTCGAGGTCTAGCTCCAGACCCAGGTCCACCTCTCGCCCACGCCGCCCACGCCCAACCCGCCCCGGTGCCCCTGACGATGACCCTGATGAGCCCGATGCCCCATCTAGCGACGACGAAGGCGCTGATAGGTGGGATTGGGTGGATGGGGAAAACTATCTACCAGGACAATACCACTTTTTGGGGGCAGCTGAGGCCGGCCCTACCATGCCCAATCGTGGACCTGACACCACAAGACTGGGTGTTTTTCTGCAGTTCTTCACTGCCAACCTTGTCGGCTTGATTGTTGACCAGACGAACTGGTACAACTATTATTTTATGGCAGGGAAGGAGCAGAAGAGGAACTCGGCACGTCTCTCATGGGTGGATTTGTCTTCCGATGAGTTCTACGCATTCCTGGCACTGGTCATCCTGATGGGGGTCACCAAGAAGACGTCTCTCAGGAAGTACTGGTCATGTGATCCCCTCATCGCAACCCCCTTCTTTGGGAAAGTCATGAGCAGGAATAGATTCACGGCAATCATGGGAAACCTGCACTTTATTGATAGCCTGGCAAGCCACACCAGGAACCAGGAACGCCCCAGGAATACCAAAGACCCGATGGAGAGGATAAGACCTATATTTGAATACCTCAAAACAAAGTTTGCAGCCTCCTTCAAACCTTACCAAAACTAATCATTGATGAGAGTCTGGTGCTATGGAGGGGGAATATTAGCATCCGACAGTACATCCCCAGCAAGCGTCACCGTTATGGCCTGAAACTTTTCGTGATGTGCGATTGCAAGACCGGTTACATCCAGGACATCATCCTTTACATGGGCAAGGTCACTGAACTGGTGGAGGAGAGGACATATGGGATATCTGGGGCCGTTGTCATCACCATGTTGGAGGGATATTTGGACAGGGGACACATCTTGTACCTCGACAACTGGTACACCAGCCCTTCCCTTGCCAAATTCCTGTATAGCAGAAACACTGGCGTCTGTGGCACCGTCAGGAGGAATCGTGTATACATGCCAGAGCTACCCGAAAGGCGGGAGAAGGGCTCCATCATCCACCTCCAGGCAAATAATATCTTGATGCTCTCGTGGATGGACAATCGTGACGTCAATATCCTCACCAGTATCCACCTGCCCCGCTTAGAGGACACCAAACGCCGTGATAGAGCCACAGGTGAGGCGGTCAAAAAACCTGTTGCAATCATTGACTACAACATCAACATGCGGCTGGTTGACAAGTCAGACTCTGTCATATCGTCGGTCGAGTGTGCCAGGAAGACGATGAGGTGGTATAAAAAACTATTTTTCCACCTACTCGACCTCACCCTCTACAACTGCCACATCCAATATCATGAAATAACAGGTGAAGTTGAGACGATGGAGTCGTACTGCATCGAACTTGCACGGGAGCTTCTGTTCTTCTTCAGGGAGGGTCCACGCCGCCAGCAACGTCCCGCAGCTCGTTTTCAAGCACCAGAAGGCCCCGCCAGACTGACACAACGCCACTTTTGCGATTTTGTCCCGCCCAACGAAGTAAAACCCAACCCACGCAGACGGTGTCATGTGTGTCGCAACACAGGCAGACGCACACCAAAACGGCAAGACACCCGGACGATGTGTGAAGAATGTGATGTGGGACTGTGTGTTTTCCCACCTGCTTCAGGGAGTATCACACCCTCGAGCACTTCTAAGTGTTCAAAGTGTTCAAAGACTGCGATAAAAGACGCTATAATGTAATACTAACAGTGTATATAAAAGACGCAAAAAGTGAATATAAAACAGTGTGTATATATATAATTTACAAGTGCAAAGTACCGAACAATATAAAACACTAAGTAAATTCTAAACTTATAAAACTGTGTGCAAAATTATAAGAATAAGAGACAATAAGTGCGTAAAACAATGTATATACACCTCATAATCTTAGGTAAAACAATGAACAAGTACAAATAATTCAATGAAAAGGAGAGACAGAGTGACCTTGAGTGAAAGTGACAGCCAGACAGAGAAAGAAAGAGGGAGGGTGCTGTGGAATGTGGGTCACTCGCTCCGCTGTATGGCCGTGTGTTCGTACGTGCGTTTTGTTATTGTCCTGAGCAAAGATGGCCGCCCAAGATGGCCGCCATCACCATGGCAACGGGGACGCTAACACTCGTGCGCACTTGTAATACTTGAATGAAGACACTTATCACACTACAACTTCAGTTATATTTACATTATGTGATATACAAAGACATTCTATGAACTCTGAAGCGCACTTTATGTCCGAGAGGTGCGAAATAAGTCATGCTGCCTGGCGGCTGGCAACTGGCTGCTGGCGCGGGAGATTTGAAATGGCGCTAAGGCTCCTCTGAGGCTGGGGACCCCCACTACCTCCCAGGACCCCCAAATGGCCTAGGTAAGTACTTTTTTCACATTTCTTCATGTCTATCATTATTTTCTAACACATTCTGATATATTTATAAAAAAAAAAAAAAATTGAAAATTGCCCGGGTTCTGGTGCACAAAAATAATAAAACCGGCCGGGGCTGTACGGGTTAACCCCTACTGTACTAGAGATGGAACGAATATCAATTTTCCATATTTGCGAATGCGAATGCAAATTTTTTGTTGTAAAATTCGCGAATGCGAATTGCGAATATTTCAATAAAATAGTCAATACCTGGTACTAAATACGAAATCAGTGAGGTAATATGATGGAACATTCGTTATTGATATGCTATTACATTGGATATGTCTGAAATGGCAATATTTTGACGGTTCAACTGTCCAGGTCTAGCACACTTTTGTTTAACGGGCAGTGATGCCATTTTAGCTATTTTTCCTCTAAATCTAGCGTATCTAAACAGCAATCTAGTGGAAGATGTTTTACAATTTTGTTTCTATTAACTAAATTTCGTATCAACCACCAATCACAACTACAAATATGAAATTTATTATATAACGTCAATAATAATTGTCCCTGTGGGCTTTCAAATCCAAACTAATGGAATATATGGAATATATCACAGTTTATGGGTTTGGAGAGATCAGAGAAATTAGTTTAGCAGGAGTGTAATCATCTCCAACTCTCCGCATCAGTAGGTGTTCACACTCCATCGAGGTGACCGTGGTCCTGGCTTCTTCAGCACGTTGGATTAATCTTTGGCTAGACAAAATGGGTGATAAAGAGAAGATGAACTCTTCAGAAATTGGCAGTAGTGATGAGAGTACACGTTTATAGCAGGGAGTGTGACATTACACGAGAGACAGTATAAGTGAAATACACTTATTTTTTAAATCTAGATATTTAATATAAGGTAAGTTGTGTATTTAGTGTATTTGGTACGTTTTCGAATACTTTGGTACTTATCACTGGTTCGATCTGGTACTATTAAATAATGTTAACCCTTTCACGTATTTATGACGCAGAGGTTGCCAGATTAGAAATAAGAAATAGAGTTCTCTCACTCTTATAATTACCTCTCCAAAATTAGTTTTCTGCCCACAGCTAACTCAAAGACAACTGCAGAGGTTGAAGTAACTAAACTAAAGGTTTCTAAATACCCCTGATGGTAACAAAGGCTTTAACCCGTGGAGCCCCGGCTAGTTTTGTAATGTTTGTTCACCAGAACCCGGCCGGTTTTCAAAAAATTGTTTTATTCCAGAAACAATAGCGAATGGGTTAGGAATGAAGGAAAAACCACGAAAAACCGCTCAAAAAGCTTAAAGAATGGTCCTACAGAGCCCCCGAAAACGTATTTTACAAGAGTAAAAAATTGAAGGCAATTACCCCAACAAACCAGGTTATTGCGCGCTCACGCGCACGCACGTGGACTTTGAGTTTTCAACCATCGGCACGGTTGCGTGGGATACGTACACAGTTCCCATACAAATCTGAGCCCTCTTGAGTGGCTACACCTGAGGTTACGGTCGGCGCAATTAGGGTGACGTGTCAGACGCGTCTCTGGGGCTGTGCGTTACATACATCGCCGACGCGTCAGACGCGCCGCTGGGGCTGTACGGGTTAAAGTATCCCCAATAGGCTCAAAATAGCGTCATATGTCGGAAAAGGTTACATGACAACAGTCCTCATTCATTCCACTCTAGCGCCCCAACGCACATCTTCACTTTAATGTGTTCATTTGATTTAACTTTAAAATATATTATATATTTTTTTATATTTTCCATTGGTTTCGTGGAAATATTTGCATATTCGCAGATAGCTATGAAGTATGAATGGAAATGCGGATATGAATATTGAAAAACATAGCGAATGTAGGCACATGCGAATGCGGACACGAATATTCGGTCCACCTCTATACTGTACCATAGGGTACTACCATAAATGTACCCCCCAGTCCCAAGCAATGTGGCCAAAGCCTTAGTGCTCAAACGTCGTGGTAACAGGCACTGCCTGATACTGGCAGTTACAAGTATCGTATATTACTGACGGCTTGCAGCCGTCACTGGGACTGGGGAGTGATTTATTTACTGACGGCTCTCTACCGTCGCTGGGATTGTTCGGGTTAACTCTCATAAACGTTTGAGTCCCTACGAATTCCATCAATTTATAAAACCTACCTACCCTACTAAATAATAATAATAATTCAAATTGATTTTTTGTGAATAGCAGAGTATTGGCTAAGGTTTTTAATAATTCTGTAGTTTAACAAATGCTTACTTTAATAAGATTGATATGGACCTTAAATTTTTTAGAACATTTTCCGTGTGACTCGTATTTTTAACGTTCCTCCCTCAACCCTATGTCAAATGTTACCACAAAATACCGCTAGATCCGTTCTCAAAAGTCGCTAACATGTCGCCTACATAGTAAAAAAAAATGCTAGATTAATGGTGCAATCTCTAAAGAGTTTTGGTTTGTTTGTTATGCAAGTTTTACAATGTCATATGACTAGAATGTCTGAAATTTTCAAATTATCCCTAGTAAATGTTTCTAGATAAAAAATAATGGCTGCTAGACTGAAGTAAATACCTCTAGATCTAGCGGTAAAGTAGCGGTAAAATTGGCAGCACTGCAGTCATCCACCTCCTCCCCCTCCCCAGACTGTGAAAGGCAGTCACTCAAGTCCCTCCCTCACCTCGCACATTTTCACTGCTTTTGACTACCACTTTTCGCCACATGTTCACTGATGTTGACTACCACTTTTCACCACATGTTCACTGATTTTGACTACCACTTTTCACCACATGTTCACTGATGTTGACTACCACTTTTCACCACATGTTCACTGATTTAAACTACAATTTTTCGCCACATGTTCACTGATGTTGACTACCACTTTTCACCACATTTTCACTGATGTTGACTACCACTTTTCACCACACGTTCACTAATTTTGACTACCACTTTTCACCACATGTTCACTGATGTTGACTACCACTTTTCGCCACATGTTCACTGATGTTGACTACCACTTTTCACCACATGTTCACTGATTTTGACTACCACTTTTCACCAAATGTTCATTGATGTTGACTACCACTATAATTTCCATGGATCTTTCCTAAATTGTTTAAAATCGTCTAATAATAGCCAAAAAACAGAAAAGAAATGAGTAATCGGATCTTGAAAGGGTTAAGCAGAATTACAAGCTAGAATACAGTCGTAGTTTATTTATAATTACATCAGACCAAATTCATCATACTTTCTATCCATCACAAACCTTCATCTTCATCATCACTGTATTACACATTCACACACACACACCCCAAGGGAGACCCAAGGACGCTCTCAACATTCATATTTAGTATTTTCATCTAGAGAAACTGTAGGCAATGTGCTGATAGGTAGTGATTCCTGAAACCGCACAGGTGTCATGCTACAACTCTATAATAGATGAAAAGATCAATAGCCGGGCAGACAGACTGACAAACAGAAAGATAGATGGATGTGTGTGTGTGTGTATATGAGAGAGAGAGAGAGTACAAAGGAGTACAAAGGAGTACAAAGGAAATCAAGCAACAACAGATCTAGTGACCCTTCTAGGTTGCTTGTCCTCCAAAACACTGAGGATCAAGTGTCCAAACAGTGGTTTAGAGTGGGTAAGGGAACATTGGAAAGGGAATTACTGCCCTGGAACTAATGTCCGTGGCAGGATTAGGAAGTTAGTAGGGGACAGATGGGTTAGTAACTGAGGGGGGGATAAAATAAAGTTATTCATTTACAAACGCAGTCAGTCGCGGGTTTGATGCGAGATATTTGTCTAGGCGGAGTTTAAATGAATCAACGGTGCTGCAGTCTATAACGTTTCGGGGAAGCCCATTCCACAAGTTGACAACTCGATTGAAGAAGAAATTCTTAGATTCGTGCGAGTTAAGAGAGAGAGAGAGAGAGAGAGAGAGAGAGAGAGAGAGAGAGAGAGAGAGAGAGAGAGATAGAGAGAGAGAGAGAGAGAGAGAGAGAGAGAGAGAGAGAGAGAGAGAGAGAGAGAGAGAGAGAGAGAGAGAGAGAGAGAGAGAGAGAGAGAGAGAGAGAGAGAGAGAGAGAGAGAGAGAGAGAGAGAGAGAGAGAATGATGATGATGATGATGATGATAATCTCTGTACAGGGTACCGGTACATAATAAGTAGCAAGTACCATCCACCTTCGCTCTGGTTCATGTCAGTCATAGGTATTGAATTACTCCCACTTCTGCCTCTCTCCCCCTTCCTCCCCCTCACACACGCACACCATGTTCATACTTTTGTTTAACCATTGAAACTTTCATTAACCTCAACTCTGACCTCACTTAGATCAAAGGTGGGAACATATTTGAGTCTATGATTGTACAAGGGTAATACATCCAGTGAACGCGGTACGGTACTATTTGGACATTGCAAAAAAAAACAGTGCACATTCAAAATTAATGTCCAATTCCGATTTATGTTCGCTTATGACGGAACTAGTCTTACAAAATATGTTACAATAGTCTATCAACATGCTACTACGTTCTTAATCTATAACCTTTTACTACCGAACATAAACACGCAAGGGGGAAGTAAGCGCACGAATTGCCAACATTGTTTGACATTACTCACACATTCTTTGCTTAATGTAATACATCGATTTCGTTTATTATTTACAACCCCAAGATGATTGATTGTATTCGATATTATGTTTACTATTTAAGCAGCCATAAAAATATGTAATATTTAAGCACGAAACTCAGCAGTATGGAATATATAACACTTCCGATAAGCATAATTCTTATTGAAAAGTAATCAACATGCAGACATTTGCAATGATAACATTTAAAGGTTTAAAGCTCGCCACTTATAAGTGTCCACACAAGTACAATATTTCCAAAGGTCCCAAGGTGGACACTTACCCATGTCCATGCCTTGGGTCACCTAGGCTATGGCTGGGTTTGTAGAAGACTTTCACACAGAACCATTATTCTCATCTCCTTGTTCATGGGAGTTATTAGAAACTGTCAATGATGTCAAAAACATCCACAACCTGAGCTGTGCGCATCTCCGGGCAGAATGGAACTATTCACAGTTGCGGATTGTGTGTTCCAGTCATATAAGTGGCTTGAAATAAGGTACAGATGCTTGTTGAGCTGATTTAAATTTTTATTTTTGCTATCGCCATCCAAGATCAACAGGTAGAAACATTAAGGGTTATAAATATAATTTGATGGGCCCTGGAAAGTCTTTGGATTATCCGAAATAGCCCATATCTACCCATCAACCAAAGGAATCGGAAGAAAAACAAACCAAAAACATGCTGACATACGGTCCATGTGAAGCCACCCAAGATGATACCCACTACACCACTAAGCTTTATCTATCTGTATACTGTATAGTCTGTGTATGTTTGTGTATACGTGCACTATTCAGTAAAAAAAAGTTACCGTAATAGAAAAATCAAATCCGGCGAAGCCGGACATATTTTTCTACCGAAAAGTCAGATCGCTACTGCTCACTATCTTGAGGCTAGCAAACGATAGCGAAGGCCAAATGGATATAATCCACTAAAATGGCAACATTACCCCTTGGACTGAATGGCATCGTATCTATCGTTAACTTAAATCGTGTAATAACTCCGTTATTATAAATACTCAACCTCATGTTCATAGAGTAATGTATTCTTATTTTTGTCTGATGAGTCCACCATATAATTTATGAAAAGCATTACTGGAACACCCTGTATATATATATATATATATATATATATATATACAGTATATAATCATAAAATATATATTAAATTTAATTTAGCTTAGAATAACTATATTAACTATTAAGGTATTGATGTAACCATCTTAATGGCTCCTAATATTAATTACCAATATAACGCATCCAAATATGACCTATTCTACTAGCCAAGTCTAACGTCATGGAGCCAAAATTAACCTGTATTTACACTATTTGTTGATGGATTTCAATGAAAGTTGCAGGGAATCTTCTTCATACTTTTATAAATGTATATGAAAAGTTTCAGTCAATTTCTGACAATTCATAATATTTTAGTATTTCAATAATGTTTTTTTTCTTTTTTCGGTGTACTTTGAAATTGAACCTTTCTTTTTTCTAATGCTCCAAATTAAATGATACTTGGTGAGTTTAATATATACTGTATAATTATAATGTATGCAAAATATTGATTAAGACAGAATTTAACATAAACCTATATGTTTGATGCTAGATTTTTTTTTTATGATGAAATTTTGTAAATGTTTGCGAGAAAATGGACTCCAGATCTCTTAATTGTTCCCATACAAGAATTTTGTCTTAACAGATCCTTAGAGCAGTGTTTGTTTTCAATCAAAATGCTTTTTACAGAATCAATTTATGAAAACTAAATTGATTATATTGCTTTGAAATGAAAAAAAAACATAATTTTACATAAACGGCACTCAAGTCGAGAAATGCGATTATATATAAATTTTGATATGTTTGTAAATATTCTTGAGTTACCCATTTAATGGGCAATTTTCTTTGTATAGCACTATGCCAAGGAAAACGCACTTATTTGACTAACTAATATATTTTGTTTTATTCGTTTTTTACAAAAGATATAGGTATATTTTATAGTATTGTGAGTTCCATGGGTATCTGAAAGTTGGGTGTAGGGTAACGGGAGTCAGCAGAAAAAAAAAAAAAAAAAAGCATAGTGAGGATATCCATGATCCATGGAAAGTCCCTAGTTGTAATTACTCCTCTCTTGTACTATACTCAGTTATATTTCAGGTGATGGTAAATTGAATACCTTAAGCACCTGATTCCTCGATAGTTAAGGAAAAATGTGAAGCTACTATGTCTCTTCATCCTATTAATACCAAGTTTTCATAATTAACACTTTTGCTGCGGGCATATTGCCGCTTATTTCCGCCATATTAGGGCTCATTCAGGCACTCCTGATTAATTAAGCAACTGTCTGAATGAAATTATATGTATTCAGCCAAAAACTAAAAGAAAATAACTTCAAAATGGCACCAAAACGAGCTTCGCAGCTCCCGAGGTTCACCCGCAGCGCTACCATAGACATTCGCTAAAATGAGCAATTATCGATAATGTCGCGCTACATTTGCCTTTGGCAGCGCTGTATATCTAGCAAGAGTATGGCTCAGAGTCCTCAGTGCTGCGGCCGGCTGGCTGGAGGAAGGACGTATGGCCAGTCGCGCTCCCGCTCCCTCGCACTCGATTCTACAGGCTTTAAGAGGCTTTAAAAGCCTGTAAATTGCCATGGCATTCCGGAACGTTTCCCGCAGGCAATGGGTTAAAACCATATTTCGCTACAAAATCTTCATAAAAGGTAAGAAATTAAGATACAAACATGGCAATTTACCGTCATCTGGAAATAAACAGCGTATAGTTACTAGTGTTTGAGTGTGGGTGCGTGTGTGAACCGTATATTAGTAGGCTGTGTGACCACGATTCAGAGCAGATGGTAGTGGATGGAACGTGTTCCAAATGAAACTATCCCTTTTATTTATAGCTCCTCGGTGGTC
>CM064498.1:16936680-17044300 GCA_032716605.1 Paralithodes platypus
CTTCAGCTTCAGATATTAAAAAGTCTATAGCTAACTCTCTCCCGCTCCCTCCCCCCCTCTATTATTAATTCTTTCTCCCCGCATACATTCTCCAATTTCACTTTTTCTCGAATAGATTATTAAAAAAAAAATGGCGACTACACGACTTTGCTGTGGATGCAGTGAGCGTTTTGGAGGAAGTTTTTTTTAATGATAAGTCTTCCCTTGTTTACAGATTTTGTCAACAGCAAAATGAGGCGAAAGAGAAACTTGCTGATGCCACCCAATTATTCACAACCTTGAACGAAAGAGTCAGCTCTCTGCAGGAATTTGTTACTGTGAATGTGGGAGTGAGAGTGATATCCGCCGTTCCCCTAAGAGACTCCTATGTAAATATATGTGCACAGACCCCAAATGTAGCCCTCACAACCAATAACCCTTATTTTCTTAAACGAGACAGACAGAATATTTTTCAACAGGTATGAAATCGTGCGAAGCCAGCAAAAACCAAAACGTTCATCCCAGTGACAACTTCCAATAAGCTCCAAATAATGGATGATGATGTACAGGATGAGCCACACGACACACAATTAGTGGGAGACTATCATGCGCGGTCAGTTGGTAGAATTCTGTGGCAAAGTCCCAAACAAACTAAAGCGGTTCTGCATCCTGGGGGGTGATGTAGAGGAGTTTCTGGCTGCAACGAACGATAATGCTGCCGGAGCAACAAAAAAAAAAAAAAATGTACGTCTTACATGTGGGAGCGGACAACGTGGGCCGACTTACCAGATCAGAGGCACTGCTGGACAAAAATAGAAAGTTAATCAAATATTTTAGGAAAACATTCCCAAATGAATGTGATGTTGTCGGGAGTTCTCCCAAGAATCAATGGTGAGAGCGACTTCTATAACAGGTCCTTCAGCCTAAATGGTCGACTGAAAACTCTTTGCTCAAAGGAGGGGGTCGAATATGTTAACCTCTGGGGTAACATTTTTGAAAAAGACTGGGGACAGAGGTGCATGGGGGCATTTCGTTCATGGCCACCCCTTCGGGGATCACGGCGTCAGGCAATAGATAGATAGATAATTATTATTATAATTATTATTATTTACATTTTCTTTTTTCCCCCTTTCAGACAAATCATGGTAATCAAAAAGCCGGAAGCCGACATCTGGTCTAACTACACCCGCGAGTTTAGCCCCGGGTCTTGGCTGGTGGTGCTGGCATTTGTAATATTGGCCCCTATAGCTTACCATTGTCTAGCAGCTCTCTCACCCAGGGTTAAACCCACCAAACCCCAGGACTCCAGCTTCATTGTGCACTCTCTTGTTCTGAGCCAAGGTCAGTTTTCACTTAACTTTGTATTGGGTTGAGTCTACCATTACTCGAAGTACCAGTAGCACATTATTATTATTTTGATATATTTAATACTGGCTGAGCCTCTCAATAGGGATGTGAACAGGAATCACATCAACATTTTTCGTCCAATTCACTTGACTGATGGCTTGATACAGACTCATCAATGACAATTAAAATCCTTACCGTTTCTTCTTGTTGATCTTGTACAGCTTTGTTAAACAAATGCAAGCTTTTGTATGTCTTCGTTAAGCACCTGTGCCTCATTTCAAGGCAATTATCACATGACTCGATCACAAAGTCCTCATAAATGAGCTCACCTATTTGGCCAGAGTTGTGCAGTACACTACTTGTAGATCTGGTAGCTCAGTGCACAAGAACTTGGTTGGAATCTTCATTGACATTATTTTGAAGAGTTATCAGGTCAGCATTATGGTCATACAAAAACAAATTGAGGCCACCAGATTCGGTTGGTTAAGCTAGGGTCTACAGGGGTGGACACTTTGTGGCCCCCCGATGTGTTATTAACACCCAATAGCATTTATTCAGCATTTAATAGCATTTATACCCTAATATAATTCAAAATTATAAAATGCTCTCTGTTGTCTCATAGGTCTTATTTCTTCACCAGTTGTAATGAATGTTGATAGTCCAGGAGGTAGCATTTTCTGTTGTACTATCATCAACACCTATCTTGTGTTCAGGGCCTTTCAGCAGTAGCATTCTCCGGTGATCACAATGATTTGAAGTAGAGTGTGTCATTTAAATATTGTTTCTCTCTCTCCATCACCTACCAACGCAGCAGAATATCCGTGCAGAAATCTCTATCGGGAAAGGAATTTGGTGTACACATGTCTTCCATTCTGCAGTCGCCAGTACATGTTGCTAAAATAGCTGCCAAAGCAAACAAGAGACTATGCATCATAAAAAAAGAAGTCTTGTATATCGACAAAGACATCCTGGTGTCATAGTACCTGTCCCTGATACGATCCATCCTTGATTATGGAGCACAGTGCTGGTCTCTGTACTTAATCAAAGATATTGAGCTGCTAGTACAGTTGCAGCACTGGGCAATCAATCTAGTGTCCAACTTAACTCAAGTATTGTATGAAGATCGTTGCAAAGATCTAGATCTACAGACATTGCAAGACGAGAAGAACAACTTGGGATATGATTAAGGTGTATTGCAAGGCAACAGCCACATCCCTGTTCTTCACATGAGACATAATCCATCCAGCCAAGAGGACACTGCTTCATATTACCAAACCAAACCAATAGCATACCTCACGCAAAGGAATCTGGCTAGAAGGAGGGGTGAGAGGGCTTCTTTTTTTTAACTAGAAGGAGGGTTTTGAAGAGGATCTAGAGGTCAAACTAAAATTCTCTTTTCTGCAGGTGAGATCAATGTGGAAGGACCAGCCGGTCGGATCTTCTACTGCACCATTATCAGCACCTCCTTCCTTGTAATGTCGTTCTACACCAGCGTACTGATCTCTTCCCTGGCTGTACCCCTAATCCTCCCGCCCTTCACCGACATGGAGGGACTACTGAAGGAAGGCAACTGGAAAGTGGGCATGCAGCGGGGCAACTCGGAGGTGGAGAGAATGAGAGTGAGCAGAGGAGAGATATAATACAGTAATAATAATAATGATAACCTGGTATTCTATTCCTTAAAATTCACTAGTGCTTGAATCACATTACAACACTAAAACTACAAAAATATTCCTGAACACAAACTGCATGAATGCTGAGGTAGTTCTCTGTCACAGTACTGTATTCCAAAATAAAGAGGGTCTAGAACTGCCCCCTTTAAGATTCAAGTGAAGTTGGCTGTATAGCGGCAATTAATTATATAACCTAGTGGCCACATAGGAAAATGACTGATCTAAGATAAAGGTTGCTGAACAACTATGGGTTATTTATGGCACAAGAGATCATTATTGCTTTAAAGGTCACACCGGCGCATGCTAATGGGAACATCAACAATTCGGTGAGATACCGTAGGTTAGGTCAATGATGAATGGAGGAGGATAGGCAGATAGAGATAGCCTAAAGTCATAATTTATTAAAAAATAGTGTTATATAGAGAGGAAAACAGAGGGGGGATGATTTAGTTTATAATTTACCTTCCCTGACAGATGTGGGAAGTCTGTCTTGGCCTCGAATATCAAATTCTCGACTCTGCTTACAAAGCACAATAATTCATTGTGTTATAATTGAACATTCTTGAATGCTCGGCTTAGAGAACCCTACATGCTTGTTCATATAATTTATGGATGTACAGTAGGTAGCTTTAAAATATAATATATTCTGAAATCAATTACTTATCCCATCCCTAAATAATAATAATAATAATATAAATTATACTTATTTAATAGAGTGCTCAATTTCCAAAATGAATAATTATGACTACTAGATTCGATAATCATCTGTCACAACACAATCCCTCAGATCATAACATCTCCGAAACATAAAGGTCTTAAAGTTTTTCTTAAAGGACTCAACAGATGCAGACTGCTTAATGTAGTCAGGTAACCGATTATACAACCTTGGAGCCATGTGCGAGAAAGCTCGAGATACAAAGGCAGACCGTTAACCTACCGTTGGCTCATCCAGTCTCAGATCATCATCAATACGCAAAACCATACCAGGTCGATCCCGATGTGGGAAAAACAATTCAGCCAAGTACTTAGGCTCACTGAATTTAACTCCTTTTAAAACCATAAGACAAAGCTTAAACTCAATTCTAGCTTTGATCGGCATCCAATGCAATTCAATTAAGCTTGGTGAAGTAGGCGTTCTGGGTGGAAGACCAGAAACTAGTCGAGCAGCACAATTAATTAATGACTGGAGTTATCGTAGTAAATATTTAGGTAGGTCAGGCCATAGAGACAGCTCTCAAAACTTTACAAACTCTTCTCTCCTACAGACCTCCCGCGACCCAGCCATCCAGAAGGTGTGGTCGACCATCGTGATCAAGGACCCCCAAAACTTTGTAGCCTCTCCCGACGAAGGCGTCCAGAAAATCCTACGGGAACCTTTTGCTTACGTCATTGAGAAGAACTACTTTATGTACGAGAGAGGGGAGGACTGTCGATTACTCCCCCTCCAGCAGAGCATTTATAATTTTGGATATGGCATGGCAGTGGCTAAGGACTCGCCCTTGCATATGGTCTTCACCCATCAGTAAGGCGCATTGAGTGCATGTGTTTCGTATTTTTCTCTATCTCTTTCATGGCTTTATTCTTCTTTCCTTTCTTTTTTCTTTTTCATATCCTCACTTTCTTTTTATTTGTGTCTGCTTTACTTCATTTTTTCTTCATCTATCTATCTATCTATCTATTGCCTGACGCCATGATCCCCGAAGGGGTGGCCACGAACGAACCACCCCCATGCACCTCTGTCCCAAGTCAGTCGACGCCCCTCCTCCCAACCAGCACCGCCTTCATTCATATATTTCCTCAGTCCATCCTTCCACCTCTCCTTCGGTCTACCTCTCCCTCTCTGTCCTTCCACCTCGCTCTCATACACCCTCTTAGTCATTCTCTCGCTTCCCATACGTTCCATATGGCCGAACCATCTCAAGTTGTTCCTTTTCACACTTTCCAGCACATCTAACTCCACACCACCCCTCCTTCTTACTTCCTCATTCGTCTGTCTATCCCTCCATGTAACTCCGCACGCACTTCTCAAGTAACTCATTTCCACCGCTGTGTGCGGTGGAACCGTTCAACTTCACCACACACTCTGTGACTCTTGGTCTGAGTCTCTCCACGAACGTCCATGCTTCGCTTCCGTAAGTTAGTGTCGGGATTACCACACTGTCATGCAAGGACTTCTTCACTTCCATACTGACCACTCTATTTCTTGTTACTGCTTTCAACGTTCCTACAACCCTCTTCCCCTGTTGCACCCTCTCCCGCACTTCTTCATCCAGTCCCATCTTTACTCAACACACTGCCCAGATACTTAAAAGAGCTGACGATCTCCATAGCCTGACCGTTCAACTTCACCTCACACTCTGTGACTTCACCCCTTTCGAAGACCATAACCTTGCTTTTCCCTGCATTTACCTTCAAATTCCATTTTTCGCACACTGTTCCAAACTCATTTACCAGACCCTGCAACTCCCATTCATTATCGCTCATCAGAACTGTGTCATCCGCAAACAGCAGTATAGGCAGCTTCCACTCATTTTCCTCCCTTTTCAGCAATACACCAACATCCACTGCTCTTCCTAGTATTTCTTTCATGACTCCATCCATATATACAGTAAACAACCACGGGGACATCACACACCCCTGCTTCAACCCAACACTCCGGTCAAAGAACTCGCTCTGCTCATTCTCCACACGTACTGCCGCCTTTGCACCCTCATACATGCTCTTCACTGCTTTCAGCAACTTGCCATCTACTCCGTATATTCTAAGTACTTTCCACATGCCTTCTCTATCCACTCTGTCATAGGCCTTCTCCAAGTCCATAAAGGCAACATACACCTTTTGTTGCTTCTCCATATATTTCTCCACAACACAATTCAGGGTAAAAATCTGATCTACACATCCTCTTCCATTCCTAAAGCTGCCCTGCTCGTCACCTATCCATGTCTCCGTTCTCACTCTCACTCTCTCAATCACTACCCTACTGTACACCTTCCCTACTACGCTTAAAAGACATATTCCTCGGTAGTTACCACACACTCCTTTTTCCCCTTTGCCCTTATATAGAGGGACTATTATGCCAGTCTTCCAGTCATCGGGTGCATTCCCCTTCTCCCATGCTAGTTTGCACATTTTCCATAACCATTCGATCACTATCTCACCACCATACCTCAACATTTCCCCACACACTCCATCTGTTCCTGGTGCTTTCCCCAACTTCACTCTTTTCATAGCTTCCCACACTTCTGACCTCCTGATCCCCACCTCCTCCGCCACTACTTCTCCTCTTCTCCCTCCCATACCATATCCAACTGTTTGCTGGCTCTTCATTCCTTACATTTAGCAACTCATTGAAGTACTCCCTCCATCTTTCGACTCTCTCTTGCTTCTCGGCTAGCATTCTCCCATTCTTATCTTTCACACCCTTACTGTTTCCCTTGCTACCGTCCCTAACTTTCTTGACTTCTTTCCAGAACAGTTTCTTACACTCCCTCCATTTTACACTCAGATTCCTTCCAAATTCCTCATCTACTCTTCTCTTACCTTCCTTCACTACTCAATTCACCACTGTCTCTCCACGTACCTTGCTCGTTTCTGCCTCTCCAAATCTTCATTCCCTCTACTACCCAACCACTCTCTATAAGCTTTCTTTTTGTCTTCCACAGCTATTTTTACATCTTCTGTCCACCACCCTGTACCTTTCACTCCCCTCCCTCTTCTCCTCACTCCACACACCTCCTCACATGCTGCACAGATCTCTTCTTTAAACACCTTGCTTATCTCCTCCACTTCCTCCATATCTTCCAGGTCGAACCCATCTAGTCGTCTTTCTACTGCTCTCCTGTACTCTTCCCTGATTTCCTCCTCCTGTAGCCTCTCCACCCTCCTCACCATTCCACCCTCCTCTCGCCTCCCTCCAGCTCTCCTCACCCACTTCTTTTGTATCCTAACCTTAGCTACTACTACATAATGATCAGACAGACCCCCTCCAGTACCCCTATACACCCTAGCATCCATCACAGATTTCTTCATTCTTTCATCCACACATATATAATCAGTGACTTTCGTTCCACCAATGTCTTATCCTTCATCGTCCACACCACTTTCCATGTGTACCTGTGTATCATTCTGTGTTGGAAGAAGGTGTTGGCTATTCACAACCTCCTCCCCACGCATACGTCCACAAGTGCACTACCATTCCCATTCACCTCTGACGGAACCCACCACTCCATCAACTTTCCTATCACCCACCTTACCATTCATATCCCCAATCAGAAATATTCTTTCGTTCTTGTCAAACTTATCCAGGCACGCCTCCACATTCACCCAGAACTCCTCTTTCTCTCTTACAAGTTTATCCTCTGTCGGAGCATACACACACACAATCACCCACGTTTGTATTCCTACTTTCATTCTCACCCACACAATCCTTGAACCCACAGACCCATATTCTCTTACACACACCTTCCATTTGTTACTTACAAACAAACATGCACCTGCTCTCGCTGCTCCCTCACTCACTCCAGCACACACACCCATTCTCTCACATCTGTACTCTTCCATTTGGTCTCCGTCATTCTTCATTTGATCTTTTATTTTATTGTCCTTTTTTTCTTACTTTTACCCTTTCTCATTTGTTTATTAATTATGTCTTAATTCTTTCTCAATTTTCCTTCCTCTCTTTGCTTTCCCTTTTCTTCTTCTTCCTTAGCATTATGTTTCACTGATTAAATCATATATAGTAGTTTTTTGTTTTGGCAAACTAATCTTTCAACTCAAATTAGGATTTCAGGAAACTGACAGCCACCAGGTTCTTCCAAACACCACAAGGAACAGCAGATCAACACCTTATGGGACAACTCATGAAGAACACTAACACAAGGGTCAGCAGACTAATATCTTGCTCTCTAGATCCTATCCTAGTTCTTCAGTCACAACCCCCACATATCATACTGATCGAGAACAGCACTCTGAGGGACCCAAGTGAATTACTACTACTATTATTGCTCACTGCAGCCAATTTGAAAAATATACTGCATCACCGATTTTTTTTTTTTTTTTTTATTCCAACTACTCCCTCTCGGGCATAGGCTGAGAGGCTGTACATTCAACCCAGCCAGTGAGGTCTCGCTCCAGTCTACATGTGAAGGACTTTGAGCTGCAACCAGCCCCCGTCATCTTGCTTTCGCAGGATGCACGGGGCCCAGTCGCCCGCCCACGGCTCGAAGCAGCCTCATCTCTGGAGCTGCTTCTCACTATCACTATGGAGCAATTAACTCACTATCACTGATTTGGGAATCAAAGGACTCCCTGCTGAAAGTGAAGCAAGTGATGTGTGAACAATATTCAAAATTTAGTTATTAATTCCCTTGGGATAAGTGCGTGGAGTCTGTATGCACAAGACGTTACCTCAGAGTCGATCCAATGACTTATGAGGACTAAAATTCTATAAAGATGCAGCATATATGCATTCATTTAATTTCGAAGCAATTGAAAACTAAATTTGATATGTCCATCATCAGAGAGAGAGAGAGAGAGCGAGAGCGAGAGCGAGAGCGAGAGCGAGAGCGAGAGCGAGAGCGAGAGCGAGAGCGAGAGAGAGAGAGAGAGAGATTCAGATTCAGATTCAGATTCAGATTATTTTATTTACATTAAATATACAATGGCTATTCATACAATAGTATCATCTTAAACAAATTACATAATACATAGACACTTAGACTATCTCCCCGGAATGAACCGCAGGATCTTTGTAATACTAACCATTCTCTATGCTCCTAGAGATTCAGATTTAGATTCAGATTATTTTCTTCTGTTAAATATACAACGACTGTTCATACAATAAATTAATTTTAAACAAATTACATAATGCATAATACATTAACAGTGTCATTAAGAGTTTACAGATAAATAACTCCTGCCAGAAATACGTTAAACGTATATAAAATAGATTAATAATAGATTAAAAATATGTAGAACGAGAGAGAGAGAGAGAGAGTAATCCGTCAGTATGAAAGAATGAAGAAATCTGTGATGGATGCTAGGGTGTATAAGGGTATTGGAGGGGGTCTGTCTGATCATTATGTAGTAGTAGCTAAGGTTAGGATACAAAAGAAGTGGGTGAGGAGAGCTGGAGGGAGGCGAGAGGAGGGTGGAGAGGCTACAGGAGGAGGAAATCAGGGAAGAGTACAGGAGAGCAGTAGAAAGACGACTAGGTGGGTTCGACCTGGAAGATATGGAGGATTGAATTTTTTTTTTTTTGTTTTTTTTTTTTTTTTTTTTTTTCCTATGTGATTGAGGGAGGCAAAAGGCAGAACTGCCTATAGCGAGTGCCTCCCCCATAGTTGAAAGAGTGACAGGGCCAAAATCAAGGGACGTTTGAGCCAAAATGACTGGACACACAGAGTTTGAAGCAATTTAAGTCATAGGAAGAGGGAAAGACTGATTCTGGGAGAGAGTTCCAGAGCTCAGCTGTTGAGTAGAAGAAAGTTTGAGAGTAACATTTCACTCTTGGGTTGGAGAGTTGCACAGAGTAGGGGTGGGATTGAGTTGCAAGACGGGTACCACGTGCCCTACGTAAAGGAGGTGGTATACACTGGGAAAGCTCTGAGGAACACTGATTATTATAGTAGCGATGGAATAGCGAGAGATGAAACATTGCGGCGGAGAGAGAGAGATTGTAGAGAGTTGGTGAGTGGACGGGAGTTAATGATACGAAAGGCCTTCCTTTCAACTTTGTCTAGGAGAGCGGTGTGAGAGGAACCTCCCCACACATGTGAACAATACTCAATACAAGGACGCACTATGCCCCTGTACAGAGCAAGAAGCTGTGCAGGGGAAAAGAACCCCCTAAGGCGGTTGAGCACACCCAGCTTCTGGGAGGCTGCCTTAGCAAGACTGGTAATATGGTCCTTCCAACTGAGAGCAGAAGAAAAGGAGACACCAAGAATATTGAGAGAAGATGAAGGATTGATTTTTGTATTGTTGAAGAATAAGGGATAGTCCACTGGGAGTTCCTTACGGGTAGATAGATGGAGAAATTGGGTTTTGGAAGCATTAAAGGTAACAAGGTTTTCTCCGCCCCAATTGGAGATAGTATTTAGATCAGAATTTAAGAGTTCTATGGCTTCATTACGTTTGTCGTTGAGGGATTGCTAGCTGGGGCGTTCTGAAAAACTAATGGAGTAGTGTAAGGTTGAGTCGTCTGTGTATGAATGGATGGGAATTGAGGTACAGTTGAGATAATTTATAAAAATTAGAAAGATAATAGGAGATCGGACAGAGCCCTGAGGAACACCGGAGTTTATAGGGTGAGGAAGTGAACAATGGCCGTCCACAACCGCGGCTATGGAACGGCCGGAAAGGAAATTAGAGACAAAGGCACAGATAGAGGGATAGAAACCGAAGGAGGGTAGTTTAGAAATTAAAGATTTGTGCCAGACTCTATCGAAGGCTTTCGATATGTCTAGTGCAATATAATAAGTCTCACCGAATTCACGAAAGGAGGATGACCAAGAGTTAGTAAGATATGAAAGAAGATCACCAGTAGAGCGACCCTTAACACATTCCGAGCGGCCTAGGCCGTAACTTCTACTACCTGCCAAGCGGGGGGTTTTACCCTAAAACGACCTTGGTTCCGTGCTCTTTTTCATGCATAAACAAGAGCCAGAGCGTAATACAATTATGTATCCCTGAAAGGGCGTAAATTGAGCTTTCCAATGACACCAGAACCATCCTTCTACGACCACGCGTTCTCCTGCAACGATAGTGCAACACGAGTGCAAAAACCCTAAAATAAGGTAATTTCCTTACATAAATCCCTGTGTAGTGAGGTAGAGAGTATGGATGAGTGTGGAGGGGGCCTCAGTCGTCGCGCGGGAGCCGTGCCGACCGGTCAGAGGGAACCTACGCTCCTCCCACAACTCGGCTCTCTCTCAGAGCACATTACGTGCTCAAAATTGCATGCGACTATAGCCGGACCCCGCTCTTTAGGTTGGGGTTCTCTTGTCCGACTATAACCGGGCGCCGCCAAAGAGGGGTTAAGGAAGCCATACTGGCAATCTGAGAGCAGATTATGAGAAGAGAAATGCTTAAGAAATTTGGAAGCAAGAATAGTTTCAAAAACTTTAGAAAGACAAGAGATGAGAGCAATTGGACGATAGTTGGAGGGTTGAGAGCGGTCACCCTTCTTTGGGACAGGTTGAATGTGGAGGAGATAAGCAAGGTGTTTAAGGAAGAGGTCTGTGCAGCATGTGAGGAGGTGTGTGGGAGTGAGGAGAAGAGGGAGGGGAGTAAAAGGTACAGCATGGTGGACAGAAGAGGTAAAAATAGCTGTGGAAGATAAGAAGAAAGCGTATAGAGAGTGGTTGGGTATTAGAGAGATTGAAGATTTGGAGAGGCAGAAACAAGCGAGGTACGTGGAGAGAAAGAGAGTGGTGAAGAGAGTAGTGAAGGAAAGTAAGAGAAGAGTAGATGAGGAATTTGGAAGGAATCTGAGCGTAAAATGGAGGGAGTGTAAGAAACTGTTCTGGAAAGAAGTAAAAAAAGTTAGGGAAGGTAGCAAGGGAAACAGTAAGAGTGTGAAAGATAAGAATGGGAGAATGCTAGCCGAGAAGCAAGAGAGAGTATAAAGATGGAGGGAGTACTTCAACGAGTTGCTAAATGTAAGGAATGAAGAGCCAGCAAACATAGTTGGATGGGGTATGGGAGGGAGAAGAGGAGAAGTAGTGGAGGAGGAGGTGGGGATCAGGAGATCATAAGTGTGGGAAGCCATGAAAAGAGTGAAGTTGGGGAAAGCACCAGGAACAGATGGAGTGTGTGGGGAAATGTCGAGGTATGGTGATGAGACAGTGATCGAATGGGTATGGAAAATGTGCAAACTAGCACGGGAGAAGGGGAATGCACCCGATGACTGGAAGACTGGCATAATAGTCCCCCTATATAAGGGCAAAGGGGAAAGAGGAGTGTGTGGTAACCACCGAGGAATATGTCTTTAAAGCGTAGTAGGGAAGGTGTACAGTAGGGTAGTGATTGAGAGAGTGAGAGTGAGAACGGAGAAATGGATAGGCGACGAGCAGGGAGGTTTTAGGAAGGGAAGAGGATGTGTAGATCAGATTTTTACCCTGAATTGTGTTGTGGAGAAATATATGGAGAAGAAACAAAAGGTGTATGTTGCCTTTATGGACTTGGAGAAGGCCTATGACAGAGTGAAAAGCATGTGGAAAGTACTTAGAATATATGGAGTAGATGGCAAATTGCTGAAAGCAGTGAAGACCATGTATGAGGGTGCAAAGGCGGAAGTACGTGTGGAGAATGAGCAGAGCGAGTTCTTTGACCCGAGTGTTGGGTTGAAACAGGGGTGTGTGATGTCCCTGTGGTTGTTTACTGTATATATGGATGGAGTCATGAAAGAAATACTAGGAAAAGGAGTGGATGTTGGTGTATCGCTGAAAAGGGAGGGAAATGAGTGGAAGCTGCCTATACTGCTGTTTGCGGATGATACAGTTCTGATGAGCGATAATGAATGGGAGTTGCAGGGTCTGGTAAATGAGTTTGGAAAAGTGTGCGAAAACGGAATTTGAAGGTAAATGCGGGAAGAGCAAGGTTATAGTCTTCGAAAGGGGTGAAGTCACAGAGTGTGAGGTGAAGTTGAACGGTCAGGCTATGGAGATTGTCAGCTCTTTTAAGTATCTGGGCAGTGTGTTGAGTAAGGATGGGACTATGGATGAAGAAATGCGGGAGAGGGTGCAACAGGGGAAGAGGGTTGTAGGAACGTTGAAAGCAGTAACAAGAAATAGAGTGGTCAGTATGGAAGTGAAGAAGTCCTTGCATGACAGTGTGGTAATCCCGACACTAACTTACGGAAGCGAAGCATGGATGTTCGGGAAGAGACTCAGACCAAGCGTGAGAGCGGTGGAAATGAGTTACTTGAGAAGTGCGTGCGGAGTTACATGGAGGGATAGACAGACGAATGAGGAAGTAAGAAGGAGGTGTGGTGTGGAGGTAGATGTGCTGAAAAGTGTGAAAAGGAACAACTTGAGATGTTTCGGCTGTATGGAAAGCGAGATTGACTAAGAGGGTGTACGAGAGAGAGGTGGAAGGATGCAGTGAGGAAGTATATGAATGAAGGCGGTGCTGGTTGTTGTTGTTCCCTAAGCTGCCTGGCCGAACAGCCCCGAGACCCTGAGGAAGGCCATGGCCGCGATCGGGCTTTCCCACAGAGCTCTCATTGAGCGTAGATTGTGTTGTTGGCGTAAGTGGTTGTGTGAAATGTAGTCTTCTATGATGTGTTTGATGGTATGGGGTGCTGTGTTACATCCCGGGCAGGTGTCGACGACGGAGTCATCGTCTCTTCTGATAGCTCAGAAGAGCTGGATGATGTCCGCATCTCAGCCTGGCCAGGTGGACTCTGTCTTCGCGAGGAAGGGAGGATTCGGAAGGATGGATTTCGGGAGGTCGTGCTTGCAGCTGCGTGTTGTCTATGAGTGAGTGGATGGATCGGCGAGAGATATGAGTATGGATGTGCTTCTGAAAGTTGGTTTGGGGTGGGCAGGGAGGGACAGTATTTGTGTGTGATACCGTGTGCTGGGTGTTGTTTTGATATTTCTTGGTGTCTGTGGGTGTGTTGCCATGTAGTGTAGTGGGTGGTTTTTGGTTCGTAGAGGCTGCTAACAGAAATTGGCTGTCTCTCATGTCCAGATGGTCTTTGACTTTGAGGATTTTGGTTTCTTGATGTAGGTGATCTGTGGGTGTAGTAGCTGTGCAGCCTGTAATGATTTTTAGGGCTTTGTTTTGAATAGTTTGTAAGGTCTTGTGATGTGTTTCAGCTAGGTTAGAAGCCCAGGCTGGGCTTGCGTATTCCATCACTGATCTTATGTATTGTTTATAAACTGTGGTGGTGGTTTCTTTGTTGTGTCCAAATTTTGTGTGAGCAAGTGACCTGAGGGCGTTAAGTCTGGGTGTCAGTTTCTTTTTCGTGTTTGTGGTGTGGCGGTGCTGGTTGGGAGGAGGGGCGTAGACTGACTGGGGACAGAGGTGCATGGGGGCGGTTCGTTTGTGGCCACCACTTCGGGGATCACGGCGTCAGGCAATAGATAGATAGATAAATAGATGAAAGGTACCGAGTATACACTAGTACAAGCGACAAGTGTAGTTTGTCACTAGTACTTAAGCTTTGTTCGCCGTTCGAGTGAAAGCTGCTAACATGACACAAAGGCCTTACTGCTAGGTATTGGCAACACTGCCCGAGTGTCAGTCAGCCTTTCTCACCAGCCACAATCAGTTACTCCCCAGCTTTCGTGAGTGATGCATCATGTCGCGCCATGGAAAAATAATTTTTAGCAAACATGGGTGGTATTGAGGGCTACATAAATTGTAGGGGTAAAAATCAATTAGCTACATGAAAAATTATCTGTTTACCAATACCTTTAACGAAGTACGTAATCCTCAACTAACTCCGTCTTATCATTCCAAGACCTTCGAGCAACACACAACCGGGATTATCAACAGTAGCAAGCACAAATACTACTGTAGTCCTAATATATTTCTTGCAAGAGGAATATGACCAATCGGAATCAGCATTTTTTTCACAGTTTCCCCTAGACCCCTTCAAATCAAGTCCCACCAAACATTGCTTCAAGCTAAATTTGTATGTTTTTCATTAGATTTATGTCCTAGCCAAATGCTGGTTTCTTTTTATTGCTAGCTTGTTGTCGCTCACCAGGCATAACACCCAAAATTATTAGGCGATCTTCACAAATAACACCATCTTTCCATTTCAGAGCCTTCGAGCAGCACACGGCTGGAATCGTCGACAGGAGTAAGCTCAAGTACCAGCCCCATACCTCCTCCTGCACCCCCGACCCCATAGAACCAATAGGGATCACGCAATTGGTCACTGCCTTCATCCTATTGGCCGGGATGATGGTCCTCTCTGTGGTCCTTTTAGTTGTAGAGAAGACTGTTTACAAGAGGCCCTGAGAGAGGGAGCAGAGACTGAATATCTTGTTCAAGAGAGAGTGGAAGTGAAAGATGAAATGCGATTATTTTGTTTTTGAAACGGTTATAAATGTTGCTGGTAATTGAATAATGTCTACGGTATCTAAAAATATTCATAGATAAAAAAAACTATTAGGACTAGAAAGTTCATTGTTATTTCATTTTCTTTCTCATGCAATGAGCTACAGTATATGTACAACTATAATTCATAGCTATAAACCTCACAAGAACCAAATAAACCGAACATGATATAAACCAATTATTGCACGAGCATACTATTTTGTATTATATTCATAGGCCTATAGAAAATATTCCCCCTTGCCACATGACTCGTTTCCGCCGTTTGGGGGCTTCCGGGCTTGTAGGTGGAGCGGCCAAGATTCTTGGCTGCTCTCCCTATCACCTCCAACTAATTTTGTCATGTCCTTTTCTTTCTCCTCCTTTCTAGTTTTCGTTTTTTCCTCTTCCGCTTTCTCCTGGGGCTGCCATCAGAGGCCGGTCTCCCACCCTTGAACTTTTGTGGTCCCGTCCCTCCCTTCCCTTCCGGTTGACTTCCCTGTTTGCTTCCTTCCTTTCTCTTTAACTGCTTCAGAGGTTCTAGTTTCCTTAGGGCTTCGCCTTGGTGTCTCTGATCACTGCTGAGTTGGCAGAGTCTACCTGGCGACAGGTGCTGCCGGCCAGGGCTCGCAAGGCTCGTTGCTGGAGGATAGGCACTATAGGGTTGCTTTGGGGTTTCTGACTCTCTTCTCTCTTCCCAGTGAGTGTGTCAGGTGACTACACCGGCTCCGTTCTCCGTGGGACAAAGCTGCAGGACAAATGCCCGGGTTGTACAAGGTCCGAGCCGAGACCTGTCCCATCTCAATTGGCTGCATTCTGGGTTTCGTGGCCCTGCGGAGGTCTTTCTCCCTTTCGTTGCCAGGGGCACCTGGTAACCGCAGTATCTTCTTCCATGCTTTACCCCCTTTTCTCTTGCTATGGTGACGACTTCTGCTTTTTTCCCTGTTCTTCCCTGTTTATGGCTTCTGCTTTAGTGGTTCCGGTGAGTGAGCCCCTTGTGGCATGCAGCCTGCCACTTGGGGGTCTGTTGTCTGGCTGTCAGTCCGGTTCACCGCGGGAGCACGGTGAGTCGGGGATGGTTTTGGGTGCTCTCGACCGGCCCGCTGAAATATCCCTCGGTCGTCGCTCGTCCCTCTCGTCCATTACCGTTCCGAATCCTTCTACTACCCTTCCGTCTTCGTCACGTCTTTCTCCACCCTCCACTACCCAGGATTTCATCTCCTCTCCTGTAGTTATTTCTGCGTCTTCCTCTTCTTCCTCTTCTCCCTCTAGTCATGTCACCCTCGACCCTTTTCTGCCCTCCCTCCCTCGTTCTCTTTCCTCTTCTTCTCCAGTTTCGTCCTCTTCTCGTCCTCGCTCCTCGGTCCTCCCTATGTCCTCTCTCTTTGCACCTCCTTCCTTTACTAAGTTTTTCTCCATCCCTGCTTCTGCGCCTCTAGCCAGTGATGACCTCCTCTTCCACCTGCGTCTCCTTCAACAGGTGGGAAAGGACGTCACCTTCCACTCCCGCCATGATGCCTCCCGTCTTGTTACCGTCCAAAATGAACTTCAGGCTACTGCTATGTCCTCTTTCGTCGATTGTTCTGGCACCCCCATCCCGGCTCAAAAAGATCAACGACTCAACTCCTGTACAGGGACTGTCCTGATCCCCGCTTCCATCCGTCTCGGGGGTCGTCCTTTCGCGGATTGCGCCGACCTCGTCAAGGACATCGTTGTCGCTCAAGACCACAAGGTGGTTAGTGTGGTATGCTACACTATCCCTCCTCGCGACCTTCGCCGCCATCCCGCTAACATTGCCAAGATCTCTTTTGATGGACTTTCCCTTCCTGCCCATGTTATTGTCGGTGGTACTCGCCTCCCCGTGACTGCGTCTCTTCCCCGTCCACTCCAGTGTCGCAGCTGCTGGCGTTTCGGCCACCCGGCTAAGTTCTGCCGTACAGCCGCTGAGAGCCCACTCTGCCCGCGCTGTGCGCAGTCCGGACATGCCGTTGGCGAATGTCAGTCAACGTCCCAGTTCTGCCTTAATTGCCGCGGGTCTCATTCGGCCGACTCTAAGATTTGCCCCGTTCATCTGTTCGAGTCTGAGGTTGCTGTCCTCAAAGCGAGACACGGCCTTACGCTCACCGCAGCCCGCCAAGAGGCTCGTCGCTTGGGCTTCACCCTCAGTCATTTTCCAAGACTCTGTCTCCTCCCTCCTCTTCTTTGCCTCCCTCTACCACGCCCCCCCCCTTTTTCTGGTTCCTCGGTTCCTTCCACCGCCTCCGCTCCCTCCGTCCCCCCGGTCGCACCAGTTTCGTCCTCTGCCTCCCTTCCTTCTACCGGTGCTTCTCCTGGATTTTCTCCTTCCTCCTCTTCAGTCTCCTCCGTTCGTCCTTCCGTCTCTTCCTTTTCTGTCCCTTTGTCTAACACTTTCTCTGTTCTCAGTCCTTCTCCTACTTCTGCCCCTTCATCTTGCTCTCTTCCTTGTTCCTCCTCTTCTAGTCTCCCTCAACGCTCTCACCGTTCCAAGCCTCCCCCTCCATTCTCCGTCATCTTCCTCTTCTAGTCGCCCCAAATCTCCTACTCGCTCTAAACTTCCCTTCTCCTCTACCAAACGGGCTCCTGTGCTCCGTTCTTCCTCGCCCGCTTCCTCTTTTAAACGTAAGGGTGGTCTCCGTGATGTGCGGACCTCAAGTCCCTGCGAGAAGAAGAAGAAGTCGCCTCCTTCTCCTTCTGTTTCCCTTTCTCCTCTCTCCGTCCAGTCTCCTCCTCCTCCCGTCACTCCTACGTAAGATTGATGAATTTATCCGTTCTTCCCACCCACCACCTTCTACTGTTCATGCCGAAGTTCATCCTACCCCCCTCTTCTCTCCCCCCTACCCCTCTCCCGCCTTCCCCTGCCCCGTCCTCTTCCTCCACTCCCCCTTCTGGCCTTCCTCCGGGCCCTCCTCCTCTTCCTCCTCCTGACCCTCCCCCTCTTCCTTCTCCTGCCCTTACCCCCTCCTTCTCTTCCCACCCGCCGTCCGTCCTTCCTACCTCTTCCGGCCCTCCTCCTTCCTCTCATCTTTCTCTGTTAGACCTCCCTATGCCCCCCGGTTTCCAGTCTTCCCCTTCAACGTCTTCTCCAATTCCTGCTATTATTTCCCATCGTTAGCCTCTCTTGGCTATATTTTCTACCCACGGTGTTAACTGTATTTTGTAAATATGTTGTATATAGTGTACGTCTTTTCTTCCCTCTTGTACGCGTCTTCTTTTTAATCTTTTTTGTCTTTTTAATGTCCATTTTACAATGGACCATTCGTAGTTTTGCAGCACATCGTGTTGATCTTCGTTACCTTATCTCTAGGTTTAGCCCACTTGTTATTAGTTTACAAGAATCGCGTTTATCTCATGCCCCCTCCCCAATACCTTTTTACTCCTATATAAGTTCTCCCCAATCCCAGTATGCTACTTGCCTCCTCGTACATCATGATGTCCCAGTGTCTCCGTTAACTATCCGTACCTCTCTTAAATGCACGCTTGCCAGAGTGTTCCTTTCACGCTGGCTTACAGTAGTTTCCATATACCTTTCCCCCTCGATCCCGATCGATGTTCCAGAATTAAATAGGATCCTTTCTCTATTACCTCCACCTTTCCTCCTTTTAGGGGATTTTAATTGCAGGCATTCCCTGTGGGGTGACTCTACCGTTAATACACGAGGTCGTTTCCCTTGAGGCTCTGATTCGTACACACGATTTATTTCTTTTAAACACTGGTTCCTCTACGCATTTTGATAGCGGCACCCGTACCTTCTCATGTATTGACTTGTCTCTGTGTTCCCCTACACTATCCTTGGATTTTACTTGGAAGGTCTTTAATGATTACTGTGCGACTGACCACTTCCCGATTGTCCTCTCCCCTACGTCTTACTACCCAGTGCCGCGCCCTCCCCGTTGGTGTTTCGATCGTGCCGACTGGACATCTTTCGCTGATCTCGCCGTTCCGCCTAATCCGACCCCTGCTTTCCCGGACCCTGGTGCCATGCTTACCAGTTTCCTGATGTTTGTGCTCCATGCTGCCTATACTTGTATTCCACGCACCACTCGGAGTATGTCTTCTAAGTGTGTACCGTGGTGGACTGCTCAGTGCACTTCGGCTTTACGCAATAAAAGAGCCAAGTGGAAGAGTTTCCGTCGGAAAAAAGGCTCTCCATATGAGCGGGATGCGTATACTCTTTTCAAACAGGCTAATGCCGTCTTCCGTCGTACAATCCGCTCTGCAAAAAAATCTAGCTGGATGTCGTCTGCCTCTACTATCAACGCAGATACACCTGTTCCGCAAGTCTGGGCTCGCGTCAGGAAGATTGCAGGGAAACATGCGCCTACGCCGGCCCCAGTCCTCCATACCAACACTGGCATTGTGGGCGATCCGTCTCTGGTGGCCAATATGTTGGGACAACATTTCAGTGATGTTAGCACTGGCTCCCATCTCCCGCCCTCCTTCCAGATGCATAAACGCCGTTCTGAACTTAAGCGACTTGACTTCGCCTTATCATCTGATCAGTTTTTCAATGCCCCCTTCTCCCGGGCTGAACTTTAGTCTAGCCTGGGAGCCTGTAAGGATACATGTGAAGGCCCTGACGGTGTCCATTACTTGATGCTGAAGCACTTATCTCCACCTGCGCTTGGCTTTCTCTTATCCATCTACAACCGTCTGTGGTCCACAGGCTTTTTTCCGGCTGAGTGGAGACATGCCATCCTTCTCCCATTCCTTAAGCCGGGTAAGTCGGGCCATGCACCAGCAGATTACCGTCCCATTGCCCTGGTCAGTTGTGTAGGCAAATTATTAGAACGCATGGTTCACTCCCGCTTAATGTGGCTCCTGGAATCAAGAGGCATCCTGTCACCTTTTCAATATACCCTGTCAGTAATTGAGGACAGATTCTTACACATCCTTATGGTTATCAGTAAACAATTGTATGCAGCTTAGGAAAGACCTCAAGGAATTTAAGTGGTAAAAACTAGTTCAATTAACTCTCTAGCTCCCATAAGTTCTTCCAAAAATACAACAAAGTCGTCAAATAATAACCAGCCTAAACTGCTAACATGCATCATAATCATCAAGGGGGTTAAAATTACATAGTTTAAGGGGAGATGGGTCGCTTTTATGAATACCCTTCTCCATCATGCTTAGCCCCATTATGTTGGCGATGTTTAGACCTTTCGCCACTTTTCTCTGTCAATATTAAGACTTCGTGTAATTTCGGTGTCGATTTTTTGCTGGCAAGCGATAGTGATCCTGTCATTTAGGAGGACGGGCGGGACATTTTTCTACCTAAAAATGTACACATTTATCTTGAAAGGGGATCTGTGGTTGTTTTTTTTAAAGTTTGATGGAGGTACTGTATAGGCCTATGGAGGAACTAGTAAAATAAAATATAAATAAAAAAATCGACTAAAAAGTAAACCATCCCCCCTTAACCTGACAAGCGCGATATAGACCTAGGTGCTAGGGTAGTTATTTGTGCATTTCTAGCCCTAGATTCTGACAGAATTCGTTATATTTACAATATAAAGCATTATTTGTTATCGGTATGCTTTTATTTTACATATATGATGTATATATGAACCTTCAAGAGTGCTAAAATAAGTGGGAAAAGCATTTGGGTGGTGAAAAACGAAGATATTGGCCACCCGGTCATAATCTCAGGCGAGAGAGAGCCACAGGCAGCCCTCCCCTCTCGCTGTCTGGGAGTCAACTGAGACGAGCGGGGCGGTGTGTGCCGGTGTCTGGGTGTTGCATAACGATCTTTTATGCAACCCACTTGTGCTACATTATCGCGGGAGAGAAAAATAACCGATAAATGATGATAATAAGAGGATAAATAGGTGATAATTGAGGAGGGGGGAATAAGGTGGGGAAGGAGGGGAGGGGGAGGGGTGAGAAACACATGGATGAGTACTAGAGGGGAATTATCTCACCTAGAGACAAAATCCTTTGTTTTGATAGGCCCTTTTTTTTTTTGGAAGGCTTTTTTTATGGTCCTGCTTCCGTGAGGCCTATCGCGTTCCCTATAGGAAGCCTTCTGTGAGGCCTATCGCGCTTGCCGGGTTAATAGTAAGATGTTGGGGGAACTATTGAGTTTAACTGTCCTCCTTCCTCCTCCTCCTCCATAGCAATAACATAACTAATTATAAACTATATCAGGCATCTTACAATTTCAAAAATACAACTAGGAAAATCAGGTATTAAATGCTTATGTTCTGGGTATGATGTCCCGAGTTCGAATCCCGGGAGGACCATATATTTAATTGGTTTATTCAAGTGCATTGGGGTTTGTAATTGATGATTAATGTTAAGAACGGGGTGTTACTTAATTGTTCAATCCTATTTCATTACGGTACTAAAATATACCCTTTAGGTTAATTCTGTTTTATTTTTCATCTTTAATTATTGTCAATGTTTATAAGGCGAAGGGAGAAAAACAAAAGCTATATACGCATATAGCCCAAAACACAAGCTATATACGCATATAGCCCAAAACACAAGCTATATACGCATATAGCCCAAAACACAAGCTATATACGCATATAGCCCAAAACACAAGCTATATACGCATATAGCCCAAAACACAAGCTATATACGCATATAGCCCAAAACACAAGCTATATACGCATATAGCCCAAAACACAAGCTATATACGCATATAGCCCAAAACACAAGCTATATACGCATATAGCCCAAAACACAAGCTATATACGCATATAGCCCAAAAGTATAGAGAATCAAACATTGCAGCTCCATATTTTCTTTTGTCTCTCATCCATTACATATACGGTATCTATAGATATATACCAATGTTATACCAAGTCAGGTTGTGCTGGGCACGGTCTTACTATGATATAAGATATAATTAAGCTACATTGGGATCTGATATAACTGTCTAGTCTTTTGCAGTGTAGTTATGTTGCACTTACAGTACAATGCCAACCTTTCGGAATGTATAGGATACTGATGAAATGAACAGTAGCGTGAGATAATAGTTGTGTTCATTTATTGTGAATCTATATTTGGTAAATTTGCACTTTCAAGCAATATGGATTTAGAGTTCGCGAATAAGATTTTCCAATGGTTTATGGTGAGATTCGTATGATTTTGACAATTATTTTGTTAGGAATTAATTAATTATTACAATCTTAAAATATGTACCCTAATAATATCCGACAAAAGTTTTGACAATATTTGGCTTGGATGATCCACGTTTTCAAAGTAATAAAGCCTTACGCAAACATACCTAAACATGACTAACCTAACCTACCTAACCTAAACAACCTACAGTACAGTAAACAAACCTTGTCTCCTAAGTATGGGCTGCCGCCACCTGTCCCCCATTGAATAACTTTAGTCATAACTTGGCTCGCCCGAATTTAACAATTTCGTTGTTTTATTACTTTGAAAAAAGAAAAACAAATCCAGTCACTTTATCCCAAACCATATGTTACTGCTATTTGTATTATGTAGCCTAACCCTATATTTTCCCAGATAGCCTATTCAATGGTTTTCATAGTAGAGCAGCAGCCCAGAGCGTTTTGTTCAAACGAACAAGGTACCAATATCTGAGTATTGGATCACTTAGAAAGTACTCAGACATATGCAGATATGGACGTCTGCCGGGGCCCCCCTGTTGCAAGTGGCCCCTAGGGGCCCAAAAAATCCTCTAAATCAAACATAGGAGTAACCATATAAAACTTACTTTAGAAGTACTAGGAAATCCCATGGAGTATATAATGGTCCCTGCCAGACAAAATGTCTACTGCAAAATAGCCGCCAGACGCACAGTAAAGGGCCCCCTAATTTGATCTGGTTCAAACATTGGAGGTACCACTTGAAACAAATTTGAGTGGAAAAAGTACATCCCAATGAATATAGAGTGGCTCCTGCCAGACAAATTGTCTGCTGCATAAGGCCTACCAGACACCCCCCAAATGTTGGCCCCAGGGCAGAATTAGGCTAGATCAAACTTTGAAAATACCATATAAAACTAAGTTTAAATGAACAAGGACATCCAACACAGTACGAAATCGCCCCTGCCAGACATATTGTCTGCTGCATAAGGCCTGCCAGATCCCCCAAAAAGGCCCCAAATTTTTGGCTGGATCAAATATTGAAGGTCGTAATAGAAATTAGAATTTAAAAACTTACAAAACGAACTGAAACATATGCTGCGTAAATATGTACTAAAATAACTAATTAAAATTCAAAACTTAGGTAAAGACAACAAACTAATTATAATATCTGGGGGGAAAATGTCTATATATTTATTGGGAAATATAATCATGAAATTAAAAAAACTTACAATATCCACATGGCATTACCAATTTACCACACTAGATGAGAGTATGGTGTTGGACTAACTGCTCTAGGTTATTTAGGATAGATAATATGTAGGATTTTTCACCAGGCTGGGCAGTGAAATGGGAGGAGAGCCAATGGCGGTGTTAAACATTGAAATCTCTTAAGGTGGAGATTCCTGCGAAAGGAGATATGGATAGAATGTGTTCCAGAAGTTAGATAGTCAAAAAAATGTGGATCGTCAGTTGAACTTGGGGAGAGATAAACATCACAGAAATAATTAGTTTGAGTGTGCAAGAAAGCTTTAGCCAGAGTTGAGATTTCATAAGAATCATAGTTGGGAACACTAGAAAAAGCAAGATCGTTGCACACATATAGGCAACATCCACCTTTGGCTTGAAACCTAGGATAGACATAGTAGGAAATAGAGGATACAGAGAAGGGTTTCCTATCAGTAGTCCCAGACAACTGGATTTTAGTGAGAAAAAGATCAGGATTGTCAGAGGAGAGGTGGTGTTCAACAGATCTGAAGTTATAGGAAAGGCTATGAATGTTGCAGAAATTGATAGTATGAGTGGAAGATATCAGTTCATAGCATTTTGAAGGGTTGGCAACCGGGCCAAACAACTAGGGGTACTTCTGGTCCCCCCTCCCAACCCCCACCCCCCTGATGACTCTGTTGAACTGTAATTTTCTTTTCTTTTTTAAGGAATTTTAAAAAGGTGGTGTAGTATATAAGGTGCTTGTAGTGGAGTGCATTGAAAGAGAGAGAAGGTGTTTAGGAGGGCAATATGTGGTTGCCCTCTATTTTAGTGAGGCACGGAAAGGATCAGTAATGGAGGACAGATGGTGAAACAGGAGTTCCAGTTATCCTTAGCTGCTACCTGTAGCACTCCCTGGGAGTACCGCCCTATTTAGCTGGTGCCTATAGCCTCCTCCTATGAATCTGGCCTCATTGACATCCTTCACACTCTTCATGCCATACAAAGAACAGAGGAATTCTTCTGCTTTGCTTTGGTGTGTTTCATCTTCAGATGTCAATCGCTGAAGAGCTGGATGAGTGTTCCTCTTGTGTCTTTCTTGAGAATTTCTAGTGGCTTGACTTTACCCTTTCTGTAGAATGCTGCAGTGAAATCACAACCAGTAAATGCATAAAGAACTGGTATGACAGATGCTAGGCCCTTCTGCTTTGACCCCAGAGCCATGCTGCTTATATCAATATATCTACGGATATTTCCTGACCCACATTCCATAAGGATGCAATTGTATGATGTTGGCCTGGAGACTTCTTATGTGCCTTCCTAGCATTCCGAGGAGAATCACCCAGACATCAGTATTGAATGATCTGACCACAAAATTTCCAGTAACATTGGATGCATGGAATGCAAGGAGAGTGTCAGCTTCCTCATGACTACCCTGAATATTGGCTGGATGTCATCTTGAAATCTACCCCATTGAATGTGAGATGGACACAGTCGCCTTCATGGGATACAATAAGTGTCTTCTTGCCTAGGATTTGCCCATGCTCATATTCCTGACATTATTTGAGAAGATAAATTGCCAACTGATCCTTGAATAAACCATTTTGTAACAGTTTCTGACGGTTCTGTCTGGGTAATTGCACTGGACCAGTGATGCTCCATGTAGATTTCTCTAACTTGCTTTTAGGGAAATCTGACAATATATATAAACAAATACATTAATCTCATTCCCTAGACTGGCACAGATGTATTGAGAGTTCCAGAGCTCAGCAGTTGAATAGAAGAAAGTCTGAGAATAGCGTTTCACTCTTGGGTTGGAGAGTTGCACAGAGTAGGGGTGGGATTGTGTTGCAAGGCAGCCTACGTAGAGGAGGTGGTATACATTGGGAAAGCTCCGAGGAACACTGATTATTGTAGTAGCGATAGAATAGTGAGAGAGATGCAACATTGCGGTGAAGAGAGAGAGAGAGATTGCAGAGAATTGGTGAGTGGACGGGAGTTAATGATACGAAAGGCTTTCCTTTCTACTTTATCTAGGAGTGCGGTGTGAGAGGATTCTCCCCACACATGTGAACAATACTCAATACAAGGACGCACTGTGCCCCTGTACAGAGCAAGTAGCTGCGCAGGGGTAAAGAAACCCTTGAGGCGGTTAAGCACACCCAGCTTCTGGGAGGCTGCCTTAGCGAGACTGGTAATATGGTCTTTCCAAGTGAGAGCAGAAGAAAAAGAGACACCGAGAACATTGAGGGAAGATGAAGGGTTGATTTTTGTATTGTTGAAGAATAAGGGATAGTCCTCTGGAGGTTCCTGATGGGTAGTAAGATGGATAAATTGAGTTTTGGAAGCATTAATTGTAACAAGGTTTTCTCTACCCCAATTGGAAATAGTAGCTAGATCAGAAGATAAGCATTTTATGGCTTCATTACATTTACTTTTGAGGGACTGCTGGCTGGGGCGTTCTGGAAAACTAATTGAGTGGTGTAAAGTAGAGTCGTCTGCATATGAATGGATGGGACTAGATGTACAGTTGAGAAGATCATTTATGAAAATTAGAAAGAGAATAGGAGATAGGACAGAACCCTGAGGTACACCGGAGTTGATAGGATGAGGAATTGAGCAATGGCCGTCCATAACCGCAGCTATGGAACGGCCGGAAAGGAAATTAGAGACAATGGCACAGATGGAGGGACAGAAACCGAAGGAGGGCAGTTTGGAAATTAAAGATTTGTGCCAGACTCTATCGAAGGCCTTCGATATGTCGAGTGCACCAGAAAAAGTCTCACCGAAGTCCCGAAAGTTGGATAACCAAGAGTTAGTAAGATATGAAAGAAGATCACCAGTAGAGCAACCCTTAACCCGGCAAGTGCTAGCCTAGGATATTGAACACCATTGCCTCTTGCTAGAGGTTGACCATTTTGGCGACCCTTACCGATTTCGATGAAAACCACCTCAGCGTGTAGGGAATGCAAGCGCGCATCCAGCCATATATATATGTGTGTACCAAAACAAATGCTTTGGGGGGGTGGGGGGGTCGTCCGTAGTTGAAAAATATAGTGCAAATGGCATCGCGCGGCGAGAAAAACATCGAGCGGCAAGATTTACCCGCGCGGATATTCTGCCGTCTCGGGGTAGAACCAAGGGGTGGTGAGGGTGAGAGTTGCCAACCACCACTACTCGCACACCACCTTGTTGCCGCCTGACTCATGACCCGCGGTTTTCGTATGTGTTTAAAAACCCGGCTCATATGAGGACGGTCGCCGCCCACCAGTAACAGACTCATATGAGGATGGTCGCAGCCCATGGGTTAATGCCCCTTTCCCACTGATGCGATTTCATACGATTTTCGTCGCCGAGGACGTAGTTTTGTCAATTCGCAACGAATTTATGTGACGTCAACGATTTTGACCGTTAAAAACCGTTGACAAGTTTACACTCGGCGACGATGTCGCCGCTGGATACGACATAATCGGCAACATTATGCGACGTCATCGGTAAATTGAGCGATGGTTCGCCAATGACCTCGGCGAGAACTGTTACATTTGAATAAAATATTGCGAAATAATGCGAAGGATGAATGAATCCTCGGCATATGTTCTGCGACGTCTTCGGCGAATTAAGCGATACCCAACCCATCTCGTCGAAAATGTACAAATTTATCTTAAAGGGGGGTCTAGAGTTTTTTGTTTTAAGTTTGATGGAGGTCTAGTGAGGAAACTAAGAAATAAAGACATGAATGACCAAACAAACGGTCCGTTTCCCCTTAGGGGAGGTGTGGTGGAGTGGTCTTGCCACTGGCCTGGTAATCCAAAGGTCCCGGGTTCAAATCCCGATGTATCAATGGGAAGATATTATTGGGATGGAATTTGTGCTGTACCTGGTATCAGTGCATTACCACAAGCCCACCGAAACGTCAATAAAATACCCTCATTGTTCCCTGATTAAATAGCACTGTATGAATATTCCCATATTCAAAATATGCTATAGGGGTGCAATGCCTGGTGAGTTATCTGCTCAACAGGTGGCGTTGTGTGTGTGTAAGTGTGAGAGTCCGAGTGTAGGGGGTGAGACAGTGAAGCACGGGAACGAGGTGGCTTCAGAGATGGGGTCGTTTCGGGCCATGAGTGAGCACCGTGCCTCATGTGAAGGCAAGATGGCAGGTGCTCGTTGTACTCTACGTGCTTCACATGTCTCACTTCCTAGACTGGAACAAGACCTCACGGGCTTCACTGTTCATTGTAAAGCGCGGTGAATGTTAAGGCTCTCAGCCTATGCCCGAGAGGAAGTAAGTGGGAATATAGAAAAAAAAAAAAAAACAAAAAAACAAAAAAAAAACCTTCCCACCCGGGGGCCCCCTCCTAAGGACAGTGTCAGGTACCCGGGCGATTTGGCCGAAAAACGTCTAGGCCTAGGCTACCGTATCTTTGTTATTTTAACTGCTAGAAATTTCCCATGCATCTCTAAACGTAGTGCGGTTTCCAATCTGTAGACTGGCGTTGAGTAGAGCTCTGTAAGTCAACTGGTTCAGTTGTGATGACGATTTCCGTGGAGCGAATTTTTCCGCGATGTTGACAATATCGGAGCTTTTCAGACACTAATTTCGTCATACCATACAACAACAACATTGATCCGACGTCTCCTTCTTGTTTTCGGAGGTGCGGTGACGCAATGACCGGCTTTGTTTACATGCGTCGGACGCACGGCGTTCAGACCAAGCTGAATAGGCTTTCAAGCTTACTGCCTGTTATAAGGACACCCGGGGTCCTGCCCATCTTCCGCGGTGTCCTTATAAAAGGACAGCCGGGCTGGAAGGGTTAAGGGGGGATGAGCGTAATATTTGCTCATTTATATATTTGTTTATGATTTATTTAGTTTCATCCCTAGACCTCCATCAAGTATATAACGCACCCCCCAACACCCTCCTTCAAGATCAATTTGTAAATTTTTCGATAGAATAATATCCTGGCCGAAGGCCGGTTCCTCAAAAAGTACAGGCTCGCTATCGCTAGCCAGGAAAAACTCGACGCCTAAATGACACGAAAAGTCTTAATATTGACAACGAAATGGGGTGAAATGTCTTAAAATCGCCAAACTAATGGGCCGAACGTCATAAAATATGAAAACTAATGGGGTTAACCATGAGGAAACAAGGGGACCAGAAAAACAACCCATCTCCCCTTAATTCGGAAATTGGCAATGTCCTTGCCGTATGTTTACGTTACGGCTTAATTGAGCCCACCTCGCTTTTTTTGTTTTCTCTTTCTCTCCCTCTCTCTCCTCGCTTTTTTTGTTTTCTCTTTCTCTCCCTCTCTCTTTGCCTTGTATCCGTTCGGCCCCATTCAGCCTACTGTTTTAAGATGTTTACCCCCATCCAGGTTTCAATATTATCCTGGTGAGCGGTAGCGAGCCAACATATATATATTTTTGTTTTGAGAGCAAGCTTAACCCTCTCACCACGGAAGGGCTCTTGAACGCCCATAAAAAAGCATATAACAGGTACCCGGAAGGCCTCTTGAACGCCCAGTGGTTGAAAGCCTGTGAGCTTCGTGTGCGAGGCGTCGGTCCGACGCATGTAAACAACAGCCGGCTGGACCGACGCTCCGCATCTCCGGCCACAAGAAGGAGAGCGTCGCTTGTTCGTGTGTGCCTGTATGTTGTTGTTAAGTATCGAAAAGTGGTGTAAAGTGGCTGTTTTGGCCATAAAGTTATCTCCAATGAAATCATCATCACAGCTCAACCAGTTGACTTAGAGAGCTCTACTTAATGCCATTCTACAGGTAAATAACACAGCTACGCTTGGGGATGCGCGGGAATGCGGGAAGCAGTCTGATTAACGAATATACGGTAGCCTAGCCTAGACGTTTTTCGGCCAAAACACCCGGGTTTCGAGGAATATATATATAATACATAGCCGGGGCTGGAGGGTTAATTTGTAAAAAAAATTATAGAAAAATTTCTCCGGCAAAGCCGGAGTTCTCCATACACAATGCTGGCTCGCTATCGCTCGCCAGGAAGATATCGACACTTGGATGGGGATAAACGTCTTAAAACAGTTGGCTGAATGGGGCCGAATGGATACAAGCCAGAGAAAGACAGAGAAGGAGAGAAAGAGAAAAAAAAACAGGTGAACCCCCGAGAGGTGCATAGAAAAAAGGGTTGACAGGTTCACTATAGGCCTAATCATTTTTTTTTACCCACCTCGCCGAAGGTGCTATTTGGCCTCAGCGAGGTGTTTTCCGAGCATTCATCTACGTCGCAGAGCCCTTTGCACGCCTCTGCGAAGTATACCGTACTCTCGGCGACGCTTTTTTTTTCGTGCGACACCCTCGCCGATCTCGCCGAGGATCTCCGAGGGCCTCGCCGATCCCTCGGCAATGTTCGACGATGCTTGCGAGTCGTCGCAAGTCCTCGTCCCAAATTTTGAACAATCCGTACATTTGAGATGACCCGCGAGGGCCCTTGCGAGGCCTTGCGAGTCAAACGATTATCATGCGAGGGTTCAAGATTTTGTTGCGACACGTCACGAATGTGCCCATTTCTTGGTGTCTGCGATGAAAATCGTATGAAATCGCATCAGTGGGAAAGGGGCATAAGGAAGCCATACTGGCGATCTGAGAGCAGATTATGAGAAGAGAAATGCTTAAGAAATTTGGAAGCACGAATAGTTTCAAAAACTTTAGAGATACAAGAGATGAGAGCATAATTATATATATATATATATATGACAAACATTTAGGCAGTGTCTGGCAGGCCTTATGCAGCAGACAATATGTCTGGCAGGGGCGATTTCGTACTGTGTTGGATGTCCTTGTTCATTTAAACTTAGTTTTATATGGTATTTTCAAAGTTTGATCTAGCCTAATTCTGCCCTGGGGCCAACATTTGGGGGGTGTCTGGTAGGCCTTATGCAGCAGACAATTTGTCTGGCAGGAGCCATTCTATATTCATGGGGATGTACTTGTTCCACTCAAATTTGTTTCAAGTGGTACGGTACCTCCAATGTTTGAACCAGATCAAATTAGGGGGCCCTTTACTGGGCGTCTGGCGGCCATTTTGCAGCAGACATTTTGTCTGGCAGGGACCATTATATACTCCATAGAATGTCCTAATACTTCTAAAGTAAGTTTTATATGGTACCTCCTATGTTTGATCTAGATGAATTTTGGGGCCCCTTCTGGGGCCCCTAGGGGCCACTTGCAGCAGGGGGGCCCCGGCAGACGTCCATATCTGCATATGTCTGGGTACTTTCTAAATTATCCAGTACTCAGATATTGGTACCTTGTTCGTTTGAACAAAACGCTCTGGGCTGCCGGTCTATAGCCTTCTCCACTATCAGGGTATGCTTTTTAAAGATTGTAGCTATCTCAAAACTAATCAATTCCTAACAATACAATCATAAAATTCAAACTAATCAAACCAAATCCATTGGAAAAATCTATTTGTAAACTATATTGTAAGTCTATATTGGTTGAAAGTGTAATTATGCCATTCATTATATATTTTAGCACCGCGTTAATCTAAGAAATAATCTGCCCTTTTGTATTGTTGCTCCTAATCTCTTATTGAAAGAAAATACTTAACCCTAATAGTAATTGACGCAATGAAAGTACTTTCAGAAAAGATTAACGGTAAGATACTTATAAACTGTTTTACCGGTACTAGGCTTAGGAATTTATTTCCACACTATACACCATTGATGAATTACGTAAATTGGTTGGCTAAATATATTATTATGTTCTCTCCACCAACCAACTTTACTCCTAAACTCGATTAATGAAATTAACAAACACATGCGGCAGTCCGGGGATTCGAACCTAGGATGCTGAATTTCTGAATATCTGAATTTCAATTTTGAAAAATAATATAATGATGTTGGTGTATCGCTGAAAAGGGAGGGAAATGAGTGGAAGCTGCCTATACTGCTGTTTGCGGATGATACAGTTCTGCGGAGCGATAATGAATGGGAGTTGCAGGGTCTGGTAAATGAGTTTGGAACAGAGTGCGAAAAACGGAGTTTGAAGGTAAATGCGGGGAAGAGCAAGGTTATGGTCTTCGAAAGGGGTGAAGTCACAGAGAGTGAGGTGAAGTTGAACGGTCAGGCTATAGAGATCGTCAGCTCTTTTAACCCCTCCAACCCGGATGGGCTCTTGAACGCCCATAACAACCTCGGCCCGCGCAACCCGGAAGGGCTCTTGAACGCCCATTGCTTGCATGCGTGCTTTCGAATGCCGCGCGTACATTTTCGGTATCGTGGGACGGTAGGTGGCGCCACCAGGCGTAAACTCCGCCACAGCAACAGTATCTACCCCGACGCCATCATGGACAGTACGCCAAATAGTGATTCCGCTGTGTCCGATACCGTGCTTCCTACGACGCCCTTGCTTGTTCGTCGCGCCTTACCCCGACGCCATCGCCTAAATGTGTTATCTCCCGGAGGTATTGAGACGACATTGAGACTTTATGAGCGAGCTGATGCCAAGCATAATGTTGATGATGAAGTCAGTGACGACTCCAGTAATTATAAGTCGAGTGATTATGGCCATGAGAGTGATAAAGAAGAGCAATTCCTGGGATTTGCGAGAGAACATGACAGTGATGAGAGTGATGAAGGTGATGTACCAGTTGTTGAGGAAGCTGGTTTACCTAAAGACAGTGAACTTGAGAGAGTGAGCGAGTGGGAGAGTTCAAGGTCACTCACCAAATTTCGCTTAAGTGACACGACGCCAAGCCCTTCCCCAGGTAAATCGCCTTTCAAGCTACATTTGTATAAGCAGAAAATACTTGAGAAGGCGGCCGTGGCAGCTAGGGAACAAGCAAAACTACTTGGTGAGGATGAGGCTGTGAGTGAGGGTCAGCGTGGTGACCCTTCTCGTCCGCCATTGTCTCCCTTATCTACCCACGCCACCCAAGATGACCCGGATGCCCCGCATTCTTCCCCACCACCCCCACCATTGCCAAGGGTTGAGGACCCCACACTTTCGGCCTATTTGCCTCCTAGGTCCCCCGACAGGAGACATACTGCTGCCGAAAAGGGGAAAGGTAGGAAATATACCAAGAAAATTAAGAAAAGTAAGAGAGTTTTGTTCGAGGCTCCCGCGGCGTCCACCCCGGCCGGCCCCAGCCATACGTCCCCGCAACTTTCCCCACGGTCCTCCCCACCTCTCCCGCCTTCAACATGTCTTCCTGAAGAAGTCTTTGAGCTCGCATCACCAATACCTGGCCCTAGTGACAGTGAAACATTGCTTTCTGTCACTCGTCGCAGGCCAAGGAGCCCGGGACCTCGGGGGGACACAGCCTCACCTGCCACTCCTTCCCCACCTCGCCCACCCGCACGCCGCCCACGCATCACTGGTTCCCCGCCAGATTATGTGGGGGCCACTGATGATGAAGGGCACCTCTCTCAAGACTCTGGCCATGATTACATAGGTCCACCGTCAGGGCAAGATGACCACTCTGACGATGACTATATGGACATCGACGACCCTCGACCCATCCGCTTGGCCCGGCGTCGTGCTGCCCGTCGTGCTACCCACCGCCCTGGCCGCCGCCCTCGCCGCCCTAGGGCGCGCGCCTCCCGAGTTGGCCGTGGGCGTGCTGGGCCACCAGCTGGAGCTCCTCGTCAGCGTAGACAAGACCCATTCTACGTTTTTCAGTGGCAAGACGTAGTTGATGAGGATGCATACAACCCTGATGTGCCAGCTTTTGATGAGGTACTGGAGGGTTCAGGCGTTACCCCAATTTTCCTGCAGGCCCCAATGCTCCACCACACGAACTGTTTGAGGCCTTCTTTGATGAGGAGGTGGTAGGCTATGTTGTCAAAGAGACAAATAAGCAGCACCAATTCCAGGTCCACTTTTTGGGAAAGGTGACCAAGGGCCACATGAGGCAGTGGACCCCAGTGACTCATAAAGAGTTCATGGTGTTCCTGGCACTCACCATGCTAATGCCTCATGTCAAGAAGCATAGGTTGCCTGACTATTGGATCACCAATGATCTGATATCCACCCCTGCCTTCGGGAAATATATGTCTCGCGACCGGTACCTTGATATCCTCGCAGCGCTCCATCTTGTCACCAACCTTGACGTCCACCTCCCAGACAAGCTGTGGAAGATTAGGACGTTGTATGAGATGATGCGAGAACGATTCACCTCCCACTTCAAGCCCTTCCGCAAGGTCGTCATTGACGAGTCTCTTGTGCTGTTCCGGGGAAAACTCAGCTTCCGGCAGTACATCCCCTCAAAAAGACATCGCTTTGGCATAAAATTCTTTGTGCTGTGCGACTGCCAAACTGGCTATGTCCTGGACTTCCTGGTCTACAGCGGGAAGGAAGGGGACTTGCTTGTGGACCCCCTCATTGGCTTTGGCGGAGCAGTGGTGCAAGCCATGATGGACCGCTACTTTCATAAGAATCACGTCCTCTACACGGACAATTATTACACGTCCCCCACTCTCTCACAGTACCTGCATGAGCGCAAGACGGGGACTGTAGGCACAGTACGAGGGAAAAGGAAGGGCATGCCACCTTTCCCTCCAAAGACCAAAAAAGGTGATGTGTTCAAGAAGAAGTCGGGGCCCATTCTGGCTATCCACTGGCACGACCAGCGGAAGGTCAACCTCCTGACCACCATCCACAAGGGGGAAATGGTGGAGACTGGCAAGGTGGATCGCCGCACCCAGGCCAGGGTGACCAAGCCCGATGCTGTCCTGGACTACAACATCAACATGAGGCTGGTGGACAAGTCCGACATGCAGATAGGCTTCATTGACTGCCTGCGTACCTCGTGCAGATGGTACAAAAAGTTCTTTCTGCATATGGTGGACATGTCAGTTCTGAATGCCTACAACATATACAAGCTTCGGAATGTGAACACACCCATGAAGTTCAATAGCCTGCGGAGGTTCCAAAAGCAGGTGTTGACGGAGCTCCTGGAGAAGTATGCTATGCCACAGAGGGCAGTGGCACATCCTGGGCCCGCCGTTATTGACCGCTTGCAGTCTGCTCAATACTTGATTAGGCACAGGCTTGGTTCCCTGCCTCAGAATGAATCCGGAAGAACACAGCAGAAGCGGTGCCATGTCTGCTACAACAGCAGGGTGAAGCCGAGGTCAGGTAAAAAGTCAACCCTGGAGTGTGTGGAGTGCAAGGTGGCACTCTGTGCTGTAGATTGCTTCTTTGATTACCACTCCAAGCTGGAGTTCTAATAATCATACTGAAATTGCCAAATAAAATGACAATATGTACACTATAATTATATATAGGCAAAAAGTGGAAGAAAACCAATGTATTGTAATACAAAAGTCATGTATTATGAGAACATTGATACAAATACAATTACACCATAATAATATGTGAAAGTGACACATATGTATATACCAAGTGACATTCATATGATTAGAACCTATAGAAATATATAAATCAGTGAAAAAAGACACAATAAATTGTATATAAAACGTTTACAAATCATATAACTAAGTGAAAGTGACACAAGACCTAATATTTGATGGCCAAAGTATAATAAACACCTGTGATAACGAATAATCAGTGCCTAATACAACAATAACCTACCTCAATTACTAATAAAATGTACGGTATCGAGTGAAAATGAGCATTATCAGTGACAGTGACACTCTCTAAAGCATATTTGTCAAAGTGAAAGTGACACAAGACCTAATATTTGATGGCCAAAGTATAATAAACACCTGTGATAACGAATAATCAGTGCCTAATACAACAATAACCTACCTCAATTACTAATAAAATGTACGGTATCGAGTGAAAATGAGCATTATCAGTGACAGTGACACTCTCTAAAGCATATTTGTCAAAGTGAAAGTGACACAAGACCTAATATTTGATGGCCAATGTATAATAAACACCTGTGATAACGAATAATCAGTGCCTAATACAACAATAACCTACCTCAATTACTAATAAAATGTACGGTATCGAGTGAAAATGAGCATTATCAGTGACAGTGACACTCTCTAAAGCATATTTGTCAAAGTGAAAGTGACACAAGACCTAATATTTGATGGCCAAAGTATAATAAACACCTGTGATAACGAATAATCAGTGCCTAATACAACAATAACCTACCTCAATTACTAATAAAATGTACGGTATCGAGTGAAAATGAGCATTATCAGTGACAGTGACACTTTCTAAAGCATATTTGTCAAAGTGAAAGTGACACAAGACCTAATATTTGATGGCCAAAGTATAATAAACACCTGTGATAACGAATAATCAGTGCCTAATACAACAATAACCTACCTCAATTACTAATAAAATGTACGGTATAGAGTGAAAATTAGCAATATCAGTGACAGTGATACCCTAATAAACATATTTTATATAATTGGCCTCAAAATAACTAGAAAATATCAAATAAACATCACATTCTCAATATCAAACACTAAAATCGTCTAAGGGAGATAAATACTTTGGCGCGGCGAGCGGCTAGGTGCGTCGTAGCCATGGCCGGGGCGACGCGTCCGAACGCGGGAAGAATTTGCCGCCGAAAAGCACTCGTCTTCCCGCGCTCACCATTATGCAACCAGAGGGGCTAGAGACCTCTACTCAACGCCATTCGACAGAGGAAGGTTTGTGGAACATTATTCTTTTTTATTCACAACATTACATGACATATTCATTGACTTACAGAGTAGTTAACATAGGCCAAAGATCATCAAAACACCCGGTACCGGAGCACAGTCGTAAGCTATAGCCCCCGGGGCTGGAGGGTTAAGTATCTGGGCAGTGTGTTGAGTAAAGATGGGACTGTGGATTAAGAAGTGCGGGAGAGGGTGCAACAGGGGAAGAAGGAACGTTGAAAGCAGTAACAAGAAATAGGGTGGTCAGTATGGAAGATAAGAAGTCCTTGCATGACAGTGTAGTAATCCCGACACTAACTTACGGAAGCGAAGCATGGACGTTCGGGAAGAGACTCAGACCAAGAGTGAGAGCGGTGGAAATGAGTTACTTGAGAAGTGTGTGCGGAGTTACATGGAGGGATAGACAGACGAATGAGGAAGTAGGAAGGAGGTGTGGTGTGAAGGTAGATGTGCTGGAAAGTGTGAAAAGGAACAACTTGAGATGGTTCAGCCATATGGAACGTATGGGAAGCGAGAGAATGACTAAGAGAGTGTATGAGAGCGAGGTGGAAGGACAGAGAGCGAGAGGTGCACCGAAGGAGAGGTGGAAGGATGGAGTGAGGAAGTACTGTATATGGATGAAGGCGGTGCTGGTTCGGAGAAGGGGAGTCGACTGACTGAGGACAGAGGTGCATGGGGGCGGTTCGTTCGTGGCCACTCCTTCAGGGATCACGGCGTCAGGCAATAGATAGATAGAATATAACCAAGAGGTAAATGCTGCTCCCACACCATATTAAATTATTTTATTTATGTGGTGAATTATCAATACTACAGCATGCAACGTTGGTATGCCATCATGGGTTAAATTAAAATTAATCAAAGTAAAATATTTTCGGGGCACCACCAAAACAGAATTAATCCTGGAATAAACAAGTACGGTACGCAAAAGATTAGGCTATTAACCCACATTAACAAATGCCAATACTATTGGGTAACTTACCTATCGCCTAAATATTTTATATCTCTCTAGGCTAGACGATGTTTACTGTACTGTATATCCCTAGCCTCATCTTTAAACACTAGACACTAGGGCCTGGATTCACTAACGGTCGTAGCGTGCGATGTCGTAGAGGAACCTACGATCATTCCTGAGGGAGTGGGAACGGTGTATTCACGAACGCATCGTCAGGCTCCCTTTCGCTGAGGCTTCTCTTGACCAATCAGGCGCTTGGCCACTCACTGAGCTTAAGTCATTTTGTAAATAAACAATATCTCACCCACATGACCGAAGCCACCAAGAAGAACCTAATATAATTGAATTTGTGAGCTTTTCATTGATTAGCATGGCTAATTCGATCCACTATGAAGAGGAATAGAGTATCTTGTCAATTGACCCCTTGCAAGTTTCAGGCTATAAGGAAGTTGGAGCCGTAAACATCGACATAGAACAATAATTAAATACAATATTTTTTTATTTTATTTTTTATTCCAACTACTCCTTCTCGGGCATAGGCTGATAGCCTTTACACTCAACCGCTGAACACAGTGAGGCCCGTGAGGTCTTGCTCCAGTCTAGGGAGTGAGACATGCGAAGCTTCACGGCTCGAAGCAACTCCATCTCTAAAGCCGCCTCGCCTCTGCGCTTCACAGTCTCACCCCCACAGACTCGGACCCTCACTCTCAGAACGCCACCTATTGAGCAATTAACTCGCTAGGCATTGCCCCCCGGTAGCATATTTTTGAATATGGGTATATTCATACAATGCTATTTAATCAGGGAACAATGAGGGTATTTGTTTTGGTATTTCGGTGTGCTGTGGTAATGCACTGATACTAGGTACAGCACAATTTCCATCCCAATAATATCTTCCCATTGACATATTGGGATTCGAACCCAGGTCCATTGGATTACCAGTCCAGTGGCAAGATCATTCTGCCACACCTCCCCTAAATGTAGGTTTCTGATGGATAGAAAGTATGCCTAATTTAGTTTTAGGTATTTATAAATGTACTAGGACCGTATTTTAGTTGTTAATTCTGCTAAATATCGATGCTTACAGCTCTAACTTCCTTATAGGCTGGAACTCACAAGTGGTCAATTGATGAGATAAGAAATTAGCCTAGCTACATTTATACGGGAAGCCTGTTTGTGGCCTAAGTCTACATTTATACGGGAAGCCTGTTTGTGGCCTAAGTTAAAGGATTTCTGACGGATTGATCATTGATGGTTGGGAAATTCTATCTATCTATCTATTGCCTGACGCCGTGATCCCCGAAGGGGTGGCCACAAACGAACCACCCCCATGCACCTCTGTCCCCAGTCAGTCGACGCCCCTCCCCCCAACCAGCACCGCCTTCGTTCATGTACTTCCTCACTCCATCCTTCCACCTCTCATTCGGTCTACCTCTCCCTCTCTGTCCCTCCACCTCGCTCTCGTACACCCTCTTAGTCATTCTCTCGCTTCCCATACGTTCCATATGGCCGAACCATCTCAAGTTGTTCCTTTTCACACTTTCCAGCACATCTACCTCCACACCACACCTCCTTCTTACTTCCTCATTAGTCTGTCTATTATAATTACCTTAACTAGGCTACAGTATATTGTTCTACTTTACCATGTCTACACCTAGGCAGTGCTAGCAAAATCAAAATGCCAGACTTTACTTTGCCAACACTTTGGCAGTTCTAGCCAAGCCAAAATGCCAGACTTAGGCTTAACTTTTCAAAATAGGCCTAGAGTAATATTTTTGTATTCACAACACCTCAAGGCCTATCTATTCAAAATAGGCCTAGGCCTAGTATATATTTGTTATTGTTTTTTTTTATTTTTAGGCTATAGGCTAGCCTAGGGTAATATATTTTTTGATTCACAACACCTCCATTTTTGTTGAGGGGGCAAAGCCCCCCTCAAACCATTATTGCATCCTACGGCTGGTAACAAAACAATTTACCCAACATCTGGCCGTGGGATACAATACAGTAATGTGGTGAGGGGGGCTTTGACTCCCCCTACCCCCATTACATCATCATCATCATAGGCTATATATTACCAGCAGGGGCAAATAACAGTCAAATTAGATGCGAATATAACCGAGTGTGCGACTATGTAAACAAAACGAATGGTACACCCGCTAACACCACTCTTACCTTGGTAAGGGAGGTGTTAGCGGGCGTACTGTCCTCCTTGTTTACATGAAGTTGCAGGCTCAGTTACGTTCGCGTCTAATTTGACGGCATTTTTGTTTTTAATTATCCCACGGCCAGCTGTTATTTGCCCCCCTGCTGGAAATATATATGGTGTCGGAAGAAAGAAAAGATATAGGATCTACTGGATTGGGGTGGAGACTGATAAAGCGAAAGGAGGAGTGGGTGTTCTGCTGGCTGAAGAGCTGGCGGAAAGTGTGCTTCAGATTACGAGAGTTAGTGAAAGGCTGATTGTTTTGAAGTTGAAAGTTTGTGAAAGAATTCTGCATATGCCCCACAGGCTGGTCTACAGAAAGAGATAAAAGAGGACTTCTGGAATGACACCGTCAGTGTCATTTCAGGCCTCTCGGAGAATGAAATAACAATCGTGGGGGGGGGGGGACCTGAATGGTCACGTGGGAGCATCTGCAGATGGATACGAGGGGGTACATGGAGGAAATGGTTACGGAAGGAGGAATCTGGAAGGCGAATATATACTGGAGTCCTGCATTGCACTCAACATGGTTGTGTGTAACATGAAGTTCAAGAAAAGACAGAGCCATCTGATCACATATAACTCTAGGGCCTCCAGTAGCCAGATAGATTACTTCTTGGTTAACCTCTGAAGTGCGCATGGGGGGTATGAGACACCACACTCCTGTGCTGACGTATTTGAGCTGTTCCCATCACTAAAATATTTATTTTACCATAAATAGCATCAATACTTATCCATATGCACCTATTATAGGTTGATTATAAAGGTATTAACCTGTTACAACAATAAAACAAGTGGAAACAGCGTTTGGATGGTCAAAATCGGCGATAGAGGCCGGGAGTTACACAATGTATGGCTGAGGCAACCTCCCAGCCCACCACTTTCCTCCACCTCTGGAGAGAGACTGTCGATCGATACTCTCTCTCTCTCTCTTGCACTCGCTTGCTAACAGTGATGACAACGCCCTGCTACCAACTCGCTAATGTTAGCATGAAAATAGACCACAGGAAAAGGGAATAACAGGGAAAATAGGTGATAACTGAAGGAGGGGAGGAAACTGGGGAAGGAGGGGAGGTGGAGGAGTGATATTTGGCATGGCCCAGGGGCAAAAAAAAATATATATATATATATAAATAAATAAAAAAAAAAAAAAAAATCAGTGTTTTAAATTGATTTTTATTCCCTGACTCTTAAGAGTCTTCCCGCAGTCCGCCGGGGGAACTCTTAAGAGTCTTCCCGCAGTTCCTGGGTTAACAGGAAAGACTGGAAACTGGTTCGAGATGTAAAGGTCATCCCGAGCGAAGAATGTATCCCCCAGCAAAAGCTACTTGTGTGCGACATGAGCTTATACAGAGATCCTAAGCGCAAGAAGGTATACATACCCAAAAGGAAAGTGTGGCTGCTGAAGAACAAGGAAGTTAGGCATATGTTTCATAGTGAACTGGAGGAAATGAATAGAAATAAGGAAGCTAGGCCTAACAATGTAAATAGTCAATGGAACTTTCTTAAGCATAGCCTTATCGCTGCCACTGACTAAGTCTGTGGGAAAACAAAGGGTCACCCCAGGAATAAGACCTCCTGGTGGTGGAACGATGAGGTAGAACATGCTGTGAAAGAGAAAAGGAGATGCTTCAAAGCATGGAAGAAGGGAGGCAGCAAGGAGGAATACCAGGCAGCTAAACGAACTGCCAAGAGAGTTATTTACAATGCTAAAAAAGGCATTAAGGACCTGGTCCTCGAACAAGTGTGTAACACTGACAATCCCAATGGGATCTTCAACCTAGCTAGGCGAGTTAAAAATTACAGTAGGGATATTATAGGTGAACAGTGTGTTAGAAACGATAATGGGAAGATTGTGTATGCATAAAATGAAATCAGAGAAGCATGGAAGGCACAATATCAACGATTGCTAAATGTAGAGTTTGAATGGGATAAGGAACAGGTTAGTATCGAAAAACCAATATCTGGATTCTGGACCCCCTCCTTTGATAGCACTAGCTGTAGTGAGTGACGCAATCAATAAAATGAAGGACAGCAAAGCTCCAGGGTGCTCTGACATTGTCACTGAGATGATAAAAGACTCAGGGGAGACTGGTGTCAACTTAGTCACTGAGTTGATAAACACCATTATTAAAGATGAGAAAATCCCAGAGGATTGGCTCAAAAGTGTAATAGTGAATATATACAAAGGAAAAGGGGATGCGCTAGATAGAGGAAATTATAGGGTCCTGAAAATGCTTGACCAAATCATGAAGGTCTGTGAGAGAGTCTTTGAGGGTTTGATCAGGCAAAGCATCTCCATTGATGATATGCAGTTTGGTTTTATGCCAGGATGGGGTACAACCAATGCTGTCTTCATAGTCAGGCAGATACAGGAAAGATACTTATTAAAAGGCAGGGATCTTTACTTTGTGTTTGTAGACCTGGAGAAGGCCTTTGATAGGGTGCCTAGAGATGTTGGGCTATGAGGAAACTTGGTGTGGAAGAGTGGCTGGTACGTGTGATAATGAAGATGTATGAGGATTCGCGAAGTGCGGTGAGGGTGAAGGGTGTACTGAGTGATGAGTTCGCAGTCCGTGTTGGAGTCCATCAGGGTTCAGTGTTAAGCCCCCTCCTCTTTATTATGGTCTTGGAGGCACTGTCTAGAGTTTTTAGAGGCGGACTCCCATTGGAACTGTTTTATGCAGATGATTTAGTCCTAATAGCTGACAGTATGCAAGATGCTGAGGCAAAATTCAGAGAATGGAGAGAGGGCATGGCGAGCAAGGGTTTAAGAGTCAATATTAACAAAACCAAGGTTATGCATTGTAGATTGAGACCAGGCAATGTGGAAAAGAGCGGTGCATACCCATGTGCAGTGTGTGGAAAGGATGTGGGCGCTAACTCAATTCAATGTAGCATCTGTCGACGCTGGGTGCACCATGGGAATAAGCGCTGCAGTAGAATAAAGGGACCCATGCCGAAGGATAAGTCAGAAATAGAGAAATTTGAGTGCGTAGTGTGCAAAGGCGAGCTTGTGTTAAGTGATGATCCTGTGGCTGTGAATTTTGGAAATGAGTCTTTGGAGCTGGTGAACAAGTTTTGCTACCTAGGAGATACCATCTCTGCCGGTGGTGGGGCCGAGGCTGCCACTGTTGCTAGAATTAGATGTGGCTGGGGGAAGTTCAGAGAACTGCTGCCAATCCTGACCATGAAAAGAATGCCTCTCCCCCAGAAGGGAAAGGTGTATGCCTCATGTGTTAGAAGTGCAATGACGTTATGCCTCAGAAACATGGGCCGTTAAAGTAGAGGATGTCAAACAGAATGGAACGTAATGAGATGAGAATGGTGAGATGGATGTGTGGGGCCAGGCTTTTTTTTTTTTTTTTTTTTTTTTAAGAGACAATGAACGGAGGAAGGAAAAACACAGATAAAACAAAAAGGTCCATGTGCCTAAAGGCATCCTCCATTCATAAAATGTTTGTAACAACTGGATTTAAACATTTGTTGATTGTAAGTTTGTGGAAAGCAATTCGAGGGAAGTGAATTCCAAAGAGTAGTAGCTCTGGGGATAAATGAATTCTGATAAGCAGAAGTTCTGCATTGTGGAGGAGAAAGTGTAAATTCATGGGCGCTCTCAGCTGCCCTAGTTCTACGGGGAAAGATGTGGAGAGGCGGCACAATTGAAGCAAGTTCCTCGGAACAATTGCTGTGAAAATATCTGTAGAATAATGCAAGGGATGCAACGTTTCTTCGTATGGCTAATGTAGGAAGGTCCTGTGTGATTGCAGGGTTATTGATTAATCTAATAGCTTTATTTTGAATTTTGTCCAACTGCCTCAATGCAACCACTCCACTTCCACCCCACAGAGGTGAACAGTAATCCATCTGAGAGCGCACATGACTTTTATATATTACGGCCAACTGCTCGTCAGTGAAGAATTCTCGAACTCTGTACAGGAGTCCCAGTTTTTTAGAGGCATTCTTAGCAATGCTTCTAACATAATGTGTCCAGCTCAAGTTAGTAGTTAATGTTACACCGAGAATGTCAATACTAGGGGAAGTGGGAATATTTACATCATTAAAAATATATGGGAGTCAGTGAGATTCTGTCGGTTAGAAAATTGAATGTACTTGGTTTTCTGTGCATTAAAGGAAACTAGATTCTCTTGTCCCCATTCATTAATTCTAGAAAGGTCCCGGTTCAGAGAAATTGCAGTGTTTATTTTTGAATTTATAAGATCGGGTTGGGTGAAAGAATTGGTAAATGTGAAGGAACTGTGGAGTGTTGAGTCATCTGCGTAGGAATGTATTGGATTATGAGTGGTAGATATGAGATCATTGATATGAATGAGGAACAGAGTTGGGGCCAAAACTGATCCCTGGGGAACACCAGCATTTATTGAGTGAAATTGAGAATAAAGGCCATCTACCATTACACGTATTTTTCTGTTATGAAGATAAGAAGAAATTAGTGGAACTAATGATGCAAGGCCGTAGTGTGACATCTTCGACAATAAGGATTGATGCCAGACTCTATCAAATGCCTTTGATATATCCAGTGCTATTGTATGTGTTTCACCATGTTGGTCTGTAGCTTGGTTGATTTGATAGAATAGGCTACAGGATAGAATAACAATTGTTGAGCTGAGGGGACGTTTAGGTATAAAGAGTATTAGCGAGGTGATGCGTAACAGTAGACTGGGATGGTATGGACATGTGGAGAGAATGGATGAACAAAATTGGGTGAAAAAATGCAGGTCTGTGATTGTGGAGGGAGCTGCACCAAGGGGTGGACCGAGGAAGACCTGGGATCGGACTATACATGCCAATCTCAAATCCAAGAACTTGACAAGTGAAGCAACCCTTAACAGGGTTGCCTGGAACGCCGCCATTAGGACAAGAGACTGAAACTGCACGTATGTGTGGAACACTCAGTCTTAAAATTTTATGTATGTATGTATGATGACAATAGGGCAAAGCACCCCCTCAACCTATTACCCAACAGTTGGCCGTGGGATATAATCATAGGTTGAGGGGGGCTTTGTCCCCCTCACCCCCCATGATTCATTGCCATCATCATATATATTACCAGCATGGGACTAATAACAGCTGGCTGTGGGATTTCATTAAAAAAAAACGTAAATATAGACGCAAACGTAACCGAGCGTGCAACTTATGTTAACAAGGAGGACAGTACACCTGCAAACACCATCTTTACCTTCTACAGTACTTTACTATGCTTACACCAAGCTAGGCATTGCTAGCCAAAGCAAAATACCATACTTAGGCTAGGCCTAACTTTTCAAAATAAACCTAGGTTGTAGGCCTAGGCCTAGGCTAAAAAAAAAATATTCACAACCATTTATTATTATTTTTTTTAGGCTAGGCCTAGGGTAATTATTTTCATAATTTGTTTTCCTGTGATACTTTCACATTTGTTGAGGAAATACCCTAATCTAACCCAAAGGAGGTGGGGAGTTGGAATAAAAACTCATTTACGCAACAAACGAGGATTAAAATCTACTAATGGTATGATACGTGTTGTCGCAGAACATGAATTTGTACATCAATTAACCTAGACTAGGTCTAGGCTGGCATAGGCCTAGGTAGGCTACTCTTAGCTTAATTAGGGCTGTCATAAAACATTAAGGATACAAATATTATCATCCTTTATATTAAACGCCTTAATGGTGTTTTAAACACGTTAACATGTACCGTATATTGAGCTATTATTGCCTCAATAATGACTGTGTGTCATATAGAGCTATACAGCAGAAGAATTTGTTATGGTCGCGGGATTTGTTATCGATAATTGTGTACCTATGTCCGGGTCACATTCATGTAAGGGTGGTCCCAACCACCCTTAGGGAAAGGGGCTGTCTACGACCAAAGATGGCCGCTACGATGCTTCGTGAATACCAGCGTTGAGCCGTAAGGGAACAGTAAGGGAGTTTTCGGATCGTACGACCTTTGGTGAATCTAGGCCTAGGGGTCCTACATTATTCAGGTATAATAGGCGTCTTGTCGGAATATTTTCTGACCCTAAGGAAAAAGTATACTAACTTCCTTACAAAGGGTTCATTCCTTCTTCATTTTAATCATATAAACGAAAATTTGCTTTTTGCTTATGGATATACTGTACTGTATATGTTAATATCGCTTTACAACGACTAAGTAGACACATTATCCAGCCTGGGGCGGGATACTCAAAGAATCTCATGGAGCTCCTATGGTGCCATATCTCCCAGATTTTACCTTAGCACCCCCATGTGCTCCATACTCAGAGCTTTTCATGTAGGCGGCCATCTTGGAAAAGATGGCCGGATTAGCTTATGGAACCTCCAGGGGGTTCCTTAAGTCCACTTAGGTGAAATCTAGACTAAATAAACTGTAAACGGAGGGGCCGATAACATGATAGTACCGTACCCATACCACCACTTGACTGGGCCTGACAAGAGCAGCAGACGACAGACTATGTGTTGACAACTTATATTCGCTAAGGTGGGAAATAAATTAGATGCGCTAAGTAGTCTACTAACCTCGAGCGCTATGTAAAAAAAGCAATCGACGTTACTCCCACGAACGCAACTTTTCCACAGTTATATTAATATTTCGTCTAATATTCATATTAATCTTTAACCCTTTCGCTGCGGGTGACATTGTGGAATGTCCTGGCAATTTACAGCAATTTTCAGGCTTTAACCTAAAACGTGCGCATGGGGGGTATGAGACACCACACGCCTGTGCGCACGTATTTGAGCTGTTCCCATCACTAACATCTTTATTTTACCATAAATAGCATTAATACTTATCCATATGCGCCTATTTTAGGTTGATTATAAAGGTATTAACCTGTTACAGCAATAAAACATGTGGAAACAGCGTTTGGATGGTCAAAATTGGCGATACAGGCCGGGAGTTACATCATTTATGGCTGAGGCAACCTCCCTCCCCTCCACTCCTCCCCACATCTGGAGAGATTGTCGATCGATACTCTCTCTCTCTCTTGCACTCGCTTGGTAACAGTGATGACAACGCCCTGCTTGCAACTCGCTAATGTTAGCACGAAAATAGACCACAGAATAAGGGAATAACAGGGAAAATAGGTGATAACTGAAGGAGGGGTGGGGGGGGGGAAAGTGGGGAAGGAGGGGATGTGGAGGAGTGATATTTGGCATGGCCCAGGGGCAAAAAAAAAAAAAAAAAATTCAAATTTTTTGGGGGTGTTTTAAATGGATTTTTTTAGGCCCAGGATCTTAAGAGTCTTCCCGCAGTCGCCCAGGGAAACTCTTAAGAGTCTTCCTGCACTTGCCGGGTTAAAAGCATGTAAAAACCGTAGAAATCGAGTGTCAGTGGGCGGGAGCGTGAGGGGCCCACCTCCGACCATCAGAGCAGCGAGCGGCTCACTGAGGTAGACTGTGTCTCACGCGGGTCTCTCACTGCCTCTCACAACAGTGTTGCCGAGCGAGCGACTGCTAACAAATAGCGGGTTTCCCGCGTTTCTATGGCACCGCCGCGGGTGAACCAGGCCACCTACGAGGCCCGTTCTGGTCTCATTTTGAAGCTATTTTCGCCTAGTTTTCGGCAGAATACAGTTCATTTAATGCAGATGCTTGATTTATCATTCAGGAGTGCTTGAATATGCCCTAAATAGCCCAAAACATCCCGCAGAGAAAGGGTTAAGAAAGGTTATGTTAGGCTTATTATTATTATTATTATTATTATTATTCTTATTTTTTTTTTTTTTTTTTTTTTTTTTTTTTTTATGCGATTTTACTATAGGGGCACACATTTGACAGTATTATTCTAGATCCGGTTTCACAGCACACTCATCAAATTATATGGCTTCTATAAATTTGTCATATACTGTACCATACTTCATTGCTATATCGGTCAGTAGAGGCGCAAATGGAATTATAATTACCGGTAGGCCTACTGTAAAAGAGTTAATATTTACCTCCTGTTATCCACAGCCAAAGCTGAAGATTGCGGAGTAAATACCGTAGACTTCATCGACTTTTTGTTCGGCGACCGTCAATCTTTTATTATTTTAATACCAAACCAGCGGGGGTGTGGGGGCGGCAGCCCCCACCTATAATACTAGGATAGGTTAGGTAAGGCTGCTAGGTTAGGCTAATATTACCCCGTATTTTCGTCTTTTACCCCGCAATTTCCCTGATCTTCATAGCCCTCCCCACTAGTGGGGGCCGTGTTTTTAGATTGTTGGATAATGGGTAAATACTCATTTCCGCCAGTCCTTAGTATAAAACAACCCTGTATAATAAAGAAAACTGAGAAAAACAAAAACACAAAACGCTAAATTCGCTGTGAAACCGGATCTAGAATTATACCCATTTGACAGGAACCACCAAGGATTTAATACAGAATTGTCTTCGGTTTCCAAGCATCCAACACCAAGCTACACCCTTTTCTGGTGTACGAAACACTAAAAAAAAACAATGGGGACACTTAAATATTAATAATATTAGACGAAATATAAAGATAACTCGGTGGAAAAGTTGCGTTCGCGAGAGTAACGTCGATCGTTTGTTGACAGTTCTCGAGGTTAGTAGGCTACTTCGTGCATCTAACTAATTTCCCAATATTGGCAGTTCAATTAAAATTTAGGCCGCGGGATATATTATGTGCTGAGGGGGGTTTGCCCACCTCACCCCCCACTAGACATATTTTGATCATCATATATAGGCTATTGCCAGCAGGGGCCAAGAAACCAACAGCGAACGTAATTAACGTCGAGCGTCGTGTCAACAAACCGACGATCGGAAGAGGTGGTAAACTCCCAATTTTTGGCCCAAACGCGCTTCTTTATTCTCGTCGAAACCCACATTAAAAACGTTATTAAATCGTTTCTATAGCCTAACTAGCCTAGGCCTAGTATCAGACCAGAAAAGGATAATATTCAAGACCTCTTTCGCCACATTGTTAGACATAATTTATTAGGCAAAATAAGGACCAATAGACTCGCCATATTTTTCTCATAGTCCGCATGGAGAAATTTAGTTATCGACACTTGACAAAACCCGATTAGACCTACACCAAAAAATAACACAAAAATAATAAGCCCCGACCGTAAACAAAGCATTGCGCCCAATGAATCCTTCGACTTGACTCCTCTTCTTCTGTTTTGAAAGATGCGGTGAGTGCGATTCACCCAATAAATGGCGTGAGCGTTACTCACAAAAGCGAAATACCGGCAACCTGTTTTTGCCCCCTTACAGATCTAGAGCTACATATATATGAGGATGACAATAAATCAAGGGGGGTTGAGGGGTGGGCAACGCCCCCCCTCAACCCATCGTGTATCCAATGTACCCCACAATTTCCCTTACCTACTGTAAAAGCACGATTCACCCAATAAATGGAGCCATTTGACGCCGTATATTCAGATTAATGAAGAGGCTAATCAATGGGTAAGTTAATGGAAATCCTCCACTCAAACCATGAAAAACAACAATAAAACACTAGGCCTACATTCCTTGAAAAAATATTAGGAAAACTTGGTAAATAGGCCTAAGGCGGCTCTAGCGGTCTTGAATGTTACCCAGAAAAGGGTGTAGGTTGTTATTGGATGCGTGGAAACCTAAATTAAATCTCTAATAGGCTAAGTACGTGGTGGTAGGCTACCTGTCAAATGCGTGCTCCTTTAGTAAAATTCTACCTTTTTATTTTGTTTTATTTTTTGTTAGACTAGGCTAAAGCAAAAATAGAAAAATGGGCCTATATCTTGAAAATTAGCTTTAAACTTTTTATCTCCCACAGCATTTTTGTGTAGCCTAATATATGCTAGGGTAGCCTGCTGCCTAGCAGCCTATGCATAAGCTATGTAGCCTGAGTGGATTATGAAAGTTTGGATAGAAAATAACAATAATGCTGCAAGTTCATTAGCCTAGCCTAATGAAAATGGAATGAGTTGTGTTACCGGGCGTACATCGTGTAAACACGTGAGTTGATGTCAAACAGCGTTACAGCAGGGGTGTAGGGGCTGGGGGTGTGGGGGGCTGGGGGCGGCAGCCCCCACCCATAATACTAGGATAGGTTAGGCCTAAGTAAAGTTGTTAGGTTAGGCTAATGTACTTTCAAAGGGGTATAGGCTAGGCTAGTAAACACTAGGATAGGCCTAGCCGGACAAACTGGATTTTAGGTCACGTATGGGATATAATGTTCTAAATGTATACTATAGCTTTGTCATAGAGTACCGTATTAGTCACCACAATATATGTCTTTACCGCTGCATATTAAATTATTTTTCCTTAGACTTTGTGGAAAATATCAAGGAAACTGGCCAACTTTTATTTTGTGATATTTTGGGGGGTTTTAGCTAGTTTTCATCATTATACAGTGGTTGTCATTAATTAGAATCTCCGGAAAAAACGTTTTCCCCATTATCCAACAATCTTAAGATACGGCCCCCGATAGAGGGGAGGGCTATGAAGTACAGGGAAATTGAGGGGTAAAAGGCGAAAATAAGGGGTAATATTGGAAGAACTCTTAATTTAAAATATTGCAAATTTTAAAAACCTTAAAATGGAAAAACACGAGCCAAGTTTTGGCGAAAGTTGGCTCGGGTTTTTGCATTTTGCAAAAGAAAAAAAGGCAGTAATTGAATTTCGAAAGTTGGCTCGGGGTTTCATGTTTTTTAAACCCATAAAACCCAAAATGTGCAAAACCCGAGCCAATATTTGGCAAAAGTTAACCTAACCTAACCCGTGAATTTCGTGAAAGCACACACAGGTTGGGAAAAAGAGCTCCCGAGGCCACATAAAAATGGCTGAAAAAAAAACCCGCGCCATCTATAGGAGAAACTTGACAACATTTTAAAGGTAGGAAGACATGTTGTTACCGCTTTTTAAATAGGTTTTACCGAAGGTTGAAACATATATTAATATGAAGTATATGTTATGTTCATTCGATGGGTGACTTCCAAATTTCCAGGAAAATTTGTGGCCGGTTTCCTTGATAAATAACCGACTTTGTGGGTTAAATAAGGGTGATGGCGGCCATCTTGGATCAGCTGAGAACTAATATTTTTAATTTTTTTACCGGTTTTAGTATTTTGTCATATTCTATATCGAATGAGTCATTTCGAGCGAATTCTTGATCGAGCGGATGCACAATCGAGCGAATGCGTTCCTATTCGAGCTAATACATGTTCGACCGAACAAAACTCATGTTTTATCTACAAGTAATATTAAATTAAGGTTACTTGCCATAATGTTAAGCTATGTTTCATAATATACTAATATAAACCAAATCATCTTGATCAAACCGATTCGTGAACACACATCACAATGTGTTGTGTTGATTAGTGTGTTGTTGTTGTTGTTGCTGTTCCCCAAGCTGCCTGGCCGAACAGCCCCAAGGCCCCGAGCAAGGCCAAGGCCATAACCGAGCGCCCCCACAGAACCCTCCCTGCCGACCACAATAAAGCCTGGGTGACCGAAGCCACTGTTGTGTTGATTACTGTAGTATCGATCGGTCTCGGATGGGGGTCTAATATACCCGGCCGAGTTCATGTCTGCCGCTTTCATAAATATAACAAAAGATTCATTAGGAGAAAGAGAGGGGATATGATAGAGACTTTTAAGATAGTGTCAGGAAAGTATGATGAGGATGTGTGTGAAGGTATCTTCTTGATGCAGGAGGGAACAAGAACAAGAGGACACTCAAAGAAAATTTACAAAAAAAGAAATAGGCTTGAGAAGGCAAAGAACTCATTTTGTGATAGAGTGGTAAATGAGTGGAACGCACTGCCCCAGTATGTAGTCGATTCCGAATCAATAAGGGAGTTTGAAAGTAATCTTGATAAAAGCATGGGGAAGACAAGATTTGAAGTTTGATTATAGGCCTAAAGCAAAACTACAGAATAGTAAAAATGTTGCGTCTGCTACCGCCGCCGCCAACACCGTGAACGACCGCAGTAGTGCAAGTATTGTACTGGTACTGAGCTGGATACACAGGCCTAGTTTGCCTTTTTCCAGAGGATCTACTGTAAGAAACTGTAAGAAATACTAACTCTGCGGGGGTCTGGGGGCGGCAGCCCCCAGGTTAGGTTAGGTTGTTAGGTTAGGATAATGACAAAATATGGTTTTAGGGGGCATGTTTTAATATTGCAAAATAATGGGGAAAAATGAATTTCCAGAAGGAAAAACGGTAGCATTCAAGGAGACTACAGCAGGACTCTTCTTCTTCTTCTTCTTACCTCTGACCGGGCATAGGCAGGGTGTCAAACGACGCTGGGTTTTTTAGTGATAACGCAAATGAACTTTTTGTATAATAATAACAGAAACTTCCCCAACCCTTTTTTTTTAAGAAACAAAAAAGGTAAATTGACATAATTTTGGTCTCAATATATTCCATCTTGATTGCTTTTAGATTGCAGGAAATATTGTTTTAGACACCTAAATTCTTAAAAAAATCACGGGGGGGCATGCCCCCGGACCCCCCTAGAGCTCGCGCCTTCGCCGCTCCGTCGCGCTATAATGATAACAAATTAACCCGTACAGCCCCAGCGACGCGTCTGACGCGTCGGCGATGTATGTAACGCACAGCCCCAGAGACACGCCTGGCGCGTCACCCTAATTGCGCCGACCGTAACCTCAGGTGTAGCCACTCAAGAGGGCTCAGATTTGTATGGGAACTGTGTACGTATCCCACGCAACCGTGCCGATGGTTGAAAACTCTCAAAGTCCACGTGCGTGCGTGTGAGCGCGCAATAACCTGGTGTTTTGGGGTAATTGCCTTCAATTTTTTACTCTTGTAAAATACATTTTCGGGGGCTCTGTAGGACCATTTTTTAAGCTTTTTGAGCGGTTTTTCGTGGTTTTTCCTTCATTCCTAACCCATTCGCTATTGTTTCTGGAATAAAACCATTTTTTGAAAACCGGCCGGGTTCTGGTGAACAAACATTACAAAACTAGCCGGGGCTGGACGGGTTAATAAACCATAATGATAACACAATTCATATTTTGTGGATTGACACCCTGGGCATAGGCTATCCTAGTGTTTACTAGCCTATGCCTATACCCATTTGAAAGGACATTAGCCTAACCTAACCTATCCTAGTATTATGGGTAGGGGCTGCCACCCCCACACCCCTGCTATTTGACATCTTTGACAGATTTTTGGTGTATTTTTCTGTGAAAAGGGTATTTTTTCAATTTGTCAATAACGAAAATCCTCCATGCGGACTATAGCCTAGGCTATGGAGAAAAATATGGCAAATCTGTTGGTGCCTATTTTCCCTAATAAATTGTTTCTAATAAGGCGGATGTAGCCTAGTGTCCTTGAAGATTATCGGAAAAACACCTTAGGCTAAAACACACTAGGCCTAGGCCGATTTTTTTTTATTTTAATACCACAAATTTTCCGAGTGTTTTTTATAAAAGAAATTGTTCATTTGCATCAATATATAGCGTTTGTAATTAGGCCTAATTAGAAATCTCGGGGAAACCTATTTTCCCCATTAGGCCTACCGTATTGATCGATGTTGAGACACGCCCCCGATAGTGATTTGAAAAGAAATTAGCCTAACCTAACAACCTTACCTAACCTAACCTAGTATTATGGGTGGGGGCTGCTCCCCCCCCCCCCCCCCTGGTTGAGTACTAATCCCTTGGTAAAAAAAAAAAAAAAAATGGCTGTCGATTATACGAAGGTGAAAGAAAAGTCGATGAAGTCTACGGTGTTTACTCTGCAATCTTCAGCTTTGATTGTACATTGATAACGGGAAAGTACCGTATTGACAACCTTGTTGCGAAAATTAAATTTTAGTACCAATAGGCCTAGGCCTACTTTTATATTAGGTTTTTCCGAGGGTTTAACACATTTTCATATGATCTTTAGAGCTATCGATAACTGGAAGTACCGTATTGACAACCTTGCTACGAAAAAGACATTTTAGTACCATACTTTTTTATTACGTAAGTTTTGCCGAGGGTTAAAACAAATTTTCTTACGATCTTTAGAGCATATAGGCCTAGATTCAATATTTATCTTCAAATAGGCCTATATCAACAAAATTTGTGGTATTAAAATAACATTGAACCCCTAGGCCTAATCAATGAAGAAACTGATGAGAAAAAGGATTATAACACAAAAAACACATAGCCTACGTGACCTAAAATCCAATTTGGGATGGATGTAGAGTTCGGGCGTTAATCAGGGTGTCAAACGACGCAGTTTTTTTGAGTGATAACGCAAATGAACTTTTTGTATAGGCCTAGCCTAATGATAACAGAAACTCCCCCAACTTTTTTTTTTTTTTTTTTTAACCCATAACTAGCGGCGCGCAACATAAGTCGAGTATAATAAATCTGGACTATCTGGCGGCGCTCGACATAGGTCGTGTGGCAATTTCAGCACGTAATGTTGCTGAGAGAGAGAGACAAGTGGTGGCAGGAGAGTAGCGAGAGTATGACTGCTCCAGACCACCGCGGCGAACCTACTGACACGAATCCCACCTCCTCCCTCCCTCTCTCACTCGCTACATACGGAATTGTATGGGGAAAGTGCCGAATTACATGCTTTTTGCACTCGCGTTGCGCGGTTGTTGCAAGAAAACTAGCCATCATAAAAGGATCGTTATGGTGTCATTGGAAAACTCTGTTTATGCCCTTTCAGGGATAGATACTTGTTTTACGCTCTGGGTCTTATTTAGGCATGAAAATGATCACGTAAACAGCCCTATTTTGGCTAAAAACACCGCGCTGGGCGGTACATATAAATAAACCGCTAGCCCGCTAATCTAGTGTTAGGAAACAAAAAAGGTAGCCTAGGCCTAAATTGACATAATTTTGGTCTCCTTTCCATCTTGATTGCTTTTAGATTGCAGGAAATACTGTTTTAGACACCTAAATTCTCAAAAAAATCATGAGGCATGATGAGGGGGCATGCCCCCGGACCCCCCCTAGAGCTCGCGCCTTCGTCGCTCCGTCGCGCTATAATGATAACAAAATAATAAACCATAATGATAACACAATTCATATTTTGTGGATTGACACCCTGCGGGCGTATGGTCGTCATTGTTTACATAGGGCGATCGCCGCGGTCGCACTTAGGCCTACGTTCCCGTCTATTTCGACGCTATATTTTCTGCTATTTGCCCCCTGTCATTACTACATGAATACTAGGTTAGGTTAGGTTAGGTTAGGTTAAAATAGATGGGAACATGATGGGAAAGGTCCGACGCCACTACGCGTAATGTAAACAAAGATGGCGGTACGCCCGCTCACTAGGCTACATCCTACCCTCCAATTTGACCGCCTAGCCTAATCCTATAGGCTACCCGGTGTCCCAGTCAAAGGTAGGTGATATCCTACGCCCGATAACACAACTCTTGCCATGAAAATTAGCCTACCCCAGATTTTAACAATAAACTTACCGGTTGTATTCATCTCCCTTTCATCGTGGAAGTTGGCTGCCTTAGGCCTAGGCCCCTAGGCCTATTCGATCTTCACTTCTGAAGTTCTGATCTGAAGTCTCTGAATTATTTTCTCATTTCACTTGTAGATATTCTGATAACATTCAAGACCTCTTTCGCCGCCTTATTAGAAATAATTTATTAGGGAAAATAGGGACCAATAGACTCGCCATATTTTTCTCATTATAGCCTAGTCCGCATGGAGGAATTTCGTTATCGACACTTGAAAAAACCCGATTAGGCCTACACCGAAAAATAACACTAAAATAATGTCCCGAACGTAAACAATTTAAAAACAAAGCATTGCACCCAATGAATCCTTCGACCTGGGTCCTCTTCTTCTTGTTTTGAAAGATGCGGTGAGAGCGATTCACCCAATAAATGGCTTGAACGTTACTCACAAAAACGATATTAGGCTATATTATATTATATTATATTATATTATATTATATTATATTATATTAGGGTTAGGTTAGGTTAGGTTAGGTTAGGTTAATCTAATCTAATATAATATTTGTACATTTTGGAAGCGTGCATGGCCTCCCCACAATTTTCCTTACCTAGCCTACTGTAAAAGCGCGATTCACCCAATAAATGGCGCCATTTGACGGAGTATCTTCAGATTAGGCCTAATGAATAATGGGTAAATTAATGCAAATCCTCCACTCAAACCATGATAAACAACAACACTATAGCCTATTCCCTGGAAAAAATATAAAGAAACTTGGTAAATAAGGCGGCTCTAGCTGTCTTGAATGTTACCAATATTCTTACCCTGATTACATTATTCACAGCCTGTGTTATAATGTCCCAGGCGTTCTCCTATGTCTTAGCTGTTATCTCATTTGGGTTATACTGATGTTTTTGACCAACAGTTAGCCCATCGATCTGTTTAGGGCTAATAGGTCCGGTAGAGCATATACATTATTGCTATATATGGCATTAAGAGCGGAAATGTATTACAAGGGAGAAACAAAAAAAACGCTAAAATACATGTAGGCGTATAGGTCTAGGCTCAGTAGGCCAGGGTGCCAAAACAGAAATTATCCAGTTCTGGATCATTTTTCTATGCTTACAAGGATCAACTTTGCGCGGCGTCTGCGGGGGGCTGTGCCCCCCGCTTCATAACAGGGGGTCCAGGGGGCGTAGCCCCCCGGCCGCCGGAGAAATGTTGAGATGTGAAGGTAAATATATGCACAATACATGCTCAAAATTTATTAAAAGGAATTAATAATATTGTAAGTAAAAGGGATGTTATGTATGTTTACTGGTGTTTAATCAGGATACTAGGGGAGCTGGCTGCCTGTACTTCAGTCTCAAAGAGATTCACTTCAGGTCCACTAATATAGGCATTGAAAACAGGTTTTTAAATTATTCTTAGCAGTCCCTGTTTTAGTTTTGTAACTTTTGTCCAATAAAGATTTCATGTATATTTGTTGTTGCATTCCAAGAACTATTACATACTTAATTTATATCCTTTCATATGATACATGAGTTACTATAGAGTACTGGTTAAAATACATACCGGTACCAAGTTTCAAGAATAAACTTTGATTAGAACATTTGTTTGTCTATTATTTTCCCTGGGCCGAGTAAAAAATACCTGGGTAGGCTATTCCCATCTCGGGTTAAGTACAATCAGTAGGAACGTAGAAACTTACTTTAATTTTCACAACTTTAAAAGACTCAAGATTCTGCGAGGCTAATTCCGAAAATATTCAATCAAGTCTCCGTTACCCCCATGAAGTCAGGTTATAGTAATGACAAGACATACCAATAATATATGTTAGTTAGCGGGTGTGTGGACTGTGGGGATAGTGGCAGCCCCCACTTTGGACACTAAGACTAAGTAAAGTTAGGTTAGGGTAAGGTAATGCAAATTATCTACTCATAACATGATAAACAATTGAACAATAACTACCGGTACTGTACTATATTCCTTGAAGAAATAAAAACAAACAATTGTACATAAGGCTGCGGAAAGATTCTTTAGTGATACCCAAGTCATGGCCGGGATTCCGGGAAATCTATAAATGCACTGTAGGCGGTAGGCCTAGCTGCTGGCTGTACACTTATTAAATTGTACCGGTAATCTGGCTAAAAAGTTACCGGTATACAAAATGAGAACATAGAGGCAGGGTGCAGATCCCACTTTGGACACTAAGTTTGGACTTTGGTTAGGGTAAGTTATTGCAAATCTTCCACTCATAATATAAACTAAAATAAAATAAGATACCAGTAGATAAGATACTACTGTAGCCTATTCTGCCTATAGCCTATACCTTGAAAACAAAAACAAACGGTAAGACTGCGAAAGTATTCTTCAGTGACAGGTCTACCCCTATAATCCCACGGCATGACGGCAAACTGTTATTGTCATAGGCTATAGCCTAGCCAGGGTGTCGAATGACGCTGTTTTTTTGAGTGATACAACTTTCTGTATAATGATAACAAAAAATTAATCCTAGCCTAGGCCTAGCCTACGTATTTTTATATTATTATTTTAAAAGTTAGACATCTAAAATAGGCCTAGGCTTAGGCCTACTGTGTTCCAAAATTCAAGAGTAGCCTAGGCTAGGTTAGCCTTACAAAAAAAAAAAAAAAAAATACAGGAATGTTGGTCTAGGCTAAGTTTAATATACACTTCCCAGGTCATTTTAACAGTTCTATTGCTTCTATATATCATATAATACACCATAGAGTAAGTTTTTAATAACTAGAAAAAAAGGTCATCTTCTAAATAATTACCATAATTGAGGACCTTTGCCGTTCCCGGGTTAAGAGTGGGCTCTGAGTCTTAGCCTACCAGAACCAGATTCCCAGCTGCCTAGCTAACCTTATTTTTTACTGTCTTTAACCTCAAATCTTCCTTGATCTTCATTAGCCTATCAATACATTATACATAGCCCCACTAGTGGGGGCAGTCCTAAGATTGTTGGATAATGGGTTATCCTAAGCCTAATATGCCTAGCCTCAGCCTAGGCTACTCATTTCTGCTTCAAATTATCATTATTATCATAGGCCTAGGCTAATACAAGTAGGCCTAGGCTTATCTGAAAAAAATAATATGCTTGGCTACTTACAAAATCGCTGTTTGGTGCTTGCTAGAAGTCAGGTTTATCCAAAGTATCACCTTGAACTTATACCTTATATATAATGAGTTCCCCAAGATTAATATGCACAATTTTAGAATGTGTAGGGACAGTAGGGCACTCGCACTTCACATGAAGTCAATGTTATATTCCAGCCCCTTAATTCACTCTATTTTTCCACAAATATATCGGTAAATAACAGCTAACACATTTCCAAGTGTTCCACAGTTGATTGGCGGCAAGCTAATTTGACGTCATCATTGGATTATTCTCGGAAACACCACAATGGAAAACATTGCTGATATTCGTTCGTTGTTTTCCATTGATCCAACCACATATATACCCCTGAAAAAACAATAATTCATCATAAAATCGTACTAATTTATAGCTTACCTTATGCCTCAAGGTCTTGCGCTCTTTGTCAAACACATAAAATTTATATTCATTCACTATTTTTAAGAAATTAGAGACCCCATAAAATTAGCACATACGAAAAAATATCGTGTATTTTGTGGGAGTTTAATTAGGATCAGATCAGATCAGAAAACTAACATTCAAACTTAAATTAATATTTTACATTATTAATTTCAGTGAAATTTAGTCAATATATTAAACACATGGAGTAGTTTAGTTAATATATACGGTACATAGTTTTAAATAAATACCTATTATTATCCTTTAATCTACATATTATTGAGCATTCGAGTGCCAATAAAATTACGGTAGTTGTGTTCGTCTTGACTCAGCCTTCGGCGCAATATAACATCGGAGTGTAGGGGTACATTGGTTGTTTGTTTGTTTGTTTGTTTGTTTTAGCGGACTCTCCCATCCAGGAGTTCGTTCTATGAACGATGGCTGTTTCCTTATTGTAATAAATATTTGTTATATTGGGGCTAAAGTCAGTCACCTCATCCGAACCGAACAAGTTGTGTTTTCACAGTGTAAACAAATCGCTCTCATGACTCGAGCTCTGGATTTATCCGTCTATATTTACATTAGTAGCTGCATTTGGACTTCAATACAGGTGATATATAATAGTTCTAAGATCATAGCCAATGTAGAGTAGGCCTACAGTGTAGAGCAAAGCAACTATCGTTTGATGAGTGTAATGTAGAAATAGAATGGCAGGTTTAGCGGGGCTCCCGGCCGCCCCGGGACAGTCACAGGCTCTTAGCCTATTTCAGTATCAATATTTTTTCAGATGTTAGGTTCGGGATCACAAAGAAAATGGGCGAATTTTGGCACACTGCAGTAGGCTACTGTAAAACAATAAGTTTTTCAGCCAGTACCCAACCAGCGGGGGTGTGGGAGCGGCAGCCCCCACCCATATACTAGGTTAGGTTGTTAAGTTAGGCTAATGGCACAGAAAAAAAAAAACCAAAAACAAAAAAAAGTAACCCAACCAGCGGGGGTGTGGGGGCGGCAGCCCCCACCCATATACTAGGTTAGGTTAGGTAAGGTTGTTAGGTTAGGCTAATAGCCTAGAACATTAACAAAAACAAAAAAATAGTCTAATAGGGGCGTGTTTTTAGATTGTTGGATAATGGATAAATACTCATTTCCGCTCCTCTTCAGTATAAAACAACACTAGGCTAGCCTATATCTGAAGGAAAAAATACAAAAAACAAAATAAAACTTACTGAAATCGCTGTCGGTCCAAAAAGTCAGGTTTACCCTAATTTGTCACAGACCCTAAAATTATTAGGCCTAGGCGGCCTAGTTTCCATTTGGTAGCCTCCTGCATCATGTTTAAGACCATCTTCTGTATAATTTTTAGCCCTTTTCCTTTTGGCAGGAGGTTCAGCTGGTAGTGCATCATGCTCCATAGCCTAGTAACTGTTATGTGACAAGTAACTTAAGTCATGAGCGTGTTAGCGTGTACAATTAAATATAACAGTACTAGTGATAGATAAACTCCACGGGCGTGTGTGTTGTTGTTCTTCTTCTTCTTCTTATTGTTTAAATGTGCAGTTTGCTGTTGACTCGTTGTTGTTGATGTGTTGAAGGGATGGTGGCAACTGAGCGTCACTAATAAACCCTACAGAGGACGGACCCACAGATCACCTACATCAAGAAACCAAAATCCTCAAAGTCAAAGACCATCTGGACATGAGAGGCACTCAATTCCTGGCAGCAGCCTCCACGAACCAAGACCACCCACTAAACTACATGGCAACACACCCACAGACACCAAGAAATATCAAAACAACACCCAGCACACGGTATCACACACAATTATTGTCCTCTCTCCCTCCCTGCCCACCCCGAACCAACTTCCAGAAGCACATCCATACTCATATCTCTCACCGATCCATCCACTCACTCACAGACAACACACAGCTGCATGCACGACCTCCCGAAATCCATCCTTCCGAATCCTCCCTTCCTCGCGAGGACAGAGTCCACCTGGCCAGGCTGAGATGCGGACACCATCCAGCTCTCCTGAGCTATCAGAAGAGACTGGATGACTCCGTTGTCGACGCCTGCCCGGGATGTAACACAGCACCCCATACCATTAAACACATCATAGAAGACTGCATTTCACACAACCACTTACGCCAACAACACAATCTACACTCAATGAGAGCTCTGTGGGAAAGCCCGATCGTGGCCATGGCCTTTCTCAGGGACTCGGGGCTGTTCGGCCAGGCAGCTTAGGGAACAACAACAACAACAACAACAGAGGACGGTTTTGTCAGGACTGCCTTTAAAGTCGTGGAATTCTCCATGACTTTTTAAGGAAATTAATTGTGCATTGTATCACTCTTTCTTTTCTCTGGGGTCACGTCTATTGCTCCTAGTAGAACGGGGATGGTTATGTTTTTAATATTCATCCTGTTTAAGGTGTCTTTAAGGATTGTTCTCATTGAGTGAAATCGTGGGCAATGCAGGAGAAAATGAGTGATGGTGTCTTCGGTGTTTCTGCACCAAGGGAAGTATGGACCGGGGCCAATTTCAATCTGTGGAGATGTTTGTTCAACCCGGAATGACCAATTCTGAGGCGCGTAATTACGACATCAATGTTCCTAGTTTGGGATCGTGTCCATGGATGGGGTGATGTGTCGGTTCTGAAGAGGCCTAAGTGCTTTTCCGGGAGGAGGTTTGAAAGCTCTGTGTCCCATTCTTGTCTTGCTTTTGTTCTGCTCACTGCTGATAGTGTGTGGATGTCATGGGGTAGGGGCTCAGTGGAGGTTAGCTGGTGTCCTAGTTTGGCTGCCTCGTCTGCGTTTGTGTTACCCTTAATGCCAACATGTGAGGGGATTCATTGTAGTTTGATATTTCTGGGCGAGTTAAGTGTTGTGATGAGGATATGTTGTATGTTTAGGACTATGTTTCTATGCGTTTCGGGATTGGGCGAGAGGAGTAGATGGAGTGAAGATTGAGAATCTGTGTATATTACTATATTCTGTAGTGGGAGATGTGATTGGCAAAACTGGAGTGCTTTTTGGATTGCAAAAAGTTCTGAGGTGATGTTAAAATGGGTGGCAGTGAGTTTCCATGACTGGCAGATACTTAGCTCTTCATAATAGACGGCTGCTGCAGCTGATGGGGGGGATGGGATGTATGAGCCGTCTGTAAAGATTGGGGAATGGTTTGTAAATTTAGTGTGGTGTAGTTCGTTGAATAGGTGTTTGGCTTTGGCTGAGTCCTGTGATTTATTGAAGGACGGATGTAGAGTTGTGAAGATCATGTTGGTTAAGGTTATCCATGGTGGAACTGGTGCTGAGTGGATTGTGGTGCCTGTCAGTCTTTGTAATGTGTGAGCAGAGCGAGAGATGAAGGATGTTCGATATCCTTGCCTGTTTATGGGTCTGTTTGTCAATTCTCTGGTGACAGGCAATTGTAGCGGATGGTTTTCTGGTAGCTGGGAAGCTTTCAATAGCCATTTGCTGTCTGTTAATTGTCTGGTACGATTAAGTGGCAGTAAACTTGCTTCAGCCTGGAGGGAGACTATTGGCGATGAACAGAATGCTCCCAGCACTATTCGAAGGGCTGAGTTTGGGATTGTGTTGAGCTTGTCTAGGTGTGTTGGGGCAGCTGAACCGTATATAGGGCTGCCATATTACACCTCCCCGTGGCATACGGATAGCGCGTCTGGCTCACAACCAGAAGGTCCTGAGTTCGAGACCAGGGCGGAAAAGAGACATTTGGGCAAGCGGCTCGCTTGGTGTAGTGACTAGCGTCTCAGACTTCCACCCAGAAGGCCCGGGATCGCACCCACGCTCGGCGCATTAAAGATTTTTCACAAGCACTGAGTCGCCACCATCCCTCATGAGCAAGGGGATGGGGTAGTAGTACAGGACCCCAATGGAAATACGCCTAATCGGCCTTATTGGGCTATCCTTAGCTGGCTTAGCATGCGCTAGCTTTAAGAACTATTACTATTATTATTATTACTCTTAACGGTGTAGCCTCTGTTCACCTAGCAGTATAAATAGGAACCTGGTATAAGTGGAGGAAGTTGTGACGTCCCATCTGGGGTTGGTGATCGGTTACAAGGTGAGATGGGTATCGTACTGGTCAACCTAAGCCTTCGGGTGAGACTGGTACCGTAGTGAGAATGGTACCGTACAGATTAACCCTAAGCCTTCATTTCCAAATATTGCCAATTGGCTGAAATGCAGACTACACACACATCCACAGCCATTCCAACGATACATAAAACACTTAACATGCATTTCATGCAATACATTCCCAGTTAAGGAGGCGCGATAATAATGAGCTTAGCTCGCATTGCGTGGATTCCCTTTGACGAACAAGTGAGTAAATAACTTTGCTCTGGATATAATATAATGTGTAGAATTTTAATAGCATTCTCTACTGGCTCCCCATTTTGCCCCGGCCAGGTACTTCATGATGTTAAGACGTTTTGTACAGGATGTGCGGAGGTAGTCAATGTGTTTGTTCCATGTCAGGGAAGGGCCGTCTAGTTTCAAGCCGAGGAAGGTATGTTCTCTCACTAGTTGAATTGGGGTGTTGTCGATGGTTATGTTAGGCAATCTTTGAAGTCTTTTACGGGTGAAGCACATTAGGGCGCTTTTCTGCTTGTTGATCAGAAGTCCCCATTCTGTCATCAGGTCTGTGGCTTCCTGTAGGTAGTGTTCTGCTTCGTGTAGGGTTGTGGCTTCACATATAATGGCTACGTCATCGGCGTATATCAGGCGAGTGGTGTGAGGTGTTTTGGGTATGTCTGACAATAGAGCATTGAATAGGGGTGGACTGATGCCTGAGCCTTGGGGTAGTCCTCTGTGATGGGGGTGCTCTTGAGATAGTGTGCCTCCTATTGCTACTTTAAATGTTCGGTGTTCTAAGAAGCTGTGAAACCATTTTAAGGGAAGTCCTTCAATACCCATCTTTGAGAGTTTATATATTATGCCTTTGTGGGAGACTGAATCGAAGGCGTTTTTCAAGTCAAGGAAGAGGATAAGCATTATTTTGTTGTTGTTGTAGGTTTCTTGGATTCTTTGTTCTAAATTGAGGAGGATATGAACTGTGCCTCTGCCTGGTCTGAATCCACTTTGTTCTGGTGACAGTTTGTGATGGGTTTCAAACCACCAGCCGAGTCGTCGGGCAATTATTTTCTCCAGTAATTTTCCTATACACGATAGGAGGACTATTGGGCGTAGTGAAGCAGGGTTGGAGGGGTCTTTGCCTGGTTTTGGAAATGGGAGAATTACAGATTGCTTCCATGCGTTGGGAAATGTTCCGGTCTGCCAGCTTTTGTTGAATAGGGTTAGAAGGTGATCTTGCCAATGGAGTGTAAGGTGTGAGAGGAATTCATTGGCAACTAAGTCGGCTCCCATAGCTTTTTTGGCGGGGAGGGATGATATCGCGTACTGAAGTTCGGGTTCGGTGATTGGGTTGTCAATGTCATGTGTCGAGGGTGATGAGAGAGCTGTGTTTATATGACGAGTCAGGAAATCTTGATTAGGTAGTGGAGCTGGAATGCTATATTGGTCTTTGTAGGAGGCTAGAAAATTTGCTTTGGCTATGTCAGTCATTAATGCGACCCCGTTTTGGCTCAGGGGGAGGGGACAATGTTTATTTCTTCCTTTCATGCTTTTTAGGAAGTTCCAATGTGTGTTTACAATCATGGGAAATCAGCTGTTGTTGTGGGGTGGTATTCTCCTTTCGTGATTGGCTGAATTCCTCCCTTTCGTTTCATTCCTTTAACACCGGGGTAAAAGGAACGCTCATGATTGGGTGAGCGAGATCTGACGCTATCTCACGAGTTAAGGACCACTTAAGGCGTAACGTTTGAAGCTCTTTGAGTATCCCGCCCCAAGAGTCCATGAGGTTGCTGTAGGCTATCCAAGAGATTACAGCAACCTATGGATCGTTCCAAAATAGTCCCGCGATCGCGGGAAATTCAAACCTAATCCCAAAGACATTAACTCCTAGTTTATTCATACGAGGTTCTATAACTAAACTAATTTGGCCAAGGTAATATCATAGTTCTAAATTACTTAATATTAATCATTCTTAACAATACAGAAGCCTATATGCAATCACCAGACTCTGATAGGAAATGAGTCACTCTAATGAGGTTACCCTAAACGAAAGCTGTTGCTAGCTCTTCCCAGATAGCCTACCGATGTAGTCAAATTAGTTCTCACAATTAATATCTAAGTGCGTTCATAATCCAATTTAGTTTGAGGTGGGCTTTTTTGGATCCCCCTAATTCACTCCATTAGTTTGGAGATGTTAAGAAGTTTCATATTATTTTGGCGATTTTTTTGCTCGATGGAGGCCTAAGGGAAAAAATTGTGATTGAAAATTCTCACCTTAATAATAATATAACCATTGTGTGTCTATAGTCCCCTTCCACGACCAAAAGTCTACACTACTTTAAAAAAATAAATCCTCAGTTGGTGTGATTTAAATCCCATGTTTTAACCTCATTGTATAGAGCTTGAATATGAAGGCCTTCCTGTGATTATTAAGGATGTTTTGTAACTTTTCATAAATAGTTAACCCGGGAATGGCGAGAACACTCTTAACCCGGTAATGGCGAGCTATGTGTATTGAACACCACTGTTCTGGGCGGAGATATTGGGCTCCATTCATGCCTATAATAGTCATTTTACGATAAATATAGTTTTTACTTATTCATATGCGCCTATTTTACCTTCACTATGAAGATAGTAACCTGTAACAACAATAAAACAAGTGGGAACAATATTTTTATGGTCAAAATCGCGAATAAACATGGAGCAGCCCATTCATGAATTGTGGAGCAAATTCCGGCAACCCCTCCCTTCACGAGGCCTCAAGCCAGACTGACTCACTCACACTCTCCCTGGCCTTACGCAACACACTCGCTAGTCACATGACCACACCATAGAACCGGCTTGGAGATGTTTACACGAAAATATACCAACGAATTAGGGAATAGGGAAAATGGGTGATAATTGAAGGGGGGAGGGGAAAGGGGGGAAGGAGGGGATGTGGAGGAGTGATATGAAGTATAGAGGGAAAAAAAAAAAAAAAAAAAAATTAAGTGCTACTGGGGCCTAAAAAAATGTTTTTTTTTTAGGCCTTCCCTCTTAAGAGCTTTGTCGCCATTGCCCAGTAAAACTTCTTAAGAGCTTTTCCGCCGGTCCCAGGTTAAGAGGTTTTGGTGGGCAAAGGCGAGAACACTTAAGAGGTAAGGCCTAATTTTTTTTTTTTTTTTAAAGGCCCCAGTAGCACTTAAAACAAGTGAAATGGTGATTAAGTGAGATAATTCCCCTCCATGCCTCTTATCACTCCGCCACATTTCCTCTTATTGTAATAGTCATAATTTGATACCAAACTCACAGTTTGGTTTTCGTAAGGGACTGGGTACATGTGATGCGCTTCTGACACTCACCCATGACTTGCAATCTTCATTGGACCAGGGACATGAGTCTCGTGTCGTGGCTATTGACTTTAGTTCTGCTTTTGATTTAGTCAACCATAAAGCACTTCTGTATAAGTTACAGCTCATCGGTATTGGTGGCAATTTTTTAAGGATCTTTGAAGATTTTTTGACGAAAAGATCTCAGTCTGTGGTCATTGATGGGTGTCATTCCCCTTCTGTTACAGTTGTTTCTGGTGTTCCACAAGGCAGTGTACTTGGGCCTTTGCTTTTTATTATTTTTACTGCTGACCTGTGTTCCGAGCTTGAAAATAAACTAATCTCCTATGCTGATGATACAACTTTATATGCGTCAATTCCATCACCAATAGATCGACACGTAATTGCTACTGCTCTGAATAGGGATTTAGCCAAAATTACATCATGGTGTGAACTTTGGGGCATGAAACGTAATGCTAGTAAAACACACTCCATTATCATCAGCAGATCTCGTACCTTGGATCCTCCCCATCCTTATCTACAAGTTTCTGGCGAGCAAATTGAGAATGTGGATACTCTGCATTTGTTAGGAGTTACTCTTGATCCCAAACTTACTTTTGAAAAGCATATTCGTTCTTTCTCCTCTTCCATTTCCCAAAAAATTGGTCTGCTTCGCAAGGTTTATAAAGCATTTGCTTGTGACGCCACAGTTATCAAGTCTTTTTATGCTTTTATTTTGCCACATTTCGAGTACTGCTCACCTGTCTGGTTGTCAGCAGCTGACTGCCATCTCAAGTTGCTTGACAGGTCGCTAAATTCCATCAGTTTTATTCTACCTCATTTGTCTCTTGATCTGTGTCATCGACGTAAAGTTGGTGCCCTTAGTCTTTTATTTAAAGTTTTTAACAACCCTCAGCATCCCTTACATGGGGTTCTGCCTGGGCCCTATGTCCGGTCTCGTGCAACTAGATTCACAAGCAATCTTAATGATCTTGCCATGAGCCGTGTTAATTTTTCTACTACACAGTTTTCACGGTGTTTTGTGCCGGCCATGGTTGACTTGTGGAATAAGTTGCCAAATGAGCTAGTCAATTCAGCTAATATCTCAATTTTTAAGTCTAGAGTTAATGCTTTTTTGAAGCATTAATTCTAATTTTTAAACTTATTTTATTCTATTTTATTGAATTATATTTATACTTGATATCCTCCACTGCATAATATGTTATCTGTGTTTAATATGTGTATATGTACAGTACAGTATACAGTATATGTTTTTATTTTTTCCTAAGTTGCCGTAGTCTCTCTCCAGTGCCTCCGGGTGTTTTGTGTGGATTCATCTTGATGGTGTTTCTGCACCCTGGTTGGAGACTTCGGCATCTCATATAATAATAATAATAATAATATCAAAATCCCCTCCTTCCCCCCTTCAATTATCACCTATTTTTCCTCTTATTGCCATATTTATTGGTGTATTTATGGTGCCAATATCTCCAAGCCGATCCTAGTGTGTGGTGTTGCGTGTGTCTATGCGTGGGAAAGACAGAGAGAGAGAGAGAGACAACCTTCACATCCTCAGTGTCTCTCCAGGCACCGAGAGGGGAGGATATACGTCGTCGCGGCTGCCTCCCATTTCATGAATGACCGGTCGGAATATATTCGCGATTTTGACCATCCAAACACTATTCCCACTTGTTTTATTGTTGTTACATGTTACTATCTTCATATTAAACGTAAAATAGGCGCATATGAATAAGTAATAACGATATTTATCGTAAAATTACTATTTTAGCTGGGAATGGGGCCTAATGTCGTTGCCTGGCGGTAGGGTGTCCATTACACACAGCTTGCCTTTAAGGGGTTAAGCAAATTTGATAATATGGAGGTAGAACACGACTTTTGACCGTGACTGTACATTACCAGTGTGTACATTATATGTTATATGATGTGATGGGTAACGTATGGGTTCACGTAATGAAACACATACATTTTGTAGATGCATTATGATTTGACTACCACCCACACATACAGTATATACATTTATAGTATTATCATAAATAACGCATAAGTATATACGGTATATATTAAGTTGTTGTAAGTATACATTAATAATTTATAACTGGCAGGTAACTTAATATACGAATAACAAAGTAACAGCGTAAACTACACGAAAATCAAAAGGTAGTCGAAAATATATACACATTTGTTATGCAAAACTAAGTATATCTCCAAACTTGTATGTCGCAGTATCTCTACAATGTAAGTAATGAATAAGTCAATAAATATAATTATGGACACAGTTGTCATACTCTCATTAAGGGGGGTGACCTGCTTTTTGTTTCTCTCTTTCTCTGGCTTGTATCCATTCGGCCCCATTTAGCCTACTGTTTTAAGATGTGTATCCCCATCCAGGTGTCGATTTTTTTCCTGGCGAGCGAGAGCGAGCCAGCATTATATGGAGAAATCCGGCAAAAAATGTACAAATTTAGCCTGCAGTCAAAAATATTTTAAAAGGAATATGATGCTCGCGCCCACACGCACGCGGCTGGACTTGGGGGGGCTACCAACCATCGGTATTGTTCCGTGGGATCCTAAAGTAGTTCCCATGCAAATCTGAACCCTCTAGGTGCCATAGGACAAGAGTAATTAAGGCGGTCACATACATTGTATCGCTGGTACTGTGGGTTACATACATAGGCGACGCATAATGTGCGTCCCTGGGGTCGGAGGGGTTAAGGGTAACTTGGCAATATTATGTTGTACATATGGTCGATTATCAGTTACATACGATCGAGATTCATTAAGTTATCGCCATTAATCTTATCACTAGGATTCTACATATCGACGAATCACATTACTCATCTTCCTTTACAAGTATGGTTTGGTATTTTACAACAGAGATAATTTCTGAAGGGGCGGCGGAGGGGAAGAGTAGGTGTGGAGGAGATGGATGCCGATGACACTAACAGGTCCAATGGTCTCCTTCTGTGTCTCCTCCACGGCCTCCATCACTTACAGCACAGGTTGTTCTTGAAGGGGTGGTGGAGGGCGAGTGTTGGAGAGGTGATGGTGGAGGAGGGAGATAGGAGAGGATTGATACCTTTAAGGAGAACAGTAGCCATCTCCTCCACCAGTTCCCTCACGCCTCGACCGGTAGCTACACTCACTTCTCGTACCAAACACGCATGAGACTATCAAAGGGAACAGACTTGTAAACCGATCAGTAAGTAAGGAAGCAACATTGGGATATACACATAGATATTTTAAAGGGAACAGAGTTCAACATGTAACTTATCAGGAATAAGTAAAGTAAGCCGAAGTAAATGCATTATTATATCATTAATAATATATAATAGTTAAACTAATAGTTAAAGTATAGGAACGATGGATAAATATTCAGCGATATAGTATAAAGAGATAGATAGATAGATAGATAGATAGATAGATAGAATATAAGCTGTGTAATAATCTGGAGATTTTCTTTTCTGGTTTGCTATTCCATTAGTCATATAGTGCTATGGTGTTATTATATGTGTTAGTACTAGTGAACAATATTTTGTTTTTCCTGTAATTGTGGGTTTATGTTTGGAAGACTGTATACCCAAGATTCAATATCAAGAATCTTCCTCGGTGCTCTTCCTTACCACTTTTTGTCAGGTAGGAATCCCAGGAGCCTTTATTACCTTGATCTTAGCCTCCTCCTCTTTCTACATGGAGACTAACGTGGCTAACTATCTGTATTTTAGTTATAAAGGTTGAATTAAGGCCTTCACGTGGTACACCTATTGCAGAGTGTGACCAGGTCCCCCCAGGTGGAGAGCCAATCAAGTGAGATCCTGCTCCTCCCCTCCCCTCCTGTTTCCCGCGATTCATGAATCGGGAGAAGGTTACACAGAACGAGATGTCTCGCCTATTCTTTTGCGGATTATTGTTTTTAATCTGCATGTACCGCCTATCGTGTACATGGCCAATTTTTACTGCATCCATTTGGCCTTTTCATTGTCCTAGGTTCCAGTCCTCTCTTTCTCTTCCCTCATTCCCTTCCCCCTCCTCCTGCACCTCGCGCAGCTTTTTTGAGAGACCATGCTAACCCGCGAAGGAATTTGGTGAGGGAGGTTTTTGCCAAACGACTTCTCTTCCCATCATACACATTCCGTTCCTCTCCTCTTCCTTTGTCTGCCCCTCGTGTCTCCCCAACCACCCCAGCTTTCCTCCACCTCAAACCTTATTATTTCTACTTATCTACCACATACCCTTCTTCCCCCCCCCCCTTTTTTCCCCTCTACTCTTCTTTCTCCCCACTCCCCTCAACTATCACACCTGTGGTACCGAGTAACAAGATGGAGGAATTGGATGAAAATTCGGGACAGTCAGAGAGAAGAAGGATTGGGGGAAGGAGAATGAAGGGAAGGTAGTGCATGGGAGACAAAGGAGGCTTAGGTTGCAAGAGCTGGAAGTAGAACTATTATAGAGACTGTTACTGGTCATGAGGCTCAGTAACACCAAGACAAAGAGTATGGGGGTCTCTGGAACATTCTGAAATGCAGAAGATTATAAGGTCGGGCCCTACGATCCTCCATGTGTGAACACTGTGAAGGGAGGCCCAGTATGTGGAAAAAGAGCTGGAGGCGTATAGCCTTACTCATTCAACTTATCCTTCTCTATCACTATCCAACCACGTAAGTGACCTTCCTCGGGAGGCTCCACAAGGAGCAACTCTTCACTTTATCTTTATAATTCCCCCAATCAATCATCTACCCAATACCCCCTCCGTTTATGAGGGTATGAGGGTTGGGAGAAGTTTCAGGAACACCTCCGAACCCCCCACTCTTAGTCGGAGGGTGATGGCCTTTTCTCTTTGTGGCAGGGGAAAGAAAAAAGATGGAGAGAAAGGGAAGGGGAAGAACCATAAGGCTCCCTCCTCAGTTCCTCTTCCATCATCTTGGGCTCGGACCACTCAAGGGATTTCCTTAGCAATCGGTTAACAAGCTAGTCCAAGGAGTCAACAGAGTAGATGGATCAGGAGATCAGTTGGAGCCAGCGAAAAAGAGTTTCACTGCCAGCGAATGCCCAAGTTAAAGAAAGTTGCACAGTGCATGGGTTGGGCTCCTCAGCCCCACCAGTTTCAAACATTAACTACTGTTAGATTCTGATCAGGGCTCACCGGACACAAAACAGGAACACCCAGCTAATTCTTGCCTCTCTCACCCTCAGGGTCAACTAAAAAGAGAAAGATGCTCTTTGGCAGGCTGGTATGCATCATCTACTTCGGATGGCCATCCAAACTGTTCAACACGCTCGCCATACATGGACAGCAATCTCTTCGTGCCAGACAATTGCAAAGTCTGCACAGAGCGGATGAAAGTGGCACGGCACGCGGAGGGCATCCTGGACCAAGAATGAGCTGAATACGCCCTACTGTGCCACATAATTAACTTGTCAACCAAGGACCTCTACAAGAAGGTTCAGAGGTTGAAAAGTACCGAACAGGACCAAACTCCATGTGTCGGCCAGAAATAGTAATAATAATAATAATAATCGTCTGGTTACTTATATAGCGCCCGTTCTCCTCCTTCGAGGATTCACAAGCGCTTGGCTTTCTTTAGTCTACCAGAGACCATTACCCATCCCCCTTGCTCATGGGGAGATGGTAACCGCCGGCTATATCCCAGAAAAACTTTTCAATCTGAGTGGGGATTGAACACGAGACCTGCAAGATGGGAATCAGGCACGCTATCAACTGAGCCAGCCGGACGGCTAGTAGGCTAGTATCTGAATCTGATGCCCTCATTGAGAAGTTTTCCACCATCCAGGAGATCTACAAAATAGTATATGTGACTTTTCTGTATATTAGATGATATATTAACTAGTCACTAGTAAATTTAATTATTTTTAAAGAGCAAAACCTTATCATTGTAAATTTGATGCAATCATTAGGGAGCATGTAAGGTGTCATCAAATATTTATTAAAGCAAACTCATCTGTGTAGATACAAAATTACAACAGTCATTAGTCACAGACAGACAGAAAGTATGACACTGATTTCCACATCTCTGACAAATCTATGATGATATAATTATGCATATATAGGCAAAGTTAAAGGCATATACTAAACCGATTTGTACCTTGGTGCTCACCTGCGTGATCTTGCACTTTTTGCTTATTATGATATTTACCTACACAGAGCTGGCTGCATTATCCACATCATCTAAATTGCTTTACCAAGGGCTGAATACCTAATGGTGGTCGTAAAGTTACAATGCGGTGAGAGACTTATAACTTACATCCTTAAAACTAATTCATATTTTCTTCCAACTGCATAAATTGCCCATACTCGTAAAACCTATGTTGTTGTAAGTTATCATGCCCAGATATGCCTTGTTTTGGGCATTGGTGGTGCTAGAATAACGATGTCGGATTTTACGGCCGTAGGGAGATCCGAGGTAACATTATTATATTACCCAGGTCCAGGCTTGGCACTAAAGATGCAATTGCTAACACTACAACTTCCTAAAAGAAACATATACATCTAAAGTAGCTACAGTAAATTACTACAAACCTAATTTTTTCATATAGACTACCCAGATAGAGAGTTAGATAGAGGACTTGAAATATCACCTACTCACCTTAGTCAACTGCAGGGCTGTGATAAGTTCAACTGTTCTTAGTTCCTGCAGGTCTTCTTTGTTACCCGCCACCACCAGCAACACCTCATCCGTTGCTGTCTCCTGGGATAAAATAGAGATAAAAAGGAAATAAATAATTGAATAAACAAACACTGTAATAATTTTACTACTACAGAACTACTATTATTACTGCTACTACTAGTAATAAATGCATCAAATATTTCCATTTAGAGGGGTTACCTCTAAGATGTACAAGTATTAGAAAATGTAGATTCAAAGGCAACATACCAGCGACCCAGGAAACCTATATCATAGAGTTCGAAAATCGGTCGATGGCCTTTGACCGGGGGTACAGTTCCCCCATTCCTAAAGTGCACTTCGTTCAGACATGTGCCTGTCAACTCGCTCTCTACTCGACGTATATCACCTTTCACAATGGTGAACTACCGATGTATTTTACACATGTTACTACTTGTGCGCTAGAGCCTATTTCCTTTCTGTGCTTTTGTTGTATCAGGATCTCCCTTAGTGCTCTTCCTTCTTCATTGAATCAGCCAGCTTCCTTAAGATCTAGTAATCCATGTCCTTTGCCTCCCTCCCTGAGGTAGCTAGCTTATTGCAGACTCCACGTGTTACACCAATTGCTGGGTGCAGCTAGGCAACACATGGAGACTTACAGGGTATCCTCAGATCCTCACCTCTTCCCACGCTATCCTGTGAAGCGACGAAGAGGGCACATGGAGCGGATGCCTCCCTTATCGTACGGTTTACTTAGGATGTTTATGTCATATAGTTATCCAGCTCCTACCCCCTATTGTTCCCATGTGTTTCCCCCCAAGGGACCATGTGTGGCAGGGGAGAAAAAAGGGGTCAAGATGAAAAAACTCACCCCCAGGTAGCGGTAAAACATGATAACGATATTGGACAGGAAATCCTCATTCCACCTCTCTTTAGGCTAACCAAGCAACCTCTACTTGTGCATTCCGCATCTTGTTGACCCCATGTTCTGCCACGTGTGTCTCTTTAGGAACACGTGGGGTCAACCTCGTCTCCTTCCTTCTCTCCACCCTCCATGCCCACCTGCTCACCCACTCAGCCCCAAAGTATATACACTCTAACAAGTAAACCTATCAAAACAATATTGGAACCTGTGATGTCACGTTGTAAGCTCCACGCTTGCTACCTCCTTATTTCCTAACGGTGGTTCTGGTAAAATCAAAGCATATGGAATACTGGCATATACGGTTGTGTAACAATGGTTTTAATGAGTTGATAAAACACTAAACAACTTAATTCTAGTATATAACTGGTCCTAATGTGTTCATATATATCGATAATGTTGGTGTTAATGAAGCCTTTCTCAGCATCTTCTGGGCTTCTGTTACATATATTATCGAAATATAGCTTCTGAAGTAGTTTGTACATTATGCTATCATAAGTAGGGATATTACATAAGTAATTGACTTCATATGAGTAGGCTATGCAGTTTACCCCTATATTACTGCAATTTTTCAATAAATATGGTAAAAATACCGAGAGGGGAAAAATACACTCGGTAATCATATTATTTTCCTTATTTACACTTAAGTAAGAGTCCCGATACTCTGGTAAGCAATCTTGCGCAGGTTTATGTGTGTATGTATGGTTTCAATTATGTACTGGGACCAACTTCACTTGTGTCATTGCTGTTAAACATACATTATTTACATAGAAAATCCTTTGCCTCCATCTTCCTTAGCCGTAGATAATTAAAGTTTTCTTTGGATAATTTAGTAAAGAAAACCGAAAATGTATCATTTTAGGACTGACTAATAGTTAGATAAAAATGTATTTCGTAGGCAATTAACCTGGCAAGTACGGGAAGACTCTTAAGAGTTTCCCCGGGCGACTGCGGGAAGACTCGATCCTGGGCCTAAAAAAATCCATTTAAAACACCCAAAAAAAACTTGATTTTTTGTTTTCTTTTTTCCCTTGGGCCATGCCAAATATCACTCTTCCACATCCCCTCCTTCTCCACTTCCCCCCCCCCCCCCCCCGCCTCCTTCAGTTATCACCTATTTTTCCTGTTATTCCCTTATTCTGTGGTCTATTTTCGTGCTAACATTAGCGAGTTGCAAGCAGGGCGTTGTCATCATTGTTACCAAGCATGGGAAAGAGCGAGAGAGAGAGTATTGCGTAACAGTGTCTCTCCAGACATGGGGAGGAGTGGAGGAGTGGGAGGCTGCCTCAGCCTTTGGTTATGTAACTCCCGGCCTCTATCGCCGATTTTGACCATCCAAACGCTGTTTCCACTTGTTTTATTGTTGCAACTGGTACTGGTTAATATCTTCATATTAACCTGACAAGCGCGATATAGACCTAGGTGCTAGGGTAGTTATTTGTGCATTTCTAGCCCTGGATTCTGACAGAATTCGTTATATTTACAATATAAACCATTATTTGTTTTCGGTATGCTTTTATTTTACATATATGATGTATATATGAACCTTCAAGAGTGCTAAAATAAGTGGGAAAAGCATTTGGGTGGTGAAAAACGAAGATATTGGCCACCCGGTCATAATCTCAGGCGAGAGAGAGACACAGGCAGCCCTCCCCTCTCGCTGTCTGGGAGTCAACTGAGACGAGCGGGGCGGTGTGTGCCGGTGTCTGGGTGTTGCATAACGATCTTTTATGCAACCCACTTGTGCTACATTATCGCGGGAGAGAAAAATAACCGATAAATGATGATAATAAGAGGAAAAATAGGTGATAATTGAGGAGGGGGGAGGGGGGAATAAGGTGGGGAAGGAGGGGAGGGGGGTGGGTGAGATTTACATGGATGAGTACTGGAGGGGAATTATCTCACCTAGAGACAAATTCCTTTGTTTTGATAGGCCCTTTTTTTTATGGAAGGCTTTTTTTATGGTCCTGCTTCCGTGAGGCCTATCGCGTTCCCTATAGGAAGCCTTCCGTGAGGCCTATCGCGCTTGCCGGGTTAATGGTAAAATAGGCGCATATGAATAAGTATTAACGATATTTATGGTAAAATAACGATGTTAGTGATGGGAACAGCTCAAATACGTGCGCACAGGGGTGTGGTGTCTCATACCCCCCATGCGCAGCCGAGAGGTTAATAGCCTACGGTTGCAAACACACACCTTCATCAACAAAGCTCCCCATAGTGTTGGACCTGTAGCCCTACCAAAGGGTCAGTTCGAATTATATGTACTGTACATACAGAATGTATTATATCTGCCGAAATACTCAGTGGATTAATATAATGGTGTCTGTAGCCAAGTGGCATTTTTCGGCCTGAATTATTGAGTATAATACAGCACTAAATGGGGCCTAAGATACAAACAATATAAGATATTTGGTCAAATTATAAAATTTTACCCATTATCCAAATGATATAATGGTGAACAAATGAGAAATTTCGTTTTTTTTTCTGAATAAATAGTTCACCATTATTTTCGGTATAAATTAATATTGATAAGTCTTAGTTGATGTTGTTTTTAATTTGAAATATTTGTTTTATATTTATATAAGCATATTAATTAACCTGACAAGCGCGATATAGACCTAGGTGCTAGGGTAGTTATTTGTGCATTTCTAGCCCTGGATTCTGACAGAATTCGTTATATTTACAATATAAAGCATTATTTGTTTTCGGTATGCTTTTATTTTACATATATGATGTATATATGAACCTTCAAGAGTGCTAAAATAAGTGGGAAAAGCATTTGGGTGGTGAAAAACGAAGATATTGGCCACCCGGTCATAATCTCAGGCGAGAGAGAGCCACAGGCAGCCCTCCCCTCTCGCTGTCTGGGAGTCAACTGAGACGAGCGGGGCGGTGTGTGCCGGTGTCTGGGTGTTGCATAACGATCTTTTATGCAACCCACTTGTGCTACATTATCGCGGGAGAGAAAAATAACCGATAAATTATGATAATAAGAGGAAAAATAGGTGATAATTGAGGAGGGGGGGGAGGGGGGAATAAGGTGGGGAAGGAGGGGAGGGGGAGGGGTGAGACACACATGGATGAGTACTAGAGGGGAATTATCTCACCTAGAGACAAAATACTTTGTTTTGATAGGCCCTTTTTTTTGGGGGAAGGCTTTTTTTATGGTCTTGCTTCCGTGAGGCCTATCGCGTTCCCTATAGGAAACCTTCCGTGAGGCCTATCGCGCTTGCCGGGTTAAATAACCACGAATCAAGCTAGATGTCGATCGTTTTGGGGAAAGAGGCTGTGGCCGCAGCCGCCATGCCCATACATTTGCGCCTGATCACACTTGTATTTTGAAGTGCTTTACTTAATTTGATTGTAATAACTAACCTAACCAGCTGAACCTAACCTAATGCAATACAATTCAGTACAAAATAAGTAAAAATACATCGAAATACAATCATGATTAAGTATGAATATAGAGGCATAGTGGCTACGGCTAAGGTCTCCCGCTCCCCACTTCTACAGTAATAAATACTCCAGATTTTGGAGCGAAATATGTTGCTGGTTATGAAAACGTGACAATAAGAGGATGCAGAGACATATTATTTTTTTAAGTTTTCATAAAGTATCAAGGAATCAGCTGCTAAATTATTTAATTTGCCATCAGGTAGAAATAACCCTAAACTATAGCCCCAGATGCTTTGTGTGTGACATCACCATTTTACAAGACTTACACAGTTCGGCGCCCTTCAAGAATTCGAGTATACAGTAGGTTTACTTGTTAGTGTCTATATACTTTGCTCAGCCCTCCCTTCCCATTGCCTCACCTCCCCACCCTCCTTCTCCTTTGCTCCTCTACTCCTCCCACTCGCCTACCACTCTTGTAGTTCCAATAGGACAGGGGAAATGAATTGAAAATCTGTAATGTGGTTGGGCCGTGTGGATGAGAGGAAGAAGAGCGAGATGACACCATCACCCACAAGGCATGGTAACAGCAAAGAGAAAGGGACAAGGGTCATCACAGTAGGTAGGAAAACGGAAGGAAACCAGGCTCTCTTTCATACGATACCCATGCGAACTCATCCAGTGGAAAAGATGCAGAAGGGGAGAGTAGGGCTCCACAAGGCATGCACATCCTCTTCTACCACTACAGGTCTCCCGGGTCGAAGATGTTTTCTTCAAAACTAAATTTTCTAACCGTAGTGCATCTTACAGATAACCCCTCGAAATTGAACATTTTGGAGATATAACCCCTCTAAATTGATAATGCTGGTGCATTTTAGGGTCTCAGGCCGTAACTGAGGCAGGCCAATAATTACTTAAAGCACTTTGCACTAACACAACCCACAATGAGGGGCGATGCGCTCCTCGGTGCCGCTAGGAGAGTGGCGAACACAACCTAAGGTAAGTTGTAATGGATACTGTATACAGGGTGTCTCAAAATAGGTGTGCCAAACTTCAGGATATGAGCATATGGATGATTCTAAGCTCAAAATGTTCTATAATAAAAATTGAAAATCTAAGCCATTAGAGGGTAATTGAAGGTTTTATATAATGTCCTCCCACGTTCCACTGTAATGGACTATTCCATGTCAAATGGTTTCCAACAAGTCCAATGTGAGCTAGAATGTCGCTAATCATTTTGTGACCTACAAAATTATATTATCTTGATAATAACATGGTAAAATAAACACATTTAGGTGAGGGTGGGATGGGCCCTTTGACAGCTGGGCATGTCTTTTGGAGAAATGCATGGGAAAATACCAATTTCAAAATGCAATAGCTCTTTAACCGTTGAGATTTGGATTTTTTGTTATAGACTATTTTATGCTTAGATTTATGCATATAACCTAATTCCGAAGTTTGGCATGCCTATTTTAAGAATCCCCATATATATATATATATATATATATATATACATATACCGGTATAGGGAGCTGAACAATTATGTAAACCAGCAAGAGTAAGGAGAAAGAAAAGAGTGAGAAGAGATCTATTCACAAAACCCTAAATAACAATACTACCTTGACTGAAGACATCCAATCCAACACATTGAGGAAGGACTGCTCGCTAGTGACGTCATACATCACCACCACGGCATCGGCATTCCTGTGGGAGATGACAGTGGAGGAGATGGTCGTACACTGGCAAACATCAAGGGTAGAAAATGGATATGAAAAAGGTACATCAAATGATTATGTTCATGTCTGTCCTTGTATAAGATGGGTTTATGACCACCAATATATCTTTTAATGTGTAGGTTAATCAGGACACTTTATTTACCTATTTCATGCCCATTACTTTTATAGTGTAGATAATTGTGGTTAAGATATCAGGGGCCGTAAAAAATATATAATTAAGACGCCTTATCTTTTATCAACGTATCCTAAATGCCAACATTGTATGTAATATTCTAGCACTATTAATACTCCAAAGTAAGACATACCCGAGTATTATAACCTATGGTATTCTAGTATTCCTGATTATGAGTAAATATGATGTCGTTGGTAAAAAATAAACTCTTAAAGCAATTATTTGTTATGCCTCTCACCTCGCTCTAACTTATGGGATCTTTTAGTATCCGGGCCCAACATTGGAGTAAGAGAAGCAAAACACATTGAATAGTAGACGGAAGAGTATCGGTATTTATTTAATTAGTCAATGGAGGGCTATAACTGTATATCCCACACTCACACTCTGACTTGACCTTTGTTACTTCGGGCTAGTATCTTGACTTCACCTTTTCCGAGTCTACGAAACTTATAACTAGATCGATAGACGTTCTGCAGCCATGAAGTGTGGGGCATTTATCTTGTTTCCTCCCACTACTTTGGAATACCCATTAAAAAAATCTCCTTATAAGCAAGATTGACTTATCTAAGTTCTTTAAAGCAACAGTTTGTTTTCATGAATCATGTAATGGTATACTTTAAAATAGTTTCATAGAATACAAATTGGTTTGACATGTGATCATTACAGTTGTAGTTTAGGATTTTACAATAACATTCACACCACAGGAATTAGTTAACATCATAAGACACTACTGAATGTCCTTGTCTCGTATTTTATGATGTCATAGACCTACAGCCTCTTGAAGATCCATATGTTCAGCTGTGCATAAATACCAGTGTCTCCACATTTGCTATTAAAAGATAGTTTTTACTGTAACCTAGTAAAAGGTAGCAATTTACATCCTTACCCTCTCCACATCACTTGTTGATGTCATTATAGAGATAATATTATTAATTCGAGACTTCGATAAACATACCACTTCCATGTGTAGCTGCACTATCTAACGCTTCATGTCACTATAGATGCTTGGATTAAAGTTTTTATCCAAACAACTCATAGTTCCGCACCCTCACTTTGTATTAAGACTCCAGTTACCTGTAGTACTGTCGTGTGATGGACCTGAACCGTTCCTGTCCTGCAGTGTCCCACAGTTGTAGCACCCCCAGGACCCCACCTACACCAACCTCAATGGTCCGGTAGTCTACACCCACCGTGGATCTGAACCCGGACCCAAATTGACCAGTGGCTGCTCTGTGGAGTAAAGTTAAAATTGTTGTGAATTGGTATTTGTATGCCTTTTTATTTCTCATTTCCTTTGCTATTATGCTGTGGCAATGCCCACGCCAACTGTGAGTGGTAAAAGCGAGGTGGTAGCGAGATTATTTCAAAGACACGAACTACTGAGTTACAGCATGCAAGTTTGAGTTGCCTCCTCCATTTTTAATACTACCATATCCTCTTGTGAGTGTCTTCTCATTATTTTGTAGTTTCTATCGTTACCAGCATCATATATATATATTTGATGGGAAAAATAGCTAGGCTACTATGCCACCAAAATTAACAACACTACACGAAATGGTCATCGAATACCTGAGTTCACCCGCATAAGGGTGATAAAGAACGTCTCAATCACAGAGGAATTATGCTTTACATTTCCAATCCACAAAGACCTATGCACCTTCCTCAGCCACTCTACAGTATGCCTCTCTCACTGTTACATCAGAACTTGGGAATCAAAGATACCTCGTCAATTATCACCACTACAAGCAGGAAGATGGGACCAGACAGCAACAACCACTCTGGATATGTACAATCTTTAACTGGTCTATCATTGGCAAACAATATTGATTTGTCATCAGCGATTGCCAGTTAGAACCACTCCAGACAATTACAAGATCACCAAATACTAAAACGATAACTACGATATCTGTGTCTCAAAAACATCACTGTCACCAATTTCTCTTCCAAAGTATCACTGGGGCCGTAGCTATGTCTCTATTCAAGACTTTGGGTTCGTTGTGGAGTTAAACAAAGTTATACAGATTATAACTTCCAATAAAACCTGATTAAACTGTGTCAGTGTGAGCTCATTACCCAGTTGAAATCTATTATTTCAATTATACTGTATTTGTCCGTTTTAAACAGTTTATACGATGTTGAAATATATGAGTATATACTGTAGCTAAACATTATTTGATAGTATGCATTAGAAAAGAGAATGATATACTATAATACTGAGGTTTGATTGGAGAGTGGTGAAAGCATATTACTAGCAGTAAGTTAAATACCTGATGAAGAAGAAAGATATGGATGCCAGCGGGTGGAAGTTAGATAAAGAATGAGAGATGAGCTGAAGGAACGTACACTCACAAGACATAGTGTGTATCCATCCTGTTAATTTGATTGGACATGCAGTATATACTATAATAGCTGAAGTACCTCACCCTGTGTATGTAAAAGAGTAGTCCCCTTACCCCAAGAAGGCTGCAAGTTGATAGTAAACTCGATGGGGTTTACATACCCCATCCACATGTATTTTATCCCGCTAAATACAATAGCTATTCTGGGACCCCTGAGTACCCCAGTCAAGTCTCTTTTCCATATTCCCAAGGGTCCAAACCGACAAATAAATGAACAAACAATAAACAAATTATATATATCTATATGGAGTAATTGATGTATCAGTTAAATTTGCGATGCTCTATTAATTTTCATCAATCATTTTCACAAATTACTGTTTTACAACCTTCGTTCAATAAGTACCAGTAGTAGTAGTAGTAGTAGTAGTCGTTCTCTAGGCTGCCTGGCCGAACAGCCCCGAGCTCATAAGGAATGCCACGGCCGACCAAGGTTTTTCAACAAAGTTCTCAAGGAGTGTGTATTGTGTTGTTGGCGTAAGTGGTTGTGTGTTATGCAGTCTTTCATAATGTGTTTGACAGTGTGCGGTGTTGTATTACAACCCCGACAGGTGTCCCGGACGGAGTCATCCAGCCTCTTCTGATAACTCAGAAGGGTTGGATGGTGCCCACATCGCAGCCTAAGCCAGGTGGTCTCTGTCCTCACGGGAAAGGAGAGTTTCTGAGGGATGGACTTCAGAGGGCCATGCATTTAGCTGAGTGTTGTCTTTGAGTGGATGGATCGGTGGATGATTTGAGTATGGATATGCTTTTGGAGGCTGGCTTGAGGTGGGCAAGGGGGGAGTGAAGACAGCATTTGTGTATGATAACGAGTGCTAGGTGTTGTGTTGATGTTTCTTGGTGTGTGCGGATGTTCTGCCATGTAGTTTAGTAGGTGGTGTTGGTTTGTGGAGGCTGCAGTGAGAAATTGTGAGCCTCTCATATCAAGATGAACCTTGATTTTGAAGACTTTGGTTTCCTGGTGTAGGTGATCTGTAGGTGTGGTAGCTGTGCAGCCAGTGATTATTTTGAGGGCTTTATTCTGTATGGTCTGTAGGGTGTTGTGATGTGTTTCAGATAAGTACAGTACAGCCTAGTTTTATTTGCACCATGAAGATATTGGGGTGGATTCAAATAATGGCTAGTAAGTGTACCAGAGGCTTGTTTTGGTATATGGAAGTATAAACCAGTATATGTTTGAGTAAAATTATTTATACTTGAGGGAACTGTAGAGTTGATAAGAGTCATGTAGAATAAGGCACACAATTCAAATGCTAAATTATTATAAATAACCGAAATTTTGAAGTTGAAATTTGATGGGACCAACTGTGGAGTATAATGACAGATGTTACGACTGAGGTTTAAATATATCAGGGCTCTTATTCATTGGACTAGTAATGGCATAAATGCTACAACGGAAAGCGCTAGATCCAACCTCTGATGTATATTCTCAGTGAACAAAGAACACCAATACTCTCCAGAGTTCTATATGCAATATGGTTATCAAACTCTCAATAAATGTGCGTCTACTCTAGGCTTAATGTTATGTGAAAACAGCCTATTACTACCTATAACCGAAGGTGCTTGGTTATGGTATGCAAAGTAAGATGGTAAGGGGAGTTACAGCTTACGTTACTTTAATCAATAAATGTCAGGCACTCCTGCATGAAAGAAAGTGCACTAAAGTCCTTCAGCACCAACAAGGAATCTTCTTTAAATGTTAGATGCTATCAAGATGCTCGAATCGGAAATGGAACCCAAAAAGGCCGGCAGCGGAACAATGCTCGTGCAGGCTATGCACACAAAAAGGCAGGATATATAATGCAGTCGGAGCCAAGAATATCCTAAACGCTACAACAATAATAATAATCGCCACGACAATGCAGTATTCCTATCAACAAAAAGAGCCTAAGTCGTTTGTGTCTCAATACATCAAACTAGGCTGCGAAATGCTTGTGTAATCATAAACGGGTATGCATAATAAGAGTAATTGGTTTAATATACTTAATGTCTACTATGACTGATAAAGTCTAGCTAGAGTCAATGATACGAGATACTGGTGCGCATGGCATGCCGCATAGCCTAGTGCAAATCTCAAGTCTGTGTGTCAAATATTACGTTATAGGGAAGGGTAGCTCTCTTGAGAAACCTTAATACCGAAGTATTAAGCGTTCTCCTGGCGTACCTCAAAGACAAACAACTGAGCCTAGAACAGTGCAGAATGGTATAGGCAAAAAGCCCTCATTCGTGCATGCTCTACTCTCAATGGCACACAGACTAGAATTTACCCAATCAACTCCAGTTCTCAGGTATGTCGTGCAGCTTTTAACTAAAGCCAGCACTCATCGGAAACAATACCTTATAGTATCAGACTCCTAGTCTAGCATTATCTAATCTAGCAGAACACTAATAATTATAGGAAGCGGTACTGAACAATATGAATGCCAACCAATGCTTTGTGATCAACTTATCTTAACAACTAACATACATGGGTTATATCAGACCTTAACGCACAATACAACTGGCCAGCATGAAGCTGATTTTGCAGAGTTAACCAGAGGGGGTATAATATTAATAAAAGGTGGTGAAAGATATGGAAAATGAGAGAGATAGGCAGAGAAAAGGTTCTCAGGTGTAGAGAGGGTGACAGGTATCAAAGGGATAAGAGGGATGCGTTCTAGAAACCAGATCTGAGGGAGAAAGTAGCGAGAGAGCTGTATATATACTAGCACTAGTTCGAACCGCGTAGGAAAGCAGTAACAAGTCCTCTAGCCAATGCTAAAGAAGCTAGCTAAACATGACGTCACCAAGCATGGTAAAAACTCTTCTAACCAGCCAGCCAGCTATGACGTCATCGAGTATAGCAAAACACTGCGCACCTCCCCTCACTCACACTCACACTCACACTCTCTCTCTCTCTCTCTCTCTCTCTCTCTCTCTCTCTCTCTCTCTCTCTCTCTCTCTCTCTCTCTCTCAAATCCTATCATTACTACTTAATGATAAAACATATACTTTGCAATTAAATATATAAAGCCTTGACATGGGTGAAAACAAAGAGCCTTTCTGGACTGCCCATGACACGAGCTTTCATATGAAATAAAGCACACAATGATACATCAACTGTAGCCACATCCACTGCCCTGGCGATCCTAGCGAGTCACTGTAGGACAAGCCATGCGGTTCTAACGGAGTGGTTAACGTCACACAGAATACGGAAATAAAAAGAGAGGTAGAAAGATATAAAACATATACATAACTAGACTTTCAGACAGATAGCCTACATAAATATAATCCTATCATACCAAAAATAAAAAATAAAATAAATGGAGTAAGTGCCAGAGTACATACATGCATAACATACATACATACATACATACGTGCATAACATACATACATACATACATCATACCATACCTATGAATGAAGGAAGTCTTGCCCACACCACTATTACCAATGAACACCACCTTGAACATTCGGGAGGGACAGTAAAGCATATTCTCAACACCGTCAGTATACCGCACCTCTTCTGTCCGCCTCTCAACCTCAACCTCAACCTCTTCTTCTTCTTCCTCTTCCCCGTTTTCCTTGTAACGCGAACGAAATGCATGGGGGTCTTCTATGATTTCAACGTCCTCGCTTGAGATGCGCACTTGCTGTTTGGATGGAAAGTAAAGTTAAAATTATCTATCCCTTTTTTCCTTATATATTTTCCTTATTCTAGTAACCTTTCGCCCCATTTCTTCGCCAATATTAAGACTTATCATGCAATTTAAGTGTCGATTGTTCCTGGCTTGTAATTTAGGAGGAAACCCGAAAATTGTAAGCATGCATCTTGAAGGAAGGGCTTAGGGGTGGGGGAGGGTGTCTTGGGGGTGCTCTTCTAAGTTTGATAGCAGTCTAGGGAGCAAACTAAACAAAATCCTATACTGTACTATATCCTATGACTATTATTATACGCCATGGATATCAAAGAGCGAAATACTGTACAGTCTAACCTTACTGAACTCCTAACACTTCAACACGATGGGAAATTGTAAAGTAGAGACCTTGTAACCGAACAATTGTGAAGTGTCATGCTTCCAACATTAAAGAAAAACATAATAGAGTATTGTAATGTTAGCTTCAATATACAGTGCGCTCGCAAAATATTTACCCATAGGGAATTCCCATGGGAATATCGTGAATAACGTGTGACGCAGTGTTTTATACATTAACCCGTTCAGTACCAGTGACATCCTTCTAATGATAATCTGGCCATGATTAGACGATTTTATTCAGCTTAGGAAGGACGTCTAGCAATAATAAGGCTTCAAACTATCCCAACCAACTCTTAACTGCCACAGATCCTTCTTAAGCTGCACAATATCGTCAATGGCTAGAATAAAATATAACTCACGTCGTTGATATTCAAAGGGTTAAAATTTAATATAATGTCTATGGGGAAATACTTCAGCAATCGCTCTGTATTCAGATAATATCTCAAATACTGTAAATCAGCATGCTTCTAACTCATAATTTCTATGTAACATGCTTATAAATATAAACAAATCTAAAACAAGCTTTCAACTAAAATTATATGCTTGGTAACTCACAAAAGTTCGTGGACATCTAATATTATTTTGTATTCAATTTATATATACGAAAGCTCATTTACTAATTAAATTGCAAATAACTAAAAAGTAAAGCAGTATATATCATTATTATCAAGCTAATCACATGCATAAAGTAATCCAAATGGTAGTATTTCCATAAAGAATAACATATGAGGTCCACAGAATGTTATGAATAGCTATACAGCCAAGCTTCTAAATCAACCACTTTAAATTTGCATGCTAGCTCAAACGTGTAATAGTAAATATATACAAAGGAAAAGGGGATGCGCTAGATAGAGGAAATTATAGGGGCCTGAAAATGCTTGACCAAATCATGAAGGTCTGTGAGAGAGTCCTTGAGGGTTTGATCAGGCAAAGCATCTCTATTGATGATATGCAGTTTGGTTTTATGCCAGGACGTGGTACAACCGATGCTATCTTCATAGTCAGGCAGATACAGGAAAGATACTTACTAAAAGGCAGGGATCTTTACTTTGTGTTTGTGGACCTGGAGAAGGCCTTTGATAGGGTACCTAGAGATGTTGTACAGTGGGCTATGAGGAAACTTGGTGTGGAAGAGTGGCTGGTGCGTGTGATAATGAAGATGTATGAGGATTCGCGAAGTTCGGTGAGGGTGAAGGGTGTACTGAGTGATGAGTTCGCAGTCCGTGTTGGAGTCCATCAGGGTTCAGTGTTAAGCCCCCTCCTCTTTATTATGGTTTTGGAGGCGCTGTCTAGAATTTTTAGAGGCGGACTCCCGTTGGAACTGTTTTATGCAGACGATTTAGTCCTAATAGCTGACAGTATGCAGGATGCTGAGGCCAAATTCAGAGAGTGGAGAGAGGGCATGGCGAGCAAGGGTTTAAGAGTCAATATTAACAAAACCAAGGTTATGCATTGTAGTTTGAGACGAGGCAATGTGGAAAAGAGTGGTGCATACCCATGTGCAGTGTGTGGAAAGGGAGTGGGCGTTAACTCAATTCAATGTAGCATCTGTCGATGTTGGGTACACCATGGGAGTAAGCGCTGTAGTAGAATAAAGGGGCCCCTGCCGAAGGATAAGTTAGAAATAGAGAAATTTGAGTGCGTAGTGTGCAAAGGCGAGCTTGTGTTAAGTGATGATCCTGTGGCTGTGAATTTTGGAAATGAGTCTTTGGAGCTGGTGAACAAGTTTTGTTACCTAGGAGATACCATCTCTGCCGGTGGTGGGGCTGAGGCTGCCACTGTTGCTAGAATTAGGTGTGGCTGGGGGAAGTTCAGAGAATTGATGCCAATCCTGACCATGAAAAGAATGCCTCTCCCCCTGAAGGGAAAGGTGTATGCCTCATGTGTTAGAAGTGCAATGACGTATGCCTCAGAAACATGGGCCGTTAAAGTAGAGGATGTCAACAGAATGGAGCGTAATGAGATGAGAATGGTGAGATGTGTGGGGCCAGGCTACAGGATAGAATAACAAATGTTGAGCTGAGGAGACGTTTAGGTATAAAGAGTATTAGCGAGGTGATGCGTACAAGTAGACTGGGATGGTATGGACATGTGGAGAGAATGGATGAACAAAATTGGGTGAAAAAATGCAGGTCTGTGATTGTGGAGGGAGCTGCACCAAGGGGTGGACCGAGGAAGACCTGGGATCGGACTATACGCGCCGATCTCAAATCCAAGAACTTGACAAGTGAAGCAGCCCTTAACAGGGTTGCCTGGAATGCCGCCATTAGGACAAGAGACTGAAACTGCACTTATGTGTGGAACACTCAGTCTTAAAATTTTATGTATGTATGTATGTAGTTAATTGTAATATCAGGCTTCTAATTAAAAACAATACATGTTCATGTTTCTAATTCAAAGATTTCGTGGACAATAATCAATATTATATAATTTACAATGTTTTGCATTAAGATGTTTCTAATACATTTATATTATTAAAAAATCTAAATAATATGAGATAACATTATCACTTAATTATGAAAAAAAAAAAAAAATAAATAAATTAAAAAAAAAAAAAAAAAAAGAGTTGGACGTTGACTGTATAGCGACAGTATATGGACTGGAAATCCCACCTCCATAATTTATTCCCGCTAAGATATCAGCAAGTCTTTTTACCTCTTTAAGGGGAGGGAGGCTCAGGACTCCCTTCTCCCTCATGCTTAGCCCCAATGGTTGGGAGATTTTAAGATATTCGCCCAAGTGGTTTAGCGATTTTAGGACTTTTCGTGCCATTTAGGTGTCGATTATTTTCCTGGGGAGCGATAGCGACCCTGTAATTTAGGAGGAACCGGCCTTTGGCTTGGAGATTATTCTACCGGAAAATGCACACATTTATTTCGAAGAGTGGTCTCGGGGGTATTTTTGTTTATCGCTTGATTGAGGTCTAGAGAGAATACTAGAACACAAAATATAATAATGATAAATAGATATACAGATACTTTTAAACAATCCCTTCAGGTAATGCGGGTTTGGCTACTAACTGACTGACTGTATAATGGAGTAGTGTACAGTCGGAAAAATAAATGATGTGCCGCCAGCAAGTATATATTGATTAATTATAATTGATAGCAGCAATATCTAAACATAATTTTTTCCTTTCAAGTGAGATATACAAACATGTTCCTACACTTACTCACCCTATTCAACATCTGACCGACATTAATTCATTACAGAGCGATCCAAATATAATGCCAGCTGAGACATGACCTATTAGCGCTACGCTACCGTACTCCAGCTAATGAAATAATACAACAAAGTAATTGGTAGTAAATGCAATGAAATACAATTTAGCTTTAGTTAATAGACAGTAAAATCTATGCAACTCATAACACAAATGTCAAATAGCATGCAGTAAATTAAAATGTAAAACTTGCAAACTAACTAAATAAACCAAAATTGGGACAAGGACAATATAAAGTCAAATTAAATTATCAAAATCGCTATGTGGAAACAACGCTTACTAAAATGAAAATTATTAAATAAAAGAACACAATCCACCACATAGGGTGTACATTACTACATGAGCAAGTTAATCTGTTAATCTGTGAATCTGTTAATACAGTAAGCAAACGAATAGCATGCAGTATATACAGTAAGCAAACAAATAGCATGCAGTAAATACAGTAAGCAAACAAATAGCATGCAGTAAATACAGTAAGCAAACAAATAGCATGCAGTAAATACAGTAAGCAAACAAATAGCATGCAGTAAATACAGTAAGCAAACGAATAGCATGCAGTAAATACAGTAAGCAAACAAATAGCATGCAGTAAATACAGTAAGCAAACAAATAGCATGCAGTAAATACAGTAAGCAACCGAATAGCATGCAGTAAATACAGTAAGCAAACAAATAGCATGCAGTAAATACAGTAAGCAAACAAATAGCATGCAGTAAATACAGTAAGCAAACAAATAGCATGCAGTAAATACAGTAAGCAAACGAATAGCATGCAGTAAATACAGTAAGCAAACAAATAGCATGCAGTAAATACAGTAAGCAAACAAATAGCATGCAGTTAATACAGTAAGCAAACAAATAGCATGCAGTAAATACAGTAAATGCAGTAAATACAGTAAATACAGTAAATACAGTAAACACAATAAGCAAACGAATAGCCAGAAAAAAACAAAAAACAATCAAGTAAGCATAAGCCATAAAGCCCTTAAGGGAGCCCACCTCGCTTTTTTTCTTTCTCTCCCTCTCTCTTTGGCTTGTATCCATTCGGCCCCTGTTCAGCCTACTGTTTTAAGACGTTCACCCCCATCCAGGTGTCAATATTTTCCTGGCGAGCGGTAGCGAGCCAGTATATATATTTTTTGGTTTGACGGCAAGCTGAATTTGTATATTTTTCGATAGCAAAATGTCTCCAGCGAAGCCGGATTTCTCCATAACAATGCTGGCTCGCTCTCGCTCGCCAGGAAAAAATCGACACCTGGATAGGGATAAGTCTTAAAACAGTCGGCTGAATGGAGCCGAATGGATACAAGCCAGGGAAAGAGAGAAAAGGAGAGAACAATAACGAAAGCCGGTGACCCCCCTTAAATAAGTAGACAAAATGTATATGTGAGATTATGTGAGTATGGAAGTTCAGAAAGTAGTTAGGTATATCAACATCGAAGTAGATAAAATAATAGTTGAGAAATATAATACAAAATAGATAAATGTCAATAATTTACCTGTGCAATAAGTCTACGGTAGAGATGGCGTGCTCTAAGTGGATAATTTACTTTGCATAAGATTGTAAAACATCATTATATCAGTGAAATAATAATAATAATAATAATAATAAACATTCATATCGAACTAATTTGATTTGGAAACTATATTAAAGTAGACTGTTCATTAAGGGGAGGTTTTTAGTTTGTTCCCTAGACCTCCATTAAGCTTAAAATGTCACCCCTTAAGCCCCCTTTCAAGATAATTTGTACATTTTTCGGTAGAAAAATGTCCCAGCCGAAGGCCGGGACCTCTTAAATTACAGGCTCGCTATCGCTTGCCAGGAAAAAATCGACACCTAAATGGCACGAAAAGTCTTAAAATTGACAGAAATGGGGCGAATGCTCCTAAAATCGCCAAACTAATGGGGCAAACATCTTAAAATCTCAAAAGCAATGGGACTAAACATGAGGGAGAAAGGAGTCCAGAAAAAAAAATCTCCCAAGTGGAACTCCCCCCCCTTAAGATTCTTCTATACACATTCTTTAACCCTTTACCTCCATATACACATTCTTCTATACACATTCTTTAACCCTTTACCTCCATATACACATTCTTCTATACACATTCATTAACCCTTTACCTCCATATACACATTCTTCTATACACATTCTTTAACCCTTTACCTCCATATACACATTCTTCTATACACATTCTTTAACCCTTTACCTCCATATACACATTCTTCTATACACATTCTTTAACCCTTTACCTCCATATACACATTCTTCTATACACATTCTTTAACCCTTTACCTCCATATACACATTCTTCTATACACATTCTTTAACCCTTTACCTCCATATACACATTCTTCTATACACATTCTTTAACCCTTTACCTCCATATACACATTCTTCTATACACATTCTTTAATCCTTTACCTCCATATCAAATCTCTGAAAAATATACAAATACAAACAAACAAAAACTATAAAAACAAACAAAAAATGTGATGTTTATACTAAAATATGGTTTGCAAGTTTATGGGTAAAATTATAGACCGACAAAACAATCCATTCAATAGTTGTAATAGTTTATATCTTAAGGGAGCCCACCTCGCCTTTTTTTTCTCTCTGGCTCTCCCTCTCTCTTTGGCTTGTATCCATTCGGCCCCATTCAGCCTACTAATTTAAGACGTTTACCCCCATCCAGGTGTCAATATTTTCCTGGCGAGCGGTAGCGAGCCAGCATATATATTTTTTTTTGACAGCAAGCTAAATTTGTACATTTTTCGATAGAAAAATGTCTCCAGCGAAGCCGGATTTCTCTATACAATGTTGGCTCGCTATCGCTCGCCAGGAAGAAATCGACACCTGGATGGGGATAAACGTCTTAAAACAGTTGGCTGAATGGGGCCGAATGGATACAAGCCAGGGAAAGAGAGAAACGGAGAGAAAGACAACAACAAAAAACGGTGACCCCCCTTAAAACCTATTCTAAGCCATGTAATATCTTCTAATCGTAACCTTAATTAATTCTATAACAATTTTGGTTCAGTTCCTCATTATTTATAAAGTATTAGAATCGGGAATGTGTAAGGCTTCATGTGCAAATAATTTTAAATAATAATGATAAGATATTTGGATGAACCTGCCTCCTCCCCTACAATCAGGCCTTTGGACACTTTAATTAAATAGACCTGTGGTAGGAAATACAAAAACAAATTATAATTATGGATTCCTTAATTATAAAGGCAAATAACATCACTAAATTGTGTTCAAAATTCTGATTATCATAATATAAGTTGTACAGACTTTCTTAGTAAATATATAGGACATTAGTTTGATGCTCACATACAGTATATTACCAATGGATTTGAATGTTATTATATATTAATGCAAGAAGTGTATTTACAACATAATTAATATGGACTGTATAATTATATCTGCAACACTATTACTTAAGGGGGGTGACCTGTTTTGGTTCTGTCCTTTTCTATCTTTCTCTGGCTTGTATCCATTTGGCCCCATTCAACCTACTGTTTTAAGACGTTTATCCCCATCCAGGTGTCAATTTTTTACTAGTCAGCGGTAGCGAGCCAACATATTTTTTATTTTTGTTTGACAGCAGGCTAAATTTGTACATTTTTCGATAGAAATATTTCTCCGGCGAAGCCGGATTTCTTCATATAATGCTGGCTCGCTATCGCTCGCCAGGAAAAAATTGACACCTAGATGAGGATAAACGTCTTAAACAGTAGGCTGAATGGGGCCAAATGGATACAAGCCAGAGAAAGATAGAAAAGGACAACAAAAACAGGTCACCCCCCTTAACCCTTAGAAGATACAATGCCACAGTTTCATTTCTGTTTCTGGCTGTTTAGACGATTTCTGTTTCTGGCTGTTTAGACGATTTCTGTTTCTGGCTGTTTAGACGATTTCTGTTTCTGGCTGTTTAGACGATTTCTGTTTCTGGCTGTTTAGACGATTTTATTCAGATTAGGAAGTGCAAAATACCCTCATTGTTCCCTGATTAAATAGCACTGTATGAATATTCCCATATTCAAAATATGCTACAGGGGGACAATGCCTAGTGAGTTCACTGCTCAATAGGTGGCGTTCTGAGAGTGAGAGTCTGAGTCTGGAGGGTGAGACAGTGAAGCACTTGAACGAAGCAATCAGCGGCTTCAGAGATGTAGCTGCTTCGAGCCATGAATGGATGCTTCACATGTCTCACTCCCCAGACTGGAACGAGACCTCACGGGCTTCACCGTGTTGAGCGGTGGAATGTAAAGGCTCTCAGCCTATGCCCGAGAGGGAGTAGTTGGAATATAGAAAACAAAATAAATAAAGAAAAATATATAATGGAGGTCAGAGGGTTAACTGAGATAGTCTTTACCCTTTCAATTCCCACAGATCCTTCCTATGCTTTATAAAATCGTCTAATGATAGCCAGAATAAACTGCTATAATGCGTCTATATCTTTAGGAGGGTTAATCGTCTTGGATAAAGCATTTAATAATATTTAGCTTAGGCACACACACAAACCCAACCCCATTTATTTGTACCAAAACCTATTATAAGCAACATCAATATAATAGTTAACTATACTAACAAGCAGTGGGTTAACCCGTGGAGCCCCGGCTAGTTTTGTAATGTTTGCGCACCAGAACCCGGCCGGTTTTCAAAAAATGGTTTTATTCCAGAAACAATAGCGAATGGGTTAGGAATGAAGGAAAAACCACGAAAAACCGCTCAAAAAGCTTAAAAAATGGTCCTACAGAGCCCCCGAAAACGGATTTTATAAGAGTAAAAAATTGAAGGCAATTATCCCAAAAAACAGGTTTTTGCGCGCTCGCGCGCACGCACGTGGACTTTGAGAGTTTTCAACCATCGGCACGGTTGCGTGGGATACGTACACAGTTCCCATACAAATCTGAGCCCTCTTGAGTGGCTACACCTGAGGTTACGGTCGGCGCAATTAGGGTGACGCGCCAGGCGCGTCTCTGGGGCTGTGCGTTACATACATCGCCGACGCGTCAGGCGCGTCGCTGGGGCTGTACGGGTTAAGGGGGGTGACAGGCTTTTTTTTTCTCTCTTTTTCTCTCTTAGTCTGGCTTGTATCCATTCGGCCCCATTCAGCCTACTGTTTAAGACGTTTATCCCCATCCAGGTGTCAATTTCTTCCTGGTGAGCGATAGCGAACCAGCATTGTACGGAGAAATCCGGCTTCGCCGGAGAAATTTTTCTATCGAAAAATGTACAAATTTAACCTGCTGTCAAAAACTTTAAAACAAAATATGCTGGCTTGCTACCGCTCGCCAGGAAAAATTCGACACCTGGATGGGAGTAGGCGTAAACGTCTTAAAACAGTAGGATGAATGGGGCCGAATAGATACAAGCCAGAAAAAGAGAGAAAAGGAGAGAAAACAAGGCCTGTGACCCCCTTCAAACATGTTCTAATTTGGCACAGAGTAATGGGAACAACTCCTGTAATGAAGAACACAAAATAAATATAAATGATTATATGACCGACTAGACAATCATTTAGAACTAAGATTTTGTAATCTTTTCAGTATGATCAAGCAAATCTTAGTTACACTATAGCGTGTTTAGTAAAATGAGCATCTCTATCTCTCTCTATATATATATATATATATATATATATATATATATATATATATATATATATATATATATATATATAACTTGAGGAATCGAGCAAATAGCTATAGACATTTTAAACCTGTTTGCTCCAGGCCTTCCTGAATTACAAAAGGTTATGAGTCAGGATTTCTTGACTAGTCAAAGCAATCTACATCTTAAATATGTATACATATAAATATATATATGTATATAAATATAAATATATATATATATATATATATATATATATATATATATATATATATACATATATATATATACTATATATATATACACATATCTATATATATATATATATATATATATATATATATATATATATATATATATATATATATATATATATATATATAACAACTGTGGCTGTAACATATATCTATTTGTGATTAACAAATTACAAAGAATAATACTGAAGTTATCAAATTAGCCATTTCCAAAACTATCACAATAACTCATAATAAACACCAAAACTATCACAGCTACTGAGCTACAGTTAGTACATAAACCAAAACTATTCTATTTGTTATTGCTGCAACTACCCAAACTACTATAAATGCTAGTCATATCACTTTAAAAATTACCACAACTATTTTTACATGAACACCACTACCAAGACAACCACAACTGCTACTAATACCACTGCTAAAACTACCACAATTACTATTGCTGAGGCAATTGACACTACAAAAGTACCAAAAGTATTAAAACCACCACAACAACTATTAGAGTAATACAAGTAAACAAACTACCGCAATTATTGTTACTACCAAGACTAATACGACAGCAATACCACTAAAACAATATTACAATAAATATTCCTGCAACTAACTCAAGTACCAATACAGCAACAACCACTTCAATAGAGACAGAGACAGAGAGAGAGACAGAGAGAAAGAGAGAGAGAGAGGTCACTGGTCTATCACCTGTACTATCAAATTACGCCTGATAAGTATTGGGAAAAGGGCAGACCAGTGTTGTCAATTTATGGTCAGTGAGGGGTCTTCGTAAATTTGAAAGACTATACAGTACTAGGATCTCGTGCCCCCGGGAGAGTGTCATCATCACAATCTCCAAACCAAACAAAGACCCCACGCTACCCTCCTCACACCGCCCCATCACTCTCCTTTGTACCCCCTCAAAAGTTACCGAACGCCTCATATTACAACTAACCACTCCTCACATTCCCCTAGCTACATCACAACACGGCTTGAGACCACTGCATTCCACAAACACCCTTCTTACAGACCTCACACAAAATGTCTTTGATGGCATCAATTCACCTAGGCCACCAAACAGAACACCACACAGAAGCTTTTGATGCCATTCCCTGCCAAAACCATACAAACAAAATTCTTAACAAAAACATGCACAATAACACAAAATAATGGCTGGCCAACTATCTAGCAGGCAGATGTGCTCATGTAAGATTTGCTGGCCAGTCATCGAACATCAGAAATTTCACAAACTTAGTCCCTCAGGGATCCATCTTGTCACCAACACTTTTCAATCTATACATGCACGACCTACCCATACTCCACACGCCCCAGCCTCTTACGCAGACGACATAACACTCACATGTACACCAAGTACTATTAGTCTTGATGTACACATCGAGACGCAAACACAGTCGCACAACTCCTCCAACCGTACCTCAACTCACTACACGACTGGTTCACCGCAAACAGACTCAAACTAGCCCCAGCCAAATCTACAGCGACTCTTCTCACAAACTGGACAGTAAAACATACATATCCCTCACCTCACCCTAACCCTTATTGTACCAGAGGATCCCCCACGATACTTAGCTCGTCGTTGTCGTGTGGGAGCCTCCGAGTTGGCTGGTGGAGCGCTCAGAGTTTGTTGTTGCGCTCCATGCGCCAACTCCAACTAATTTTGCTAGGCACTTTCTTCCTTCACCTATTTTCGTTTTTCTCCTTTTCTTCTCCACCAGTGGGGGTCTGGTTCTTCCCTCGAGGATAAATACTCGCTAAACTTTGAGCACTTCTGCACCTGATAGGAGCCCGTGAACTCCACGCTAGTAACCTCCGGGTTGTTAGAGGCTATATTACGGGAGACCGTAGTGACAGTGCGGGAGATCGTAAGGTCGCCCAGGAGGAACCGCCGTCCTATGGTTGCCAAGGAAGAACCGCCGGTCCTTTCTCGGTACGTGCGAACGCGACTATTGGCGTTTATAGTTGAATTGACTGGTGCTTTAGTGGTTAGGTGGTTCCTTTTCACCCTTTTGATGGGGAGTCAACATAACCCCTACCCAGCTTCGCATCTGGGCAGTGCTTTGGTATTCCGGTTGGTGGTGCTATCGCAGTTGGTCACTGACTCACACATATGCACTTTGAGTGTAGGGTTAATATGTGCAGTGATATCGCGATTAAAGCCAACTACCTATATGGGCCCACTCACCATATACTCGATGACATGGTTACTGTTGGTCATGGGGTCTGGCCCTGCCCTCTTGTCCATGTTGCTAAATTGGGCCGTTTTCTCTTCTTCATATGGTGACATCTTACTGTAATACAACTAGTATTCTCATGGCTGACACTTCTCTCCTCAGTCCTCATGTGGCTGGCAGTCTCCCACATGATGACCAGGCTAATGGCTGCACCTCTGGCACATCGAATGATTTGGTTGACGACCATAGCGCTCACCCTGGACTTCCCTCGGACTCTCTCCCTGCTGACGGGCCTTCCATATCTACCTCAGATCTGGTAGATAAGGGGGATCTCCCTTCTCTTGCCACACCGTTCCTTCCGAAGCCCCTGTCTGCAGATATACTTACATTTGAACCGTATACACCTCTCATTACTGGGGCTAATAAGTCACTAGCATCACAAACCCCTGCTGACATTCCCATTGCTTCTCCTGAGATTATACCAGCTCCTAGTCACTCTACCGTAATCACCCCGCCATCTTCCTCTCGCACACCCAAGTCTCGCCATCGTCCTAAATATTCTAAACCTTCGGCCAGTGCCCTCCAGGACATGTTTGCTCCGGCACGATGGCCACGGTTTTTCACTGTAGCGCGTGAGCCTCTCGATGACGTCAAACTGTACACAAATCTTCAAGACTGGGTGGGGGACGTGAGTGTCCACACAGCGTCGGACACCTCGCGATTGGTGGAGGTGACGAGTGAGGCCCAGTCACTTGCAATGCAATCACTCCTCAGTGCTCCGAGTGACGGCGTCACAGGACAGGCCGACTCTAAACTAAATCAATGCTCAGGTACTATTTCTATTCTACTGGACATCCAGTTCCAGGAACAAGACTTTACTACGTCCGCACCTAGAATTTTCTCCATGTTACAAAGGGTTGATCCTACAGTGGTTAATGTTGACGCTTATATCATCCCTTCGCGCAATAATATACACGATCGCCCTCCTCTCCGCATCATTAAGGTATACTTCGATAGACACGAACTACCTCCAACTATCAATTTTGCTGGTCGGTTACTACAGGTACGACCTTACACCAGACGCCCTAGACAATGCATATATTGCTGGAGATTCGGCCATCCCTCGAGATTTTGTAGGTCCTCCGTGGCGTGCCGTCGCTGTGGGTCTGCACATTGCGAGGACAGTTGTACCTACTCTGCCTCGGACTTGAGGTGTGCTAACTGCGGTGAAGATCATGCTGCAAATGACAAATCTTGCTCTCATCATGCATTCCAGTTAGAACTCTTACATCTTCAATCCACCAAGGGACTATCGTACCGTGTTGCGGTTCGTCATCTTCGCGATCAGGGATTGGCCCCACGGCGTAGGTATGCTGCGGTGGTGCGCTCTCCCGTCTCGGCACCGCGTCCTCAGCCGAACCGACCTTCTCCCTCTGCTACCTCAGGTACTCCTACAGTGTCACCACCTGCTCCAGCCCCTGACGTTCCTACTTCCAATCAGTTTGACACTCTCCTGGAGGACATGGATACGTCGCAAACCGCTAATCACTCCCGTACTACTGGTTCCTCTTCTCCTCGACTAACCCAACGTTCCCAATCTCCCAGTGCAGTGCGCTCCGTCGTCCGCCCTGCTCATACCTCCTCTAATAAACCTCCGATCACTGGAAAACGCCGACTCTCTGACAAGACTAAGTTACTCACTTCTTGTCGCCCTCCCTCCACCTCTAAGTTAACGTCTAGTAAGAAATTGACTAAAGAGAAAGCTTCACTTTTCCAACTTCCCGGTCCACCTCCGGTTGCCCTGACGGAACAGTTGATGTGATGGAGGCTACGGTTGCGGAATTTGATTCTCGCGGTCCTGCGGCTTCTGTCTGGGCGCTTACGCATCGTGACACCGAGTGTGGGTGTCACACGTGTGGCAAGGCTTTCCTCTTAGGACTCAAAAACTCGCTCACTGCAGAGCTAACTGCGCACCTCCCCTCCTTCCTCCACCGTAACCCCCCCCCCCGACCATCCGGTTGACTGTGTATGTGTTGAGCACATGGCTAGGCTTCAACCTGAGGAGTTGATGGCGCACTTCAAGGACAAATTTGATCTAATGACGTCTGATCTCGTCCAATATGAACTCTCGGGGTCTCAATGTATTGTTCATCACGCTCAGAGTAATACGACCCACCAAAAACGTGATCGTGATCCTAGCTTATCCCCCACGTCTGACCGGAAACCTTCCAAATCTTCCCACGTTGCAGTCCCCTCCCCTCCTTCTACTCCCTCCCCTAACTTGCCCCCTCACGCCACGCTGACCGATTCGACGATGGAGTCCTCTGATGCTGCCAATGATGTCAACGTGATGGGCTCCCCTACTGACTCGCCATGCACCGCCTTTGCTTCTCAACAGTGCTCCTCCACTCTCCCTGCTGGCAAATGTGGATGCTCAGCATCTTTCACAAACTATATGGCTGCTCACATGCAGTCCTCGGATCCTGTCACCATTACTCAACAGGTTACTCAATTTCTTTCCACTCGCACGCCTCCTGATGATGTAACGGATCATGGCCCCGAGTGTTTGTGCGTTGCTCATCTTCGCGGCCGCGTGGCGGACCCTGACACGCTCCTCTCCAAACTTCGTTTGCAATTCTCTGTTCTTCAATCTAATTTCCCTTCCACCGTTACCGGTTCCGCCTCAGCTCTCAATCCTTCTGCCCACCATAGGACCCCTCCTCCTACTCCACCCTCCCTTTCCCCTTCCTCTTCCCCTGTCAGAGGTGCACAACCGCCCTCTGTTGTACCAAAAGATAAACGTTACCTTGCCTCTGTGAGGTCTCAAAATCACGATAACCTGACAGTACTCACCCCCGATAATGCTCAATAACATTATCCAGTGGAATCTAAATGGCTATCGGGCTCGCTCTCGCTTGGACGAGCTGCAAAGACTACTCCGACTCTACTCTCCAATGTGTGTCTGTTTACAGCACATTGGTAATTACATCTCTCCACCTAAAGATTACCAAGTGGCAGCAGTTTCCCCGACCGCTGCTTCACATCTTCGTACTGCTATACTTGTCCATCATACTATTCCTTACGCTGTACTACCTTTATCGTTCACCCCCTTCCAGTCAGTTGCGATTACTGTATTTTTGCCTACTCTTCCTTGTCTAACCATCTGTTCTTCGTACAATCAACCGTCCTGCGGATATTCCACTTCTTCTTTACAATTTCTAATGGACCAATTAACTCCCCCGTTCCTGATTCTTGGGGACTTTAATGCACATTCCCCGATCTGGGGTTGCCCTTCCACTGACACTCCTGGCCGCCATATGAGTCTATTATTAGTCAGACTTCTTTATGTTGCCTAAATTTCGGAGTCCCCACTTACCGATCTCATATACATGATACGTACTCTGCCATTGATATCTCGCTTGCCTCTGCATCCGTGGCCTCTCACTATGAGTGGTCGTTAGTGGATGATCGCTTCTCCAGTGACCACCATCCAATTCTCCTCACCTGCACTGACCAATCCACTAGCTCACAACTTCCTCGTTATAACTTATCTAAAGCTGACTGGGTGTCTTTCAAATGCGAATCTGCCAGGATCAATGTTTTCTCTCCGCTCTCGTCACCTTCTGCAAACTACCTTTATTTTCTCGACTTTTTGCATTCTGTTGCTGTGGCTCACATCCCACTCACCTCTTCTTTTGTGCATGCCCGTCAGGCTCCTTGGTGGTCCCATGCGCTGGCCCTCTTAATAAAGTTTAAACACCGCTTGGAGAGGCTTCTTAAAGTGCTGTCAACACGCTTCAGGTCATTGCGGGTCACTCTCTCGGGTGCTCCCACGTCGTCCCAGTCTCTTAATATTATTAACGCCGCCTTAGTCAAGACTTCGCTCAAAACATTCTATAATAGGGTCTGCGCTTTTACCAAACGAGCCATCCTCCACAGCAAACTGCTATCCTGGAGGTCATACATCTCTGGTTTCACTTCCCGCACACCAATTTCCACCCTCTGGTAAAAATTTCACACTATTAGTGGCAGGCGTTCCCGGCCCCCCATTTCGCCTTTGCAGGAGCCAACCACTGGGGAACTCAAACTGCATCTGACCGATATTGCTAAAATACACGCCGATCACTTTGCCCTCGTCAGCTCCAATCACTCGCTGTCACCATCTCTCGCCCGCCACAAGAAACTTACCGAGTCGCGCCCCCTCAATTTTTCTGGCGGGGATTCGCATCCTTACAATGTCCCTCTTACTCTGCCTGAATTCGAATTTGCCTTAGCCAACTGTTCGGACTCCACACCTGGTCCGGATGGAATTTCATATGCTCTACTTCATCTTTATCAGAGAGCTATATTGTTTCTTCTCCAGTTGTATAATCAATTTTGGACTGATGATTTACTTCCACAAGATTGGCGACATGCATACACTGTCCCTGATCCTAAACCAGGAAAAGATCATAGTATCCCCACCAACTATCGTCCTATTGTCCTTACTTCCTGCCTTTGAAAAATAATGGAGAAGATGGTGAACCCTAGGCTATTACATTTTGCGACCAAGAACGGCCTATTGTCTCCCTTCCAGAATGGTTCTAGACCTGCACATTCTACACTTCATTCCCTTACGCGACTGGAACACCAAATCCGTCGGGGCTTCTTGCGGCGTCAGCCTACTGTGGCAGTGTTCTTTGATATTGCCAAAGCATTTGACACGACGTGGAGGTATAGGATATTGGCGATATTACATGCCGCTGGTATGCGTGGCCCTTTGCCGAAATTCTTAATTAATATCTTATCGAATCGTACTTTCCAAGTCAAAATCAATGGTATGCTCTCCTCTATCAGGCCGCTTTCCATCGGCCTGTCTCAAGGATGTTCCCTCAGCAGCATCTTATTCATAATGGCGCTTGATGGTGTCACAGGTTGTCTCCCATCTGGGGTATCCCATAGTCTGTATGTTGACGACTTTGCAATCTATTACACCTCCGCTAGTCTGACTCACATACAACGTCGTCTGGGAATTGCGCTCGACAATATTAATCGCTGGGCTGCTTCCACCGGGTTCCATTTCTCCACTGAGAAAATTAAGGCCATGATTTTTCATCACGATGCTCGAGTTCTTCGTGGTCAGTCTTTAACCTTACGTACGGGGACTAAAAACATACCCTCATTTCCTACGGTCAAATTCCTTGGGTTAATATTTGACACTCATCTCAACTGGAAAGCACATATAAAGGACTTGAAAGCACGTTGCCTAGGGCGTTTCAATGTAATTAAGGCGGTTGCACGTGTTCACTGGGGGGCCGACCGGATAACATTACTAAAACTTTACAACGCTATAATTTTATCGGTCCTTGATTATGGTTGTCCTATCTATGGGACCGCGTCCCCTACTCTTCTCGCCACGCTTAACCCTATCCATCATTTGGGTGTTCGTATAAGTTCGGGGGCGTTCCGTTCCTCCCGCATATGTAACCTTCTCGCTGAGGCTGGCGCGTTGCCCCTTCATCTACACCGTCGACTGGTCATGATGCGTTATGCTACCCGTCTTATGTCTGACCCTATTCTTACCGACCTCTTTCATGAACCCTGTGACCCTGCTTTTTCCACCCATGCTACTTTCCCCGATATGTCCTACCAACTGTTTGAGTCGTAAAATGTTCCATTACCCTCACCGCCACAGGCCCGGAATGATTTCACGCCGTGGTGCATTCGGCGCTCTACTGTGTGTCTCCTCCTTGCTGACGCGCCTCCGTCGTTACCCCCCTATGCTCGACACACAGTGGCCCTCGGCCACCTAATGGGACGTACTCCAGCCACGTTTATTTACACGGATGGATCCAAAGATGACTCCTCTGTGGGATATGCTGTGGTATCGGAGTATGGCATTCGACAGCGTGCCCTTCATCAATGCTCATCCATCTTCACTGCTGAGCTTCAGGCCATACAGTGTGCCCTCGATATGGTATTTACCTTCCCCGATAATGTCCCTCACATAGTCATTTGTAGTGACTCTCTGAGTGCTCTTCAAGCCGTACAAACATTTGCGCCCAAAGAAGCTCTCGTTTGCGACGTCATCCGCACACTCCATGACTTACTGACGTTGGGCCGTAAAATTACCGGGTACCGGCACATATCGGGATCCAGGGGAATGAGAGAGCTGATTCCTTAGCAAAGCGCGCATGTAGGGGCACTCCCTCCAATGTTATGCTGCGACCAACTGATCTATTCCCTGTTCTCCGTGAGCGTGTTTGGGCGGACTGGCAGAGGGAATGGACAAACGTTGATACTACCAACCACCTCCGCAGTATACTAGCTGGTGTCCACCCTTGGCCATCCTCCATTGATACGTGTCGGGCGAATCAGGTCATCCTGATGCGCCTACGTATTGGGCACACTCGTTACACACATGGTCATTTAATGACAACGCCTCCGACTCCGCCCCCATTTTGTGTTCCTTGTCAAACGCCAGTCACCGTCCGTCATATCCTTTGTGAGTGCCCTCGGTATGATTCTGAGCGCCGGCTTTTCTTGCGCACCGCATCCCTCCACGTCCTTGCTCCTTCACCATCTTTTGACTTTTCCCCCATATAACGTTTCTTGATTGCAATACACCTCTTTGACGAACTTTAATCATCTTTGTTTTCATGCATTTCTGATGCTATATTTCACCTATCGCATTTGTACTTTAGTTACCTGTATCTAATTTGCCTCCTGATGTACCAGTCTCACTATTGTCATTAGTAATATCTGTTCTGCAGATTAACCAGCCTTATGAGGGCTGCAGCCCAGTAGGCTGTTGAAAATTTAGCTCATTCTCTCTCTCTGTACCAGAGGATATTACCATAAATGTACAATCCTTATAAATAATGAGTAGCATTTGGGAATTAACACCTAGTAAATAATACTATAGCGGTATTGTTGAATGCCCTAATGTAAAACAATTTACAATCGATTTAATAATAAACTACTAAATCCATTACTAATCAACAAAATTTGATTACCAAGAAATAACATTTCTCATCTTATCGTTTATCAAAATACATAATATAATCTGCATCAAGTTTAAAATAATTCCAATTAAATTAAATAAATATATACATAAATACATATATCCTTGCATACTTAATTTCCAGGTGAAGAAATTAATCTCAATATTAACCAGGCGAGACACAAACGTTAGCATAAAGTGTGTTTAAAAATTACAAGATAATCAATAATTTATCATAAAAGGCTTAGATAAATGCACGTATGGCAGACATGCCTGAGGATGCAAGATATGTTCACTATAGTCTGTTCATTCTAAGTTGGGCAGAAATCATAACCTCTAACCTCTGTAACTCAAAAAGGGCTAGAGCAATTGAGCCGTCAATGTATACACATATTTCCTAGCCAAGTCTGTGTATTTGGTAACAAGATTAGCTTGATTACTCTAGTCCTAATTGAGTTATGAGAGGTTAGGGTTTACGATTTTTGCTGGTGTAGTGACTAGCATCTTGGACTTCCACCCAGAAGGTCCCAGGATCGGGCCCACGCTCGGCGCATTAAAGGTTTTTCACAAGCACTGAGTCGTTACCGTCCCTCATGAGCAAGGGGATGGGGTAGTAGTACAGGAAATTTAAGGGTTAATTATGATCGTATTTACCCCTTTGATTCCTGGAGAGTGGTCTAAATCCGCATACAATCGTCTAATAATAGCCATATAATAATGCAGAAACGCGTCATGATATCCTCAAGGGGTTAACAGTGTCCCTCTATGGGGTGACCGGTTAGACAACATACAGGTATTGACACCTACAGTATATGGTTACTACCCATCGGGGCACACCTCCAATTGTTAAGGGGCACAGGGCCCCAGGTGGGGCTTTGGTGTACCGGGCATTTCCGCACCCTCCTCAGCCCCTTGCCTGGAACGGCTTCGGTCACCTGGGCCTTTTAGTGGTAAAGCTGGGAGGGTTCTGTGGGAGCGCTTGGTTAAGGCCTTGACCTTCCTTGGCCTTGCTTGGGACCTTGGGGCTGCTCGGCCAGACAGCCTGGGGAACAACAACAACAACAACTACCCAACGTTGTCAAACAGCTGCCAAGGTAAATGCTACAAACGGCTTGTGCTTGTTGCTGCATTGGTTTACAGACTAGAACAGTTTATTTATATATTTGTTTTATTTATTTATTCATATATATATATATATATATTATTTTTTTTGTGAGCGGATGATGAGCACCTATCACTTTTGCCACTACAGAGTGGAATACTATACAATACGATTTTTTTTTTAACGAGTTACAACCTCTGAAAACAAAGTACAGCAATATAATAATTGCTACAAGGAATACAGCCTTCCAAGCACTTACTACACTCATTATAACATGCATTAACCTAAGAAGTGCGCATGGGGGGTATGAGACACCAGACTCCTGTGCTGACATATTTGAGCTGTTCCCATCACTAACATCGTTATTTTACCATAAATAACATTAATACTTATCCATATGCGCCTATTATAGGTTGATTATAAAGGTATTAACCTGTTAAAACAATAAAACAAGTGGAAACAGTGTTTGGATGGTCAAAATCGGCGATACAGGCCGGGAGTTACATAATGTATGGCTGAGGCAACCTCCCTGCCCTCCACCCCTCCCCTTGTCTTTTTTTTTTTTTTTTTTTCTATGTGATTGAGGGAGGCAAAAGGCATAACTGCCTATAGCGAGTGCCTCCCCCATAGTTGAAAGAGTGACAGGGCCAAAATCAAGGGACGTTCGAGCCAAAATGCCTGGACACACGGAGTTTGAAGCAATTTAAGTCATAGGAAGAGGGAAAGACTGATTCTGGGAGAGAGTTCCAGAGCTCAGATGTTGAGTAGAAGAAAGTTTGAGAGTAACGTTTCACTCTTGGGTTGGAGAGTTGCACAGAGTAGGGGTGGGATTGAGTTGCAAGACGTGGTACCACGTGCCCTACGTAAAGGAGGTGGTATGCACTGGGATAGCTCTGAGGAACACTGATTATATAGTAGCGATAGAATAGCGAGAGAGATGCAACATTGCGGCGGAGAGAGAGAGAGAGAGATTGCAGAGAGTTGGTGAGTGGACGGGAGTTAATGATAAGAAAGGCCTTCCTTTCAACTTTGTCTAGGAGAGCGGTGTGAGAGAAACCTCCCCACACATGTGAACAATACTCAATGCAAGGGCGCACTATGCCCCTGTACAGAGCAAGAAGCTGTGCAGGGGAAAAGAACCCCCTAAGGCGGTTGAGCACACCCAGCTTCTGGGAGGCTGCCTTAGCAAGACTGGTAATATGGTCCTTCCAAATGAGAGCAGAAGAAAAAGAGACACCAAGAATATTGAGAGAAGATGAAGGGTTGATTTTTGTATTGTTGAAGAATAAGGGATAGTCCGCTGGGAGATCCTGACGGGTAGATAGATGGAGAAATTGGGTTTTGGAAGCATTAAAGTTAACAAGGTTTTCTCTGCCCCAATTGGAAATAGTATTTAGATCAGAATTTAAGAGTTCTATGGCTTCATTACGTTTGTCGTTGAAGGATTGCTGGCTGGGGCGTTCTGAAAAACTAATGGAGTAGTGTAAGGTGAGTCGTCTGCGTATGAATGGATGGGAATTAAGGTACAGTTAAGGAGATCATTTATAAAAATTAGAAAGAGAATAGGAGATAGGACAGAGCCCTGAGGAACACCGGAGTTTATAGGTGAGGAAGTGAACAATGGCCGTCCACAACCGCAGCTATGGAACGGCCGGAAAGGAAATTAGAGGACAAAGGCACAGATGGAGGGATAGAAACCGAAGGAGGGTAGTTTAGAAATTAACGATTTATGGCCAGAATCTATCGAAGGCTTTCGATATGTCTAGTGCAATAGAAAAAGTCTCACCGAAGTCCCGAAAGGAGGATGACCAAGAGTTAGTAAGATATGAAAGAAGATCACAAGTAGAGCGACCCTTAAGGAAGCCATACTGGCGATCTGAGAGCAGATTATGAGAAGAGAAATGCTTAAGAAATTTGGAAGCAAGAATAGTTTCAAAAACTTTAGAAAGACAAGAGATAAGAGCAATTGGACGATAGTTGGAGGGTTGAGAGCGGTCACCCTTCTTTGGGACAGGTTGAATGTGAGCAAACTGTCTGGAGAGACACTGTTCCGCAATAGTCTCTCTCTCGCTCTTTCCCACGCTTGGTAACAGTGATGACAACGCCATGCTACCAACTCCCTAATGTTAGCACGAAAATAAACCACAGAATAAGGGAATAACAGGGAAAATAGGTGATAACTGAAGGAGGGGAGGAAAGTGGGGAAGGAGGGGAGGTGGAGGAATGATATTTGGCATGGCCCAGGGGCAAAACAAAATAAAAAAATAAAAAAATAAAAACAAAAAAAACATTTTTTTTTGGGTGTTTTAAACGGATTTTCTTTTTTTCCCTTACACTTAAGAGTCTTCCCGCAGTCCGCCGGGGGAACTCTTAAGAGTCTCCCCGCAGTTCCCGGGTTAAGGGGGAATGGTTCACTTTTTGGTCGATTTTGTCATGTAATCATTATTTTTCTAGTTTCCTCCCTAGACCTAGATCAAACTTTAAAAACATCCATTGGATCTATATTGTAGATTAATTTGAAAAAAAGTTTGGTAGAAAAATGTCCCGGCAGCCGGAGGCCGTTTCTTCCAAAATTACAGGCTCACTATCGTTTGCCAGGAAAAAATCGACACCTAAATAGCACGAAAGGTCTTAATATTACCAAGGAAATGGGGCAGAAGGTCTTAAAATCGACAAACTAATGGTGCAAACATCTTGAAATCTAATGGGGCTAAACATGAGGGAGAAGGTTATCCAGAAAAACGACCCATCTCCCTTAAATCCCTACGCTAAACTATAATTAATAAACTACAAGTCATTACAACAATAGCTACAACCGCTACAACGATAACTACGTCAATATTTACGATCATAGTCAATTAAAACAACGACGATAACATTACAGAAATAACTAACCATAACATTAATCAAAATAACTACAATAACCGCAACTACAATGGCGGGTGCCCGACCCCGAAAGGCGGGTGCCCGACCCCGAAAGGGGTTGAAATAGGGGAGCTATCCCCCCACCAAAGGCGGCTTTCTAGGGCCTTTCCTAGCTGATGCTGAGAGGATTGGGTTCTAGTCATGTGGTGATGGGCTGGTCTATCAGAGTGAGAACTGAGCGATCTCTGCCATACCCATAGCTTACTCTGACTGTTCCTTTAAATTATATATTTTCTAGATCTCAAGTGACGGCGTCTTTTACGTGGATTGACCTCCCAATCTACCAAGATTGGAAGCCAAAGCGTCACATTTTTCCCTTGCCCCTCAACTTTCTCTTCATAATTGCTGAGGGGCACAGGGCCCTGGGTGGGGCTTTGGTTTCCCGGGCGTTTCCGCACCCTCCTCAGCTCCCCGCCATGGAGTGGCTTCGGTCACCCAGGCTTTATTGTGGTCGGCAGGGAGGGTTCTGTGGGGGCGCTCGGTTATGGCCTTGGAATTGCTCGGGGCCTTGGGGCTGTTCGGCCAGGCAGCTTGGGGAACAACAACAGCAACAACAACAACCGCATCAATAAATACAACCACTACCACAATAACTACAACTTCTACAATAA
>CM064498.1:17044400-17123294 GCA_032716605.1 Paralithodes platypus
ACAACAACTACCCAACGTTGTCAAACAGCCGCCAAGGTAAATGCTACAAACGGCTTGTGCTTGTTGCTGCATTGGTTTACAGACTAGAACAGTTTATTTATATTTGTTTTATTTATTTATTCATATATATATATATATATATTATTTTTTTTGTGAGCGGATGATGAGCAACCTATCACTTTTGCCACTACAGAGTGGAATACTATACAATACGATTTTTTTTTTAACGAGTTACAACCTCTGAAAACAAAGTACAGCAATATAATAATTGCTACAAGGAATACAGCCTTCCAAGCACTTACTACACTCATTATCACATGCATTAACCTAAGAAGTGCGCATGGGGGTATGAGACACCAGACTCCTGTGCTGACATATTTGAGCTGTTCCCATCACTAACATCGTTATTTTACCATAAACATAACATTAATACTTATCCATATGCGCCTATTATAGGTTGATTATAAAGGTATTAACCTGTTAAAACAATAAAACAAGTGGAAACAGTGTTTGGATGGTCAAAATCGGCGATACAGGCCGGGAGTTACATAATGTATGGCTGAGGCAACCTCCCTGCCCTCCACCCCTCCCCTTGTCTTTTTTTTTTTTTTTTTTCTATGTGATTGAGGGAGGCAAAGGCATAACTGCCTATAGCGAGTGCCTCCCCCATAGTTGAAAGAGTGACAGGGCCAAAATCAAGGGACGTTCGAGCCAAAATGCCTGGACACACGGAGTTTGAAGCAATTTAAGTCATAGGAAGAGGGAAAGACTGATTCTGGGAGAGAGTTCCAGAGCTCAGATGTTGAGTAGAAGAAAGTTTGAGAGTAACGTTTCACTCTTGGGTTGGAGAGTTGCACAGAGTAGGGGTGGGATTGAGTTGCAAGACGGGTACCACGTGCCCTACGTAAAGGAGGTGGTATGCACTGGGATAGCTCTGAGGAACACTGATTATTATAGTAGCGATAGAATAGCGAGAGAGATGCAACATTGCGGCGGAGAGAGAGAGATTGCAGAGAGTTGGTGAGTGGACGGGAGTTAATGATACGAAAGGCCTTCCTTTCAACTTTGTCTAGGAGAGCGGTGTGAGAGGAACCTCCCCACACATGTGAACAATACTCAATGCAAGGGCGCACTATGCCCCTGTACAGAGCAAGAAGCTGTGCAGGGAAAAAGAACCCCCTAAGGCGGTTGAGCACACCCAGCTTCTGGGAGGCTGCCTTAGCAAGACTGGTAATATGGTCCTTCCAAATGAGAGCAGAAGAAAAAGAGACACCAAGAATATTGAGAGAAGATGAAGGGTTGATTTTTGTATTGTTGAAGAATAAGGGATAGTCCGCTGGGAGATCCTGACGGGTAGATAGATGGAGAAATTGGGTTTTGGAAGGAAGCATTAAAGTTAACAAGGTTTTCTCTGCCCCAATTGGAAATAGTATTTAGGCTAGATCAGAATTTAAGAGTTCTATGGCTTCATTACGTTTGTCGTTGAAAGGATTGCTGGCTGGGGCGTTACTGAAAAACTAATGGAGTAGATGTAAGGTTGAGTCGTCTGCGTATGAATGGATGGGAATTAAGGTAGCAGTTAAGGAGATCATTTATAAAAATTAGAAAGAGAATAGGAGATAGGACAGAGCCCTGAGGAAACACCGGAGTTTATAAGGTGAGGAAGTGAACAAAGTGAACAATGGCCGTCCACAACCGCAGCTATGGAACGGCCGGAAAGGAAATTAGAGACAAAGGCACAGATGGAGGGATAGAAACCGAAGGAGGGTAGTTTAGAAATTAACGAATTTATGCCAGAATCTATCGAAGGCTTTCGATAATGTCTAGTGCAATAGAAAAAGTCTCACCGAAGTCCCGAAAGGAGGATGACCAAGAGTTAGTAAGATATGAAAGAAGATCACCAGTAGAGCGACCCTTAAGGAAGCCATACTGGCGATCTGAGAGCAGATTATGAGAAGAGAAATGCTTAAGAAATTTGGAAGCAAGAATAGTTTCAAAAACTTTAGAAAGACAAGAGATAAGAGCAATTGGACGATAGTTGGAGGGTTGAGAGCGGTCACCCTTCTTTGGGACAGGTTGAATGTGAGCAAACTGTCTGGAGAGACACTGTTCCGCAATAGTCTCTCTCTCGCTCTTTCCCACGCTTGGTAACAGTGATGACAACGCCATGCTACCAACTCCCTAATGTTAGCACGAAAATAAACCACAGAATAAGGGAATAACAGGGAAAATAGGTGATAACTGAAGGAGGGGAGGAAAGTGGGGAAGGAGGGGAGGTGGAGGAATGATATTTGGCATGGCCCAGGGGCAAAACAAAATAAAAAAATAAAAAAATAAAAACAAAAAAAACATTTTTTTTTGGGTGTTTTAAACGGATTTTCTTTTTTTCCCTTACACTTAAGAGTCTTCCCGCAGTCCGCCGGGGGAACTCTTAAGAGTCTCCCCGCAGTTCCCGGGTTAAGGGGGAATGGTTCACTTTTTGGTCGATTTTGTCATGCAATCATCATTTTTCTAGTTTCCTCCCTAGACCTAGATCAAACTTTAAAAACATCCATTGGATCTATATTGTAGATTAATTTGAAGAAAAGTTCGGTAGAAATATGTCCCGGGGCCGCTTCTTCCAAAATTACAGGCTCACTATCGTTTGCCAGGAAAAAATCGACACCTAAATAGCACGAAAGGTCTTAATAATGACAAGGAAATGGGGCAGAAGATCTTAAAATCGACAAACTAATGGTGCAAACATCTTGAAATCTGAAAGCTAATGGGGCTAAGCATGAGGGAGAAGGGGATCTAGAAAAACGATCCATCTCCCCTTAAATCACCTACGCTAACTATAATAATAACTACAAGTCATTACAACTATAGCTACAACCGCTACAACGATAACTACTGTACGTCAATATTTACGATCATAGTCAATTAAAACAACAACGATAACATTACAGAAATAACTAACCGTAACATTAATCAAAATAACTACAATAACCGCAACTACAATGGCGGGTGCCCGACCCCGAAAGGCGGGTGCCCGACCCCGAAAGGGGTTGAAATAGGGGAGCTATCCCCCCACCAAAGGCGGCTTTCTAGGGCCTTTCCTAGCTGATGCTGAGAGGATTGGGTTCTAGTCATGTGGTGATGGGCTGGTCTATCAGAGTGAGAACTGAGCGATCTCTGCCATACCCATAGCTTACTCTGACTGTTCCTTTAAATTATATATTTTCTAGATCTCAAGTGACGGCGTCTTTTACGTGGATTGACCTCCCAATCTACCAAGATTGGAAGCCAAAGCGTCACATTTTTCCCTTGCCCCTCAACTTTCTCTTCATAATTTCTGAGGGGCACAGGGCCCTGGGTGGGGCTTTGGTTTCCCGGGCGTTTCCGCACCCTCCTCAGCTCCCCGCCATGGAGTGGCTTCGGTCACCCAGGCTTTATTGTGGTCGGCAGGGAGGGTTCTGTGGGGGCGCTCGGTTATGGCCTTGGAATTGCTCGGGGCCTTGGGGCTGTTCGGCCAGGCAGCTTGGGGAACAACAACAGCAACAACAACAACCGCATCAATAAATACAACCACTACCACAATAACTACAACTTCTACAATAATAACTACACTACCAATTACAACAATACTCACAATCACAACATCAAATCAAACAACAATAACTACAACAACTTGGTGATGGGTTGGTCTATCAGAGTGAGAACTGAGCGATCTCTGCCATACCCATAGCTTACTCTGACTGTTCCTTTTACTTATATATTTTCTAGATCTCAAGTGACGGCGTCTCTTCCGTGGATCGACCTCCCAATCTACCAAGATTGGAAGCCAAAGCGTCACATTTTTCCTTTGCCCCTCAACTTTCTCTTCATAATTGCTGAGGGGCACAGGGCCCTGGGTGGGGCTTTGGTTTCCTGGACGTTTCCGCACCCTACTCAGCTCCCCGCCATGGAGTGGCTTCGGTCACCCAGGTTTTGTTGTGGTCGGCAGGGAGGGTTCTGTTGGGACGCTCGGTTATGGCCTTGGCCTTGCTCGGGGCCTTGGGGCTGTTCGGCCAGGCAGCTTGGGGAACAACAACAACAACAACAACAACGACCTCAATCATAACTAATCTGAGCTTAGCTACAATCGCTAAAATCATATCAGCCACTATTTTCATATCTACAAGTAATACAATACAAAAACAACAACCATTACCTTCATAGATACAAAAACATTAACAATCACAATTACAACACCTACTACAAACACCACTACAACAACCACAACTACCACTACCATTATTTATACAACCACCGCTAAAATCATAACTACAACAACCTATGCAATTACAACTATAACAGCCACTATAATCATGATTACAACAACGGCTATAATCATAAATACCACAATTACTGCAATCACATCAACAACAACCACTACAATCACAAATACAATTAACATTACAATTAAATGTTTATATACATGCACTATAGTTACAGCAGCCAGTACAATCATAAATACAGTGACAAATAAAGGTACAATTTAATTAGCCACTAGAAAAACAACTACAGTATCAACTAAATTTACAACCACCACTAAAACTACTGTACAACAATCCCTACATAACGTGCTTAAGGGAGCCCACCTCACTTTTTTTATCTTTCTCTCCCTCTCTCTTTGGCTTGTATCCATTCGGCCCCAATCAGCTTACTGTTTTAAGACTTTTACCCCCATCCAGGTGTCAATATTTTCCTGGCGAGCAGTAGCGAGCCAGCATATATATATATTTTTGTTTTGACAGCAAGCTAAATTTGTACATTTTTTTATAGAAAAATTTCACCGGCGAAGCCGGATTTCTCCATACAATGCTGGCTCGCTATCGCTCGCCAGGAAGATATCGACACCTGGATGGAGATAAACGTCTTAAAACAGTTGGCTGAATGAGGCCGAATGAATACAAGCCAGGGAAAGAGAAAAAAGGAGAGAAAGAGAAAAAAAGCAGGTGACCCCCCTTGATATATCCAGTGCAATAACTACATAAGCACCGCAACATAGACGACAACCACTAAAGCCAATAACACCAATAACCACAACAACAACAACAATCACTAACTCACAACACAATCTACCTTAGTTGGTTTGCTTGTGCTCGTTGGTTGCGGTTCTGCTTTCGTCTCCTTCTCTTCTATGTTGTCTGCTGCATTTTCTTTCTGTCTCTCTTCATGTGTCTCTTTATCTTGTTCTTGTTTGTATTTCTCATTATCCGCTTGTTCATCAGTCTCTCGGTCTGACTTTTCCTCTCTTATACTTACCATACCTTCCTCTTCGTTTACATTTTTTAGTTGTAGGGTAGGAGACGCTGACTTTCCATCGGCGCCTTGCTCTGTTGTTTCTTCACCTTCTGTTTCTTCTTTGCGGTTGCCGTCATATGAAGTTTCTTGGTCAAAGGTACCGGGACTTTCACCCGTATACTCTAACTCATCTATTCCTTGTATATTTCCAGCAAGGTTCTTTTCATTTACATTCATTCTCTCTGTGCTTTCATTCTCTGATTGATATTCTGTGTTGCTTTGTACTCTTCTATCATCGCTTCTTTCATTCTCCTCTTGCACTCTTTTGCATTCAACATTCATTTCGGCTTCAAAGCTTTCATCTTTCATTAATATATCTCTTGTTGCAGCTTCATCCCGTCCTTCATTGGTCTCACTCGTTGGTTCGCTCAATTCATCCGTTTTTTCTTTCCCACCCTTTTTTCCATCACTGTTTTCGTTTAAACTAGTTCTCTTTTCATTGTCTTCAGGTATTCGTTCATCATTTACGTCATTTTTTTCAATGCATTCAGATATTTCTTCCATGGAACCAATCTTTCCGCCGCATTCAATCTTCCCTTCATTGCTAACATTCTTTTCATTGCATTCTACTTGTACTCCACCAAAACATGTTTTACCACTGATCTCATTGCTACCAAGAATTCCTTTATATTCTCCTGTTGCTTCACTAACAGAGGCCTTTTTCCTGCTATCTTTAATTTTGACAGTGGACTCTGCAATCACCCCACGAACAAAACTCTCCACCTTCTTTTTGTCACTCAATATTTGTGTGTTATCATTCGCACTAGTGACGTCAACCTTCCTTTCAGAAGCATCATTGCCTCCAGTTTTTGCTTCACTATATTTTATTTTCGCAACATCCATCTCTCCTTCGCCGTATGATATATTTCTTTCATAGCGCTCCTTTCTTCTCTTTACAAGCCCTCTACCTCTCTTCACACCTACCTTTTGTCCACCGTCTTCAACCTTGCTCTCCTTGTTCTCCCTCTTACCAGCCCTTTTGCTATCATGTATTATTCTACGATAAAGCTCCTTGCCTTCATGACTTATTTCATGACAGTCACCCTTAGCTTCTTTGTCAACATTCTTCTTTTGTTCATTGATATGATAAGATTTCTCGTTGCTTTTTATTCTGTCGCTACAAATATATTTAGCTTTGCTCTCTTTGTCTGTCCCCTTATTAACAAATCCACTTCGTATATTTTTTTTCTTGCTTTTTTCATTATCACCCTGTCTTTCCTTGTCTCTATTTGCTTCATGGCTGTCAAGAATATTTTTACTTATTTCATTCTTCTCGTCCTTGCCATTTCTCTTTTCACTAGGTCTACTTCCGACATTGAATTCAAGCTCACTTCTAACTCTCTTGTTTCTTTCTTTATTAATGCCGTTTCCCTGGTTTAAATTCCTACTATCACGACCTTCTGGTTTGCTTTTCCTGCTAGCACTATTATCTAACTCGCCTCTACTTTTATCACTATTTTCTTGGCAGTTACCACTTTGTTCTTTATCATCTACTTTACCTATGCTGCTATTTATGTCACTGTTCTTGCTGTCATCTATCTTATGTCTCCTTCTATCACTCCTTCCTGTACTATTATCCAGCTTATTCCTCCTTCTAACACTCCTGTCTTCATTCCTGCCACTACTTTCATTCCCCTTACAACTGCCTTTACATTCAACAACTCTCTCGCCTCCAACCACTCTGACACCATCCCAAACCTGACCTCCCACATCGATGGTGTAGTGGTTCTGGTAGTAGTGGCGAGTGTGGTAGTTGTGGTAGGCGTGGTATATGGGGTCGAGGTGTGTGGTAGTGTAGTGGTGGTAGATGACGAGTGTGGTGGTGCAGTGTGGTGGTGGAGGTGGTTCTGGTTCTGTGGTGGAGTCACAATCGCCTTTCTTCACTCCATCTGAATGTATGGGAGTTAAAAGTCAGTTAGTGTGAGGAAATCTGTAATAATGTTTATTAAAAAAAAAATAGTTTTCATAACAGGTGATGGAATAGTTAGTAGCCTCCAACACGCGCAAAAAGTAACATAATGAATAATTCAGCCAACTTATTTGTACCTATATAGCGATCTATAACATCTATTTATCTGGCCAGTCAATATTACACAGAAACGGCTTTGTTTACTTTTCTAAATTGATTAGATTTTAGATTGCTAACCAAGTTGAATTGTGTATGTATTTGCCTGACCAAACCAAAGTTGATACTTCTTATTCTAACTAAGTTTAAGATGAGGCATATCTACTGGCAAATCGAAATTGGAGGTCATTTATTGTCCGAAATGGTAAATATAAAGAGCTGAGTGTGTTAGTTCCATCAGCCTCCCCATCCAAGAACTGAACCTTGGCCAGATAAGTCACAACACTACATTCATTAACCTCTACACCATAGAGATAATGATAATGCCACCTAATTATGAGAAGTACTTAACCACTCTAACCAGAAAACTTTTGCTTTTACTTTATCAAGGGAAGATTTTTTATTGATTGATTATTTAATTGATTAATGCTTTTATTTATTTATTTATTTATTAGTTTCTTCCCTAGACCTCCATCGAGGTTAAAAAAATATCTCCCAAGACTCCCTTTCGAGATAAATGTGTGCATTTTTCGGTAGAAATATGCCCCAGTCAATGGCCGGGGCGATTGTCTTAAAATCTCAAAACTAATGGGGCTAAGCATGAGGGAGAAGGAGGTCCAGAAAGCCCCCCCCCCCCCTTAAATCGTCTTGAGAGCTAGATTTAAAAAAAAAAATCATGTAGTTGAAAGTTTTCATGGCGGCCACTGTACATCAGTCAGAATAGATTGGATGAGAGGGAAAAATTCCGGCAATATATTTTTTTCATACTGTTTCGGGCTACACAAAATGTCTTTCTTCCCTCTGGAGATGGATTCTGTGTAGCCTAAAACGTTTGGAGTATATGTAGAGTGACTCGTAGACACAGATTGAGGAATGAAGAGATACGTAGGAGAGTGGGACAGCAGGAACCCTTGTCAGCCAGGGTGGATAAAAGGGTGCTGTGCTGGTATGGATATGTTGAGCGAATTGGAGATGAAAGGCTTACATAGAGAATAAATGAGTCAGATACAAGGGGAGGTAGACGGATAGGAAGACCTCCATTGAGATGAAGAGATTGTGTAGTACAAGCAATGGAATACTGTACAGTATATACAGTATAGACTGTAGAGCAGGTAAGAGAAATGGTAATAAATGGGAATGAATGGAGAATGCTTGTGAATAGATGAGTGATAACACAGTCGGGAGAGGGGGTCGGGCGCCAGTTGGACTAGACAATAGTCCGTCAGGCACCTGGCAGGGAGCCGGCATATATGAAGGGTCATGCCTGGATGTGAGGTGGGGGGGCATTGTGGTGTGCTCCGCTGTGTTTCTGCCTGATGAGACCGGAACTTCTCCGGGAGGTCTGGGGCCGGGGGAGTGCTGGAAACCCTTAGTGATCCTTGGTCTCTGGGTCTTCTCCTGGGCGACCTAGATGTGTGTGAATTTATATCACATATATATATATTTTTGTTTTGTGTGTTGTCCCTGCTCGGGCTCTGTCTCGAGTTGGTCACCCCCAGCTATGGGGTATGTGCCTGAGTAAATGCATACATACATACATACATACAAACAATGATACCCAGAATAAAATGAAAGTGCGATCTAGTTTACTGAAAGGGTTAACTATGCTTTGTCTAAGTGAAAGTTTTACACATGCTTTGTTTGAGTGAAAGCCTTAACTATACTATGTTTGAGTGAAAGCCTTAACTATACTATGTATGAGTGAAAGACTTAACTATACTATGTATGAGTGAAAGCCTTTTAACTATACTATGTATGAGTGAAAGACTTAAGAATACTATGTATGAGTGAAAGCCTTAACTATACTATGTATGAGTGAAAGACTTAACTATACTATGTATGAGTGAAAGCCTTAACTATACTATGTATGAGTGAAAGACTTAACTATACTATGTATGAGTGAAAATCTTAACTATAATATGTATGAGTGAAAGCCTTAACATACTATGTCTTAGTGAAATCCTTAACTATAGGCTACTGTGTCTGAGTGAGAGCCTTAACTATACTGTCTGAATTAAAGTCTTAACTATTATATGTGTGAGTAAAAGTCTTAACTATACTATGTCTGAGTGAAATCCTTAACTATACCATGTCTAAGTGAAAGCCTTAACTATACTATGTGTGAGTGAAAGCCTTAACTATACGATGTCTAAGTGAAAGCCTTAACTATACTATGTGTGAGTGAAAGCCTTAACTATACTATGTCTAAGTAAAAGCCTTAACTATACCATGTGTGAGTTGTTGTTGTTGTTGTTGTTCCCTAAGCTGCCTGACCGAACAGCCCCAAGGCCCCGAGCAAAGCTAAGGCCATAACCGAGCGCCCCCACAGAACCCTCCCTGCTTACCACAATAAAGCCTGGGTGACCGAAGCTACTCCATGGCGGGGAGCTGAGGAGGGTGCGGAAACGCCCGGGAAACGTGTGAGTGAAAGCCTTAACTATACTATGTCTAAGTGAAAGTCTCAACTATACTGTGTCTGAGGGAAAGTCTTAATTATACTTTGTCTAAGTGAAAGTCTTAACTATACTGTGTCTGAGTGAAAGTCTTAACAATTCTACGTCTAAGTGAATCTTAACTATACTACGTCTAAGTGAAAGTCTTAACTATACTATGTTTGAGTGAGAGCCTTAACTATACTATGTCCCACCGTTTGTGAGTGTAAGGTTGTCAGTAGTAGTAGTGGAGGCCCCGCAGGCAACACACAGAGGGGGTGAGTGTAGGAGTTCCTGGAAGAGACTCGCTTCACTCACTGGCTGGCCGGGACACACCAAGGTAGACGGTCCCTCACACACACCAGTACTCTGAAAAGAAATTAATTATCAGGAAGAGAAATTATGTAAATAATCCATAATAGGATGAACACTACATTAAAAGTCAATCAGGAAGTAGCCAATTCCAAAGTATTCTATGACTATGGCGAATCAACAATTCCTTGGATAAAAAAGAGAAGAAACAGAAAAAAAGCAGCACAAACAAAAGACACAAGTGTCGGTTAAACATGGGAAATACTTCAAACGATCTTCAGTCACCCATCATTCCCCTAAATTTCAGCTTCACCTCCAGTTACAAAATGTCCACAGCACAGCCACTTCATAACAACAATTTTAAACAATTTGCATTACGGATCTCTAGTTATTCATAAAATATGGCAATTACTTTGCTTTATCCAACCGTATTCACACTTTGATACACATTGATATACCATATCATACCATCTGCATGGCCTTCCTTATCCTGTATCATTTTCAAATACACTTTAACTTATGTGTTTTGCATTTTTTTCTTTCTTAATTACTAGAGAGAACCAAAGTTTAGATTATTGAGTTGGGAATTTTTTAGCTAAACGGTACATAAAGTTTCACAACTCCATGCATGTAGGGAAGAAACGCTGTGTTCTACCTTCCTCGTATTATATATACATATATATATATATATATATATATATATATATATATATATATATATATATATATATATATATATATTGAGTGGAAGCTACCTATACTGCTGTTTGCGGATGATACAGTTCTGATGAGTGATAATGAATGGGAGTTGCAGGGTCTGGTAAATGAGTTTGGAAAAGTGTGCGAAAAACGGAATTTGAAGGTAAATGAGGGGAAGAGCAAGGTTATGGTCTTCGAAAGGGGTGAAGTCACAGAGTGTGAGGTGAAGCTGAACGGTCAGGCTATGGAGATCGTCAACTCTTTTAAGTATCTGGGCAGTGTGTTGAGTAAAGATGGGACTATGGATGAAGAAGTGCGGGAGAGGGTACAACAGGGGAAGAGGGTTGTAGGAACACAAAAAGCAGTAACAAGAAATAGGGTGGTCAGTATGGAAGTGAAGAAGTCCTTGCATGACAGTGTGGTAATCCCGACACTGACTTACGGAAGCGAAGCATGGACGTTGGTTGAGAGACTCAGACCAAGAGTGAGAGCAGTGGAAATGAATTACTTAAGGAGTGCATGCAGAGTTACATGGAGGGATAGACAGACTAATGAGGAAGTAAGAAGGAGGTGTGGTGTGGAGGTAGATGTGCTGGAAAGTGTGAAAAGGAACAACTTGTAATGGTTCGGCCATATGGAACGTATGAAAAGCGAGAGAATGACTAGGAGGGTGTACGAGAGCGAGGGGGAGAGGTAGACCGAATGAGAGGTGGAAGGATGGAGTGAGGAAGTACATGAACGAAGGCGGTGCTGGTTGGGGGGAGGGGCGTCGACTGACTGAGGACAGAGGTGCATGGGGGCGGTTCGTTCATGGCCACCCCTTCGGGGATCACGGCGTCAGGCAATAGATAGATAGATAGATAGATAGATAGATAGATAGATATATATATAAAATGAATACCTTGTTATGTACTAGTTTCTTTGTGCCATAGTTCGTAGAATTAACTAAATCTGAATGATGTATTATCGGATAGATTGTGGAGAAATGTGTCGAACGAAAAGTGGAGAAGGGTGTCTTCAGAGAGCATGATCACATACCTAGAACCAGGCGAGAAATTCCGACGCCCATCCTCTTATAACTAAAATAACGACTTGAATAGAACAATCGAGCTGATATTGCTATCATCAATTAAAAAATAGTCAACCACAAAATATGTGTGGAAATTTACATTATGTATGCTCGAGCTCTCCTGAGTTACAAGAGGTTACTTATCACGATTTCTCGCCTTGTCGTTGTGAACAGATAAAGGTACGGGTTTCAAAATGCTATTAACAATATTACTCACCTGGAAGTAGTCATCGTCGTGTTCATAGTCACAGAGAGCACGACTGAAAACGAATAATAAGTATAAATGTAATTAACATTATAAAGGGATAGAATACTGATCACTAAGCACTAGACCCTCTTGCTTTGGCTTTAAAAATATTTGTATCATCCAGACTATTAATTGTTTTTGTACTTTTCGTGCAATAAAAAACCGCCTTGCTAGATCTCTGCAAGATAGTAAATATGCTCCCCCCTCAAAGCCCCTTTAAGTTAATATACGTTCATCAGATTCCCTTCAAATTGTATGACTTAGAGAGAGAGAGAGATACTGACTGTGGTGTAGGAGGACTGGCGGGCGAGTTAGTGTCTCTGGTAAGGGTCAGAGAGGTGGTGGGACTGGATGACTTAGAGATCATGCCCATTTCAGCCTCCTTAGATCTGTAAGGGAATTTTTGTATTTAGAAACATATAAAGCTGAAATTAAAATAAAATATCAATGATCTATTATATAAATACATCTGTTTGTTAGACATTCCTGTCATTTCGAGATATTCTTGAGAACATGATATACAGAAAAGTTATACAATACATTTTTAAGTATTTTGTAATAATCATTGGAGTTCAGAACAAAAAATGGTTCTCATCTCAAGCAAATGTCCTTTCCGTAGGGGACTCTTCAGTTAGTTTTAGTTATTGTCTCCTGCATCAGCAGTACTTTTTCCTCTTCCCCCAGCTTCATCCTCCTTCTCAATTATGTCCCATTTCATCTTCATTGTCTTCTGATCATCCTTCTGTGCTGGTTGTTGTTGTTGTTGTTGTTCCCTAAGCTGCCTGGCCGAACAGCCCCGAGTCCCTGACTAAGGCCATGGCCACGATTGGGCTTTCCCACAGAGCTCTCATTGAGTGTAGATTGTGTTGTTGGTGTAAGTGGTTGTGTGAAATGCAGTCTTCTATGATGTGTTTAATGGTATGGGGTGCTGTGTTACATCCCGGGCAGGAGTCGACAACGGAGTCATCCAGTCTCTTCTGATAGCTCAGGAGAGCTAGATGGTGTCCGCATCTCAGCCTGGCCAGGTGGACTCTGTCCTCGCGAGGAAGGGAGGATTCGGAAGGATGGATTTCGGGAGGTCGTGCATGCAGCTGCGTGTTGTCTGTGAGCGAGTGGATGGATCGGTGAGAGACATGAGTATGGATGCGCTTCCGGAAGTGTTTGTGTAGTGTTTCTTGGAGGCAAGTGTTGTGCAGGTGAAGTGGGTCCAGTTCCCGCATGAATTGCAGAGAACTGATCCCTTAGTATGGCGACTCGAAGTGATGGGTTTTGAGCAAGTTGGACATATGTATGTGTACGTGGGTCCTGGGTTGCTCTCAATGTCTCCGGCTAGAAGAAGTCTTCGAGAAATGACAGCCGGAGAGTCATTTCTCGGTGTAGGAAAAACTGTGTGATGTGTGTGTGTGGTGTGAGAGGTGTGGAAATTCCCGGCGCGACCGAAGCCGCTCCAAGGACCCGTGCCTCCAGGGAGGGGGCAGGGGATGGTTGTGACGGTTTGGCTCCCGAAACTGCTCCCCGCGGCCGGCATCCGGTTTTCCTCCACTGGTCGTTGATTTTGTCTTCGGCAGTGGAGGGTCGGCAGCCATCCGCAGTTGGCAGTCTCGGGAGGTGGCCCCACGGCGTAGACGCCGCCACATCAGGACCTTAGATCTGTGCTGGTTATTGTACCTTGTCGCTTTATTCAATCTTTTGGCTGATGGGAACCATTGCCTCCCTGGACTGTGACCAGTGGCTCCCACTGGAGGGAAATGGCTCCCACTGTGGTTGACTCTGGGCCCGGCAAATCCTTATATTTCTTTGAGGTACCTTCGTGGGCCTCACCTTCCCTCTCAATGACCTGGGTCACCTTCATCCTCTGGGGGGTAGTTTGGCTTCCCCATCCTCGCCTCTTCTCATCGACACGCTGCTTCTTCCTGCCAGATGTTATCATTAATCGCTTCACCTCTCCATTTCGTCTTTCCCGTACCAGAAGTGTTGATACCCCTTGTGTGCACAGGTATGGAATGAATGAAATGGAGAGACGAAGTGCTTAACGATAACATCCAGCAGAAACAAGCAGTGTGGCGAGGAGAAGAGGAGAGGATGGGGAAGCCAAACCTCCTGGTTCCTTGGCATTTGGGACTCCTGTTTTCAGGGAGGCCACTGTGACTAGATCCACACTGTGGTAGGGTACATGGAGTATTTTACACTGTCTTTCAACTCAATAATAACATAAATACAGAAAAATACATGTCTAATTCTAAAGAGATAAATTTAAATTGATCTTGGATTTGGTGGAGTCGAAGCGTCAAATACGTAGCATCTACGTTCTTACATTACATTGCATTACATTAATGAAGGTAACGCACCAGGCGACAAAGGCCATATGGCACGAAATGTTTAAAGACGGGAAGTAAGTTAACTAAATATCATCGAGAACTCTAACATGATGAAGGAAGGACATAATGCGGGAGATAGAGAACGAGGGAGATTCAGAAAGAATATCAGCAAGACATGGGGGCCGGCAGAGGAAAGTCAGAAAAGGGAAGAAACGCGTGCGGGCAACGGAAAATAAGGGGCAAACGAGGAAAAGATGGGAGACAGAAAGCTGAACGGCACAGCGCGAGCAAAGAGTCGGAGGAGAACGGGACATTAAAAACGAATGGGTAAGTCTGGTGTGGCCTATGCGGAGACGGGCCAAAGCCGTCTCCCATCGGCGATTACGGTGGGAGGGATCAGACCACTCAGAAACGGACGGTTTGACAGAACGAAGTTTATTAACGGAGATAGTGGACCACTGAGTCTGCCACCTCGACCAAAGAAACCTGGACAAGGCAGGGAAGAAATCAGAGGCCGGGACAGCAAGTGAGGAGCGGGTACCCCGCACGGCAGCAGAACGAGCAAGGCAATCAACCCGCTCATTACCGCAAACGCCAACGTGACTGGGAACCCAGCAAAAATGTACAAGCTTTTTGCGGACGGAAAGGCGGAAAAGCCATTCCTGAATGGAAAGAACTAAAGGGTGTAGAGCAGGGGAGGACTGTAATAGAAGTAGAGCACTGTGAGAATCAGAGAACAAAGTAAAGGACGAGGAGGGGAAGGAACACATAAAACGGAGGGCAATAAAAATAGCATAAAGTTCAGCAGTTAAAATACTGGCAACGGAAGGCAAAGAATATTGGTACGAGCAAGTGGGAAAAAGGACGGCAAACCCAACGCCTACCGACGTCTTGGAGCCATCAGTAAACACAGGAGTGGTTGTAGCGTGAAGAGAGAGGTGATCTAAGAAACGAGACCGAAGAATGAGGGGAGAAGTAGAGGACTTGGAACAAGGGAGGATGGAAGGGCAAACCGAAGGACGAGGTAAAAGCCAGGGGGGAAAAGAGCAAAAGCGGAAAGGGAGGACGTTAGAAACAGGGAAAGAGCACGATGCGAGCAGCGAGAGCATGTGGACAGAAAACGGAGAACCAAGACGGGGGTGAGACGAAAAAGTAGCAACGACCGAAGGGGGAAGGGAAAGATGTGAAGATGGGAATTGTTGAAGGCGAGCGTAAGAACGAAGGGACAGGAGAGCCCGACGGCGATAAAGAGAAGGGAAACCAGACTCAGCATAGAGGCTTTCAACAGGAGAGGAACGAAAAGCACCAAGGGTAAGACGAAGACCAGAGTAATGAACAGAATCAAGAGCATGGAGAACGGAATCAGAGGCTGAAGAGTAAACTTGACAGCCATAATCCAACTTAGAGAGGACAAGAACCGTATGAAGCCAAAGAAGAAGCGCTCGATCAGCACCCCAAGTGAGGTGGGACAAGGACTGAAGAAGGCGGAGGCGGAGTAAGGCAGCAACCTTTACGTTCTTACAAAACTGTGCAATGAGCATCAAGATCATAGATTCTACACACCAGAATTCATGCTCAATTTTGTATATATTTGCACTAAACCTGGGCCACATGGACGGTGTGGTCTGTGTTGCCATAGCATAGATGACAACCACAGCTTGTTTAGAGAATACAATAAATCTGCGAGCCTATGTGGAAAGACTACGCAGACTGCGGATAAATAGCCAGGCTGTAAAATTACCCAACGCTAGTAAAATCACAGCTTTCTATGTTTCGCAATGCTGTAGAGGTTAAAGAATATCGACCAAAAGAAAGTAAATGGGTTCTAGAAGCATAGATTAAAGCAAAATTTATGTTCAGCAAAAAGGGGGGTCAGCGAGGTGCCATGTAATATTTACCCCAAAATCAATTCTGCTTTTATATATAAAAAGTTTTTAGCCAATTTATGTCTGAGTACATATACAATTTTTGGGAAAAATATACACCTCCCCGCCTGCCGTGGGAGGAAATGCTACAGTCGTGGTCAGGAATACTTGAGTACCTCCTAAGGATGAAAACATGACGGTGACCATTAACCTGACAAGCGCTAAATAGACCTAGGGGCTAGGGTAGTTATTTTATTTTATTTTTTATTTTTTTTTTTTTATTTTTTTTTCTATGTGATTGAGGGAGGCAAAAGGCATAACTGCCTATAGCGAGTGCCTCCCCCATAGTTGAAAGAGTGACAGTGCCAAAATCAAGGGACGTTCGAGCCAAAATGCCTGGACACACGGAGTTTGAAGCAATTTAAGTCATAGGAAGAGGGAAAGACTGATTCTGGGAGAGAGTTCCAGAGCTCAGATGTTGAGTAGAAGAAAGTTTGAGAGTAACGTTTCACTCTTGGGTTGGAGAGTTGCACAGAGTAGGGGTGGGATTGAGTTGCAAGACGGGTACCACGTGCCCTACGTAAAGGAGGTGGTATGCACTGGGATAGCTCTGAGGAACACTGATTATTATAGTAGCGATAGAATAGCGAGAGAGATGCAACATTGCGGCGGAGAGAGAGAGATTGCAGAGAGTTGGTGAGTGGACGGGAGTTAATGATACGAAAGGCCTTCCTTTCAACTTTGTCTAGGAGAGCGGTGTGAGAGGAACCTCCCCACACATGTGAACAATACTCAATACAAGGGCGCACTATGCCCCTGTACAGAGCAAGAAGCTGTGCAGGGGAAAAGAACCCCCTAAGGCGGTTGAGCACACCCAGCTTCTGGGAGGCTGCCTTAGCAAGACTGGTAATATGGTCCTTCCAAATGAGAGCAGAAGAAAAAGAGACACCAAGAATATTGAGAGAAGATATAGGGTTGATTTTTGTATTGTTGAAGAATAAGGGATAGTCCACTGGGAGATCCTGACGGGTAGATAGATGGAGAAATTGGGTTTTGGAAGCATTAAAGTTAACAAGGTTTTCTCTGCCCCAATTGGAAATAGTATTTGTGCATTTCTAGCCTTGGATTCTGACAGAATTCGTTATATTTACAATATAGAGCATTATTTGTTATCGGTATGCTTTTATTTTACATATATGATGTATATATGAACCTTCAAGAGTGCTAAAATAAATGGGAAAAGCATTTGGGTGGTGAAAAACGAAGATATTGGCCACCCGGTCATAATCTCAGGCGAGAGAGAGCCACAGGCAACCCTCCTCTCTCGCTGTCTGTGAGGTAACTTAGACGAGCGGGGCGGTGTGGGCCGGTGTCTGGGTGTTGCATAACGATCTTTTATGCAACCCACTTGTGCTACATTATCGCGGGAGAGAAAAATAACCGATAAATGATGATAATAAGAGGAAAAATAGGTGATAATTGAGGAGGGGAGGGAGGGGGGAATAAGGTGGGGGAGGGGGGTGGGGGAGATTTACATGGATGAGTACTGGAGGGGAATTATCTCACCTAGAGACAAATTCCTTTGTTTTGATAGGCCCTTTTTTTTATGGAAGGCTTTTTTTATGGTCTTGCTTCCGTGAGGCCTATCGCGTTCCCTATAGGAAGCCTTCCGTTAGGCCTATCGCGCTTGCCGCGTTAAGGGGGAATTAGTCGCTTTCTATGGACCTCCTTCTCCCTCATGTTTAGCATAATAGCTTTGAAATATTAAGACCTTTCGTGCCATTTAGGTGTCAATTTTTTCCTGGCGACCTGTAATTTTAAAGGAAACGGCTTTCGGCCAGGACATTTTTCTACCGAAAAATGTACAAATTTATCCTTTAAAGGTGGGGGCTCATGGGTTGAGGTAAACATGGAAAAATAATCGCCAACCTGCATATAATTATCTTGTAAAATGCAATGTCACTGTAATAATTATTAACAATGGTATAAAGGATTTTGCGGATCATCTATACCTGGCCTGTGACGTCATAGTGACGTCACACCAGTATCTTTAGCCTAGACTGGATGGTGGACTTACACTCTTGTGACGTCACAGGCCCGGTATAGACGATCCACAAAATCCTTTATACCATTGTTAATAATTATTACAGTGCCATTGCATTTTGCAAGATAATTATGTACAGCTTGGCGATTATCATTCCATGTTTATCTCAACCCATGAGCCCCCACCTTTAAGGGGGTCTAGGCGGTATTTGTTTAAGCTTGATGGAGGTTGAGCGAGGAAGCTAAAAAATATATTAAAAAATAAATATATGGGCCAAAAAACAAGCACTACCCCCTTAAGTAGTGAATCCTAGTAATTGGACCTTTGGGGCTCAAGCAGTTTATCAAAATAGTTGGTCAGTTTATCATAATTGTGCGGCTTGTGCCTCGAAGTCCATCAATTCCTGACCATGACTGTGCATACTTGATGTACTGACCTAAATATGATGGTCTTGATTCTTGATTTTATGGCTGTGAGGGCAAACTGACCTAAATATCTGAGGGACGGCTTGGTCTTGTTCGTCTCTGAGCTGCGTGTTGATGTTGCGCAGTAGATCCAGCTGGGTCACTAGGGTCTCTCTCTCCCGGGCTATACCCTCACTCACCTCAAGTACACATAGAGATAGAATGAGTTAGATAGTGTTATATGGTGCCAGTTGTTGTTAGTGCTATGTGATGCTATATGGCTGACAGAAAATACCCTCACTCACCTCAAGTACACATAGAGATATAATGAGTTAGAGAGAGTTATATGGTGCCAGTTGTTGTTAGATAGTGTTATGTGATGTTATAAGGTAGACAGAATATACCATCACTCACCTCAAACACACACACACACACACAAAGAGTTACGATGATAGTTTGTCAACATATCGAGACATTTGTGCACAGACATAATCTAGGTATCTGAACAGGAAGTAGATTATCTCGATTGACAGAAACCTTATAGAAGTTTACTTCAGAAGTAGCCAGACCAAAGTTATTGATTAATCTTGCTAGAAAAAGCTGTCATATGAATCCGTCTTTAGTGGGTGCATCATATTTGTTTTCAGCATAATGCTAATTGGTCTGAAAATTATGAGTATATGCTGATGATAATTCAGCCATTTCACATAATGTACAGTCGTGTTATATGATATTATAAACATCATACAGAAACAAAATTAACAGAACCTACACATTGCAAATACTCTCAATTATTATGTTCTCTCCAATAACTAACTTTACTCCTCAACTCGATTAATAAAATTAACAAACACATGTGGCAGTCCGGAGATTCGAACCCAGGACGCTCACACCGAAAATCAACACACTTATGCATTGCGCCACAAAGACAGTTAAAGAATGCTGCACAAGCCTACGATTTATTATGCAGTTTCGAATCCTGCATACCAATCTTAGCATGTACAATCATTCCAACTGCACTATCGGAGGCTATGAATAGGTGAATGGAAATAGTAATTAATGGGGCGCTTAACCCTAGGGAAGGCCTCTCGATAAACTACTACTGAACCAGAATTAATTATTATGTTCTCTCCACTAACCAACTTTACTCCTAAACTCGATTAATAAAATTAACAAACACATGTGGCAGTCCGGGGATTCGAACCCAGGGCGCTCACACCGAAAATCAACACACTTATGCATTGCGCCACGAAGACGGTTAAAGAATGCTGCACAAGCCTACAATTTATTATGCAGTTTCGAATCCTGCATACCAATCTTAGCATGTACAATCATTCCAACTGCACTATCGGAGGCTATGAATAGGTGAATAGAAATAGTAATTAATGGGGCGCTTAACCCTAGGGAAGGCCTCTCGATAAACTACTACTGAACCAGAATTAATTATTATGTTCTCTCCACTAACCAACTTTACTCCTAAACTTGATTAATGAAATTAACAAACACATGTGGCAGTCCGGTATGTCATTCAGTATCAATGCCATATACCTCCTTTTTTAGATAAATTCTGGCATTCAGTCTGGTGAACATGTTAGCCAAAAACTTGTTATCAACACATATAAATTAGGCACAGTGGCCCACCGAGGGAGATCTCAAGTCCTTACAGTTTCTATCAGGTGATTTGGATTTGGATACTTAGAGAATTAATTGGTTTTGTTTATATATTAGCTGTTGGACGTAAGAATTTGTTAGTGAGAGGATCCTACTACTAACAGAAAGCCTTACAGCACAGCACCTCTCAATTTGAATTATTTCGCTAAATAGAAGTTATGTTTATACTCTATTTCAAGTCCCTGAAAAGATTGGCTGTCAAAATTAACAGGAATATAACCAAATGGCAATGCTTTTTATTATTATTTCACACTCATATTCAGCACTCCATACACATGTTATCATTATTCATTTATCTATGATTAATTATGGATATTCTATACACAATGCACCCCAATGGGAAGTTATAAGCGACTGACCCCCGTGAACAGGAACAAGCGATAGATAATCGAATGAGTTGGAAGCGGTTCATTGGAGGCCACCCCCTCGGGGATTTTAAGACGTCTGGCAATAGATAAATATATAGTGTGTGTATGTGTGTCTGTATTCCTGTCTCTTTGTTTGCGTGTGTGTGTATTTGTGAATATATGTGTGTTTATGTGTGTGTGCGAGTTAGAGCAGCTACTAACCTTAAAGGCTTGCTGTGCTCGGAGTCTCTTCTCGTTCTTGGTGTTCTTCTTCATATTGTCCAGGGAGCTGCTCAATTCGCCTAGCTCTCCCTCCTTCTGCGATAGTTCCTCCTCCAGGCGACTCTGAAGGGGAAGGGACCCTTTCAGTATGCCATAACGAATTCTTTCATTGTATTCTGGTTATTACTATACGATTTCATTAGGTTCAAAAGGGATCTACGGAAGTCAAAAGATTATAAATTATGTGATATATTTCACTGCTTAGACTACCAGAGGTCCTTCCTATGCTGAATAAAATCGTCTAGTGTCAACCAGAGTAAACAGAAGAGGTGTCAACGTATATTGAAAGGATAAATGTACACTGGTGTTTATTAATGCTATATCCTGTATATACATTGTATTCATTGGGTAAATTTATCAAATTATGTGAATGTACACTCATGAATAAACGGAAGGCTTTTAGTTTGCTTCATAAACCTCTATCAAACTAAAACAACACCCCTAAGAATCCCCTTCCAGATTAGTTTGTACATTTTCGGTAGATAAAAGTCCCGACTGATTGCCAGTTCCTCCTAAATTACAGGCTCACTATCACTCACCAGGAAAAATTCGACACCTGAATAGCAAGAAAGGTCTTAAGTAAATATTGACAAATGATAGGTCTTAACATCGAAATGACAAGTGGGGCAAACTTCTCAAAATCTTAAACCTAATGGAGCTAAGCATGAGGGAGGAGGGGGTCCAGAAGGCAACAAAACCCTCCCCTTAAAGCTACTCAAATACACCAATGCACTGTCAGCGAGATTCAGAAGTAGGCCTACAGCCGTGGTCATTAATGTTGTTGACATTTATCGAAGCTACCTCGGGCTGAATGGAATCTCCTAAGTAATTTTGTACATGGCAAATTTGTTTCAGAGGTTTGCTTAATCAGATCAAGGGCACAACATGCATAAGAATGCGTGATTGTGACTGTACATAATAATAATAATAATAATAATAATAATAATAATAATAATAATAATAATAATATTTATTCAGTTAGCAATTTACAGAGTTGGTACCACATAGTATGTTACAAATATGACATGTACCAGCCTTGCATAATTCCAACTAAGGATAGTCCAATAAGGCCGTTAGGCGTATTTCCATTGGGGTCCTTGTGATCACTTAATCACTTAATACGTACATCACTTTGTACATTTGAATATTGTATGAAGTTCACTGAAGACTATAACATGAAGTTATATCAGAGATAATGTAAATATTGGTTAAAAGTCGACAAAATGTTCAATTATTAATATTTTATAAACAAATTGAACCATCAAGATGTAGGCCTAGTTCAATGCATTTGAATCAGCAATCTGCTCTTTATAACGCTTGTATAACTAGTAAATTCAGTAGCACTAATCACTTTAGAGAAATGACAATTGAAGTGAAATTAATCACTAACACTCACTCATCATTAAATTCAAGTGTCATCCAATCATCTCCAAAATATTTCAGTGAAGTCAGCGGCTAACCAACCACTAGTACCTCGGAGTATGGCGGGTGCCCGACCCCGAAAGGGGTTGAAATAGGGGAGCTATCCCCCCGCCAAAGGCGGCTTTCTAGGGCCTTTCCTAGCTGATGCTGAGAGGATTGGGTTCTAGTCATGTGGTGATGGGCTGGTCTATCAGAGTGAGAACTGAGCGATCTCTGCCATACCCATAGCTTACTCTGACTGTTCCTTTAACTTACAGTATATATTTTCTAGATCTCAAGTCTAGATACGGCGTCTTTTCCGTGGATTGACCTCCCAATCTACCAAGATTGGAAGCCAAAGCGTCACATTTTTCCCTTGCCCCTCAACTTTCTCTTCATAATTGCTGAGGGGCACAGGGCCCTGGGTGGGGCTTTGGTTTCCCGGGCGTTTCCGCACCCTCCTCAGCTCCCCGCCATGGAGTGGCTTCGGTCACCCAGGCTTTATTGTGGTCGGCAGGGAGGGTTCTGTGGGGGCGCTCGGTTATGGCCTTGGAATTGCTCGGGGCCTTGGGGCTGTTCGGCCAGGCAGCTTGGGGAACAACAACAACAACCTCGGAGTATCGTGAATATCAGAGCTCAAACATGTCATGGTCATATTTTTGGAGGTCCAAGACGGGGAAAGTGGACGGCTGGATTATCAGTGTTAACCATAAGTATTGGGATCCTTTAAATGTACTAAATAAAGGTATCACCAAATGTTGTGGAAAACTACTCAATTGTTCTTTAGATATTTTGCGAAGAAACACACACAGACAAGAGGAAAAACAATACCTTGCACTTCTATTGTATGGCGCCTCACTCACTCACTGCGGGCATAGCTGCACTCACTCTCTGACTCCTTTCCGGGGAGCCTCTCTGCGCGAGTACCCAGGTCATGACTCGGTCCACCCCAAATAGCTCCCAACATGAATGGTCGACTTTCCTCAACCATGAGACCATTGGTTTCCTCGGAGTCTCCACCACTCAGGCTTGTCATCCACCAAAACCACCGAATGAGCAGAGTCAACTTCAGGGAGGCGAGCCATGTGCCCACATAGGCAAAGCTGGCACTCATGAACTTTGCACCCATTATTTCTCGAATTTGTGTCAGAGAGTAGACGCTGGTTTGATATGTGCTCATACTATCGGTATCCCATGAACCTGCATAGACACTTGGAACCAAAGGAGTTGATGAGTCTCTCCAAATCACCGTTGAGTGTCCATGTGTCGCATCATATAGCAGGACAGGACAAGAAGCAAAGTAAAAATAACCGTTATATTTTTTCTTTATAGGTCCACTTCTTTCCTGTTCTTGAATTAGCCATTTTAGCTTTACAGAGGAGCAACCAACACTATTATTATATTATTACTACTACTAACCAAATGCTGAACCAGTAGTGTATTCTCGTTCCGTGCCGCCAACTCCGCTGCTGCCATTTGCTGTACCCGCTGATGTAGTTCATCTTGCTGCTCCTCCAGGGCCCTCAGAGCCGCCTCTCGCTCTGTCACCTGGAAGGAGAATAGTTTGGCAATAGATTATATTTGGGAGCAAGTATGTTATGGGATGCAAAAGGCTCAGAGGGCACTGTGATTTAGTAAATATCAGGTCGCTCCCTTTGACCTTTCAATTGTGTTTCACTGTAGTAGTAGTAGTTGTTGTTGTTGTTGTTTTTCCCCAAGCTGCCTGGCCGAACAGCCCCAAGGCCCCGAGCAAGGCCAAGGCCATAACCGAGCGCCCCCACAGAACCCTCCCTGCCGACCACAATAAAGCCTGGGTGACCGAAGCCACTCCATGGCGGGGAGCTGAGGAGGGTGCGGAAACGCCCGGAAACCAAAGCCCCACCCAGGGCCCTGTGCCCCTCAGCAATTATGAAGAGAAAGTTGAGGGGCAAAGGAAAGTAGTAGTAGTAGTGTGTGTGTGTGTGTACTCACCTAATTGTAGTATACATGATTTGAGCCTAAGCTCGTGTTGTCCTGTCTCTCTCTCTACATTTATCCAATTTTGCTTTAAAAGTTTGGATATTTCTTGCTCCCACCACCTCCCCATCCAACTTATTCCAACAATCAATGCTTCTATACGGGAAGCTGAACTTTCTTACATCAGACTTACATACAACTTTCCTCAACTTACATTCATGACCCCTGGTTCTTCCCTAAGTTCCCTCGTCCCTCCCACAAAATCTCCCTTATCGATCTTCTCAAAACCTTTCACACACTTAAACATCATGTCACCTCTCTCTCTCCTCTCCCTCAGCGTTGGCAGCTTTAGCCTCTCCAATCTCTCCTCATATGGCAGGTCTCTAAGGCTAGCTATCATCTTAGTGGCAACTCTCTGAACTCTTTCCAGTTTTGTATTATGTTTTATAAGGTGTGGAGACCACACCACTGCTGCATACTCCAGTCTTGGTCATATTATTGTCCCTATTATTTTTGTTAACATCTCTTCATCTAAATAATTCAGAGCTATTCTCATGTTAGTCAACACTGCATAGGTTTCACCAGTTATTTTATTTATATGCTGTTCAAGTGACAAGCTATCTGCCATAACTACCCCTAGGTCTTTTTCTTTCCCAGCTTTACTAATTTTTTCATCTCCTATTTTATATTCCCAAGAAGGTCTATATTTACTTTTTTCCCATCTCAAGAACATGAAACTTACTCATGTTGAATTCCATTTTCCAAAATTTGACTCCACTCATATAATTTATCTAGGTCTCTCTGTAATTCTTCACAACTACTCCTACTTGTAATATGCTTCATTAATTTTGCATCATCAGCAAACATAGATATATATGAGCCTATTCCCATTTGAAGGTCGTTGATGAAAACCAAAAACATGATTGGGGCCAACACCAATCCTTGAGGCACTCCGCTTTTTACCCTTTTCCACGAGGAGAACTTTCCTTTTATTACTGTTCGCATTTCCCTCCCAATTAAATAGTTTTCCATCCACTTTCATAATACTCCCTCAACCTGCCCCACAGTCCTGAGCTTCCACAACAATCTCTTATGAGGCACCTTATCAAATGCCTTCTTGAAATCTAAGTAAATACAATCTACCCACCCCTCCCTCCCTTGTACAATGTCAATTACCCTATCATAGTAACTCAACAAATTTGTGGTACACGAATGACCTTTTCTGAACCCGAACTGCTTGCTTGAAATTATTTCCCTCTCCTCCAACATACCCACCCATCTTTTTCTAATAATCTTTTCACAAAGCTTGCATATAACACTTGTTAAGGATACCGGTCGATAATTTAGCGGGTCTTCTTTATTTCCACTTTTATATATTGGAGTTATATTTGCTTGTGTGTGTGTGTGTGTGTGTTTGTGTGTGTGTGTGTTAGTGTGTGTGTATGTGTCGGCATAAATGTTTAATACATACAGTATAAGTACTTCATTACGTCTATGATGATAATTTGAAACAAGTACGAACTTACAATAAACAATGTCTATGACTGACCTCCTCTTCCAGTGAAGCTCTGGCCTTGACATCCCTGTGTGTAGCTTGACTCTCCACCATCTTGCTTCTCTCACCACTCAGCTCACTCTCAAGCTCCTCGTACAGCCGGGACACCTGAAATAGACAAGGTAGGAACATCTCAACACTTTCAGTAAATGTTGTTTCGTAAATGATATCACAGCACCAAGTACTTAGTTAACAAGACAGATGAACTCCAACACCTACCAGGTTCCACTTCCTACAGGCTTCAGTGGAGGGTGAAGACCTTGAACCTCGAATGAGAGCAAAGTTTTATCTCCAAATATTGCGCATGCAATAGTATTAAATGTGTCACTATAACCAATGGGTATACGGTAGGCAGTATTTTACCTCAAGTCTGCAGTGCTCAACTATCGTTACCTTTTGGAGCCTGTAATGAGTGAGTTATCTACCTGGTTCACTGATATTACTACAATTTATCCAGGTTACCAAATTATACTTTCATCATGCTTAGTCTAATCTCCTCAATTCCAATTTGTTCATCACAGATAGACTAGCCTGTTGAATTCTCTGGTTGCTAGCTGCCCACACTGATAGCAGTTTTACATGTTGGTTGGCAGATTCATGGTCAGTAACACCAATTCACAAGGTACAATCACCTTCACAAGCAACTGGTACACTACTAGGCCTATATAATAATCTTAAAACCGCGACCACTGAATGATGGACAACACTGACTAGGAATTTTGTTTAAAAGGATTTTTAAAATTGTCATTAGTATTTTTTATATTGTTGTTATTATTGTTATTATTATTATTATTTTTGTTTTATTTTTTTTTGAATGAAGGACACATTTGGCAAAGCTGCCTGTAGCAAGTGTCTCCTCAACGTGACAGTGCCAAATTCAAGGTACGTTAGAATCCAAATGTCTGGACACACGAAGCTTGAAGCAGTTTAGGTCATAGGATGAGGGAAAGACAGATTGAGGGAGAGAGTTCCAAAGCTTACTTATTGAGTAGAAGAAGGACTGGATAAATTGGCTCACTTTTGGGTTAGAGAGTTGGACAGAATAGAGGTGGGAGTGTTTTGAAAGGTGAGTGCTCCCCACTCCCTGTAAGGGAGGAGGTATACACTGAAAAGCTCTGAAGAACACAGGTTATTGTTATACCGTTAGAAGAGTAAGAGAGATGCAACATTGCGGAGTGTAGAGAGAAATTGTAGGGAATTAGTAAGAAGTGAGTTGATGAGTAGCAATGCTTTTGACTCTACTCTTTCGAAAAGTGTGGGATGGGTGGAACCTACCCACACATGCGAACAATACTCGATAAATGGGTGCACTGCACCCCTATACAGACCAAGAAGCTTTGCAGGAGTGAAGAACCCACGGAGATAGTTGAGCACACTTAAGCTGTTTTAGCAAGAGTGGTAATGTGATCTTTCCAAGAAAGGTCAGAGGAAAAGAAACACCAGGAATGCTGAGAGAAGATGAAGGGTTGATTTTTGTATTATTGAAGTATAAGGGATAGAAATGTGGAAGATGGTGACGCATAGATAAATGGACAAATTGGGTTTTGGAAGCATTGAAAGTAACAAGATTTTCTCTGCCTCAATCGGAAATAGTTAATAGATCAGAAGATAGGTGTGCTATGGCCTCATCATGTGAGTTTTTGAGTGATTGCATGCTGGGTCGTTGTGGAAAACTAGTTGAATAGTGTAAGGTAGAGTCATCAGCATATGAGTGGCTATGACTGGAGGTAAGGTTGAAAGAATCATTAATGAATATTAGAAAGAGAACTGGAGACAGGACAGAACCCTGCAGAACACCGGAGTTGATAGGTTGAGGAAGTGAGCAATGGCCATCCTCAACCACAGCTATACACTCTGAGAAAAAATATTCCCACCTTTATATCCACCACCCTACCCTCTCTCTCTCTCTGTATGTACTTGTCTTTGTATGTATATATTTATCAGTTAAAATATCTATCTGCAAACTCCATGCTTACTTATTTGTTATACTGATCATTCTGGGTTATGAGTGCAATCTCTAGTTGCAAGTGTTCAGCGTGCACAACAGATAAATCCTGCAACAGGATTTTTCTGCATTTTTACTGTATATCTATCTATGTACAGTCGCAGCCATATATTCTGATACATTGTGAAACCTCAAACTGATTAAATAAACCTAAGAAATGCAAATATAAGGTAAGGTATTAATAAGGAGATTCAGTTAAGTCCAAGACAGCTTTGAACATGTAAATATCAGCATTAATGACCATGATTGTACCTATCCATCATCAAGGACCATGTTTACCTGCTTATTATACTGCTCTGTCTTTGTTGTTAATGCCGATTCCAACTGCGAGTGTTCAGTGCGCACCCTACATAACTCCTGTAGTAAGGCAGCCACCAGTTTGCCCATCCTGACCTCCCCTTCCTCCCCTCCTCCACCACCCCCACCTCCTACATCCTCCTCCCGTTCCTCCTGCTCCCTCCTTCCGCAGGGCCTCCCACACACCTGGCGCCACACAGACTCCACAACTGCAGAACTGAAATTGAAAATAAAATATAAATTAGAACAGGAATTTGGAACTAACATTGAGCTAATATTGTTCATTTTCCTCCCGACCTTCAATAAGCTTTAACAAAAGCTCATTATCTCTCTCTCATATATATATATATAAAATATAGATAGCAACTTATTTATAGTAGCTCCATAATCTATTATTTTTCATCTCTTGTAGGCTGATCATATGGCTGGCAAAATCGCCTATCACCACGCGGTTGGGCGGTGGTGCCAAACCTCTGATGGTACAGTGTTGCCGCATGACCTCTCTGTCGGAACTGACGAAGATAAAAAAAATCACGTCTGGGCCAGAGAACGGAAGCCTCGGAACCATTCTATCTTCACTATAGAGTCCTGGTCCTCCTCAAGCAGGTTCCCGGCGAACTCATCGGTCTTTATGGTCGTCAGATAAGTTTTGAAGCGGCCATCCTTGCTCGGGCCCCCAAAATATTCTGGAGTAAAAATTGAGAAAAGTTCACTGGTTTTCAGTTTTGTGCAGAAGAAACAGAATGGGGTTCAATCACAGACCTTCTGCAGGGAAGTCACCATTCTATCCGGAGTTTCAAATATTTTTGGGGTATACATGGTATGGGTGGATGGGACTCGTTAGCCTTGGTCGGCAACCTATCTAGGGGAGACAACCTTATAAAAATCCGGGTGGACGTGACTCGTCAGCCTTGGTCGGCAACCTGTCTAGGGGAGTAAACTTGATACAAATCGGTGCTGCTTACATAAGGGTGAAGCAGGTTAGTGGATGGACTAGCCGATCACCACTAGAAAAATAGTGCTCAAAAGATACATAGAGGTCCTCGAGGTCGGACGGGTCTTAAATTGAATGGTCAATCCTGCAAGTCCTTCAGTAAACTGGCATGGGTTGTCCCTCTTACAGGGGATAGGTCCACAGGGGGGCCTTCTGTGCATGGCCATCCTCATTAAGGGGAGTAAGGCGTCTGGCAATTTGTCGAGATCAGCACAAAGAACATAAGAAAATGAGAGTCTGCAGAGAGCCGAATGGCCCACACCCGGCATATCCCCCTCACACCCAACCCATCTCGTCCATTAGCCTATCTAATTTTATCTTAAAGCTCTCTATCGTTCTTGATCCCACTATGGCACTCGGTAGCCTATTCCACCTATCTTTCAACTCTGTTACCAAACCAACATTTGCCTATATCTTTTCTGGAACGAAATTTATATAATTTGAAACCATTTGTTTGAGTTATTTCGCTATCACTGAGCTTCAGTACATCTTTCATGTCCCCTTTATTAATCCCATTAATCCCACTAACCCACTTGAACACCTCTATAATAATCCCCTCTAACTCTGTTGTAAATATAATACATGTATAGTATTATGAATTACATTTACGTTAATTTAGGAAAACATTAAGACAAAATTTAATACTAGGCTATATATTACTTAAAGTTTTCGAGATATATTATACATAAGTTATCCTAAAAATTTAATTTTCTTTTGTATAAAACAGAAAAGAAAACTAATGCATTTTATATTTTTGCGGGGCTAACTATTATGTTTTTTTTCCGTCACACTTCGACATATTTTTACACTTGTAGCATATTATATAAGCTACACATCCCTTCAGATACATCGTTCCCCAGTGTTGGGCTAACCTAGATTAACCTAACCTATCCTTTATTAACCTAACCTAGATTAACCTAGATTAACCTAGATTAGCCGCTGCCCACTCCCCTCCATGTTGGATACCATACCCTGTGTGGCTTCACCCCTTCTGTACCGGCGACATCTTTTTAACATCATTTTGGCTACAGTTAGACGATTGTATGCAGTTTAAGAAGGACCTATGTTATGCAGAGGGCATATTGAGATTTTTGTATACCCTTTTCAGTCGTATAGGTAGAATACAAACTAAAGAAAATTGTCCAATGGTAACCGGAATAGGATGAAACCTACGTAATGGTGGTGAAGGGGTTAAGGAGAGATGTTTAGCTTGCTCCCTATACCTCCATCAAGCTTAAATATAATACCCCTTCGAGTTAAATGTGTACATTTTTCGGTAGAAAAATGTCTTAGCCAAAGGCCAGTTTTTCCTAAATTACAGGCTAGCTATCGTTCGCCACGTAAAATCGACTCCTAGGCTAACTGGCACGAAAGGCCTTAAAATTTACATAAATGGGGTGAAAAGTCTTGAAGTCACCAAACTAATGGGGCGAATGTCTTAAAAGTCTCAAAACTAATAAAGCTAAACATGAGAGAGAAAGGGGTCCAGAAAAAACCAACCTTAAGTGAAAATTTTCCCTTATCTCTGTCTAAGCTGCGGGTGGTCATATTTTCCCTCCACTGTCGTACCCGATTAGTGTGGTCATTTAGTGTGGTCATGTGCCGGGACATTTTTCTACCGAAAAATGTACAAATTTATCTTGAAAGGGGGTCTAGGGGGTATTTTTCTAAGCTTGATGGAGGTCGAGCGAGGAAACTAAAAAATATAATTATAAAATATATATATAAATATATAGACCAAAAACCAAGCATTACCCCTAAAAGAGTGTCTGAAGAGGCGTTTATTTTTAGAGTATAAGGGGGTCTGGGGGCGGTTTCCAGCTTGAAGTGGGCGGCGGTTGTTTATCTTGAAGGGGTGGGGTGTTGCTTAGCTTGAAGGGGGTGGGGTTTGCTTAGCTTGAAGGGGGTGGGAGGTTGAGGGGTTGCTTAGCTTGAAGGGGTTGTTTAGCTTGAAGGGGTGGGGTGTTGCTTAGCTTGAAGGGGGTGGGAGGGTAGTGTTGCTTAGCTTGAAGGGGGTGGTGGTTGTTTAGCTTGAAGGGGGTGGGAGGGTAGTGTTGCTGAGCTTGAAGGGGGTGGAGGTTGCTTATCTTGAAGGGAGTGGGGGGTTGGGGTGTTGCTTAGTTTGAAGGGGGTGGGGTTTGGGGTTTGTTTAGCTTGAAGGGGTGGGGATTGGGGTGTTGCTTAGCTTGAAGGGGGTGGGGTGTTGCTTAGCTTGAAGGGGGTGGGAGGGTAGTATTGCTTAGCTTGAAGGGGGTGGGGTGTAGTTTGAAGGGGTGGGGTTGGGTGTTGCTTAGCTTGAAGGGGGTGGAGGTGGGGTGTTCCTTAGCTTGAAGGGGGTGGAGGTGGGGTGTTGCTTAGCTTGAAGGGGGTGGAGGTGGGGTGTTGCTTAGCTTGAAGGGGGTGGGGTGTTGCTTAGCTTGAAGGGGGTGGGGTGGGGGGTGGGGGTGTTGCTTAACTTGAAGGGGGTCTATAGCAATATCCATCCACCAGGTACAGTAACACCCCCCAACACGTGGAACCATAGGTAGTGTTAAGAGAGGGCTATATCCGGTCCCCCACTGCCACCCATCCGGTTAAGGGGATAGGCCTTACTTTTTGGTCTTTACCTTTATTTACTTATCTATTATAAAGTTTCCTCGCTAGACCTCCATCAAGCTTAAGATAAAAAACCCTAAACCCCCCCTTCAAAATATATGTGTACATTTTTCGGTAGAATAAGGCCGGTTCCTCATAGAATTACAGGCTAGCTATCGCTCGTCAGGAAAAATCGATACCTAAATTGCACGAAAGGTCTTTATATTGACAAAGAAATGGGTCAAAAGGTCTTAAAATCGCCAAACTAATGGAACGAACTTCTTAAAATCTCAAAGCTAATGGGACTAAGCATGGGAGGAAAAACAATTACCTCCTCCTTAGATACCAGACCCTGCGTTGCTTAACCTCACTAAGTCAACTCCGGAAGTCATGTAGCCATGGTTAGGTTACACTATTAAGGGGGGATGGGCCGGTTTTCTGGACCACTTTCTCCCTCATGTTTAGCCCCATCAGTTTTCAGATGTTAAGATGTTTGCCCCATTAGTTAGTCGATTTTAAGACCTTTCGCCCCATTTCTTCGTCAATATTTAGACTTTTCGTGCTATTTAGGTGTCAACTTTTTCCCTGGCGAACGATAGTGAGTCTGTAATGTTGGAAGAACCGGCCTTCGGCCGGGAAATTTTTCTACCGAAAAATTTACAAATTAATCTAATGGATGTTTTTTATTTTTTTTTATTTGATGGAGGTCTAGGGAGGAAACTAGAAAAATAATGAATATATACAAAAATCGCCCAAAAAGTGAACCATCCCCCTGGGCTGGGAGTACGCTCATCTATTTTGAATGTTACTCTGCCTATCTAAGACGATTTTATGTACTGCATATAGTACTTATTGTTCGCTTGCAGTCGTGAGGATGAAAATCTACAGTTTTTCTTAACCTAGGAAAGTACAATGTTTATTCTACCTTAACTACGCGGTCACATGCGACCTTTGGTGACCATGAGCTACCTGAGTTCCCACCGTAGTAAATACCAAGATACATAGTCTATGTATCTTGGTACATACACAGGTGCACTGGTGAGAGTACGTGTAGGCTAACGTAAGCTGATAGTTGAGCAGCTTGGCTAAGGAGGGATCACGATATAATCCTCTCCATCGGGATAGCCGAAACAAACTTTAGGATTCTGGGTGATTTGAACACTCGACCTTACTGGTCAGCGCACGGCGCCTAGACCACTAGACCAAACCGACTTGTGGCAGTCACAGCGTTTATTTATTTATGTATTTATTTGTATTATTATTTTTATTTTATTTACTTTTTACTTCTTTGATTCTTAGAAAGCCTTCCTAAACTGAAGACAATTAGCTAGACTAAACATAAATAGCAACCCCCCGTACTGAAAGGGGCCATGACTTCCATCCTTTTACTCACTTGTTATCGAGGTCCTGATTGGCCAGTAGGTTGATGATGATGTCGATTTGATTGGCTGAAATATCTATATTCTGATAGACTGTTTACTTTCGACTGGCTATGCACTCTCTACTCACTGCTGGTTACCTAGATTTTTGTTGCCTATACACAATCCACTCACTTTTGTTATCTAAATTTTGATTGGCCATCCACTATTCACTTACTTGTTATCCAAAATTGTATTGGCTTATCCAGAAAATTGTTCACCATGCATTATTCAGTCATATGTTATCTAGATTTTGACTGGCTATACACTATCAACTCACATGTTATCTAGATTCTGATTAGCCATGCATTATTCACTCACTTGCTATCGAGATCCTGCTTGGCCAACAGGTTGAGGATTGCGTCGAGTTGATTGGGTGAGATACCGTCCCCCTCCCCCCCCACCTCCTCCTGCCCCCCTACCTCCTCCTCAGAATTGCCACTGGAGGAGTCGGCTCGGAACTCTACCACCAGACCTAAGTGGGACCCTAGGGGATAAATGGATGGTTAAATGGCTAAATTGATACATTAGGTTCATAATTAGAAAGATAAATTAATTAGATAGAATAACACAGCAATAGATTGGTACAGTATATATAAAGATACTGTATATATAAAGATACTGTATATATAAAGATACTGTATATATAAAGATACTGTATATAAAGATACTGTATATATAAAGATACTGTATATATAAAGATACTGCATATATATAAAGATACTGTATATATATAAAGATACTGTATATATAAAGATACTGTATATATAAAGATACTGTATATAAAGATACTGTATATATAAAGATACTCTATATAAAGATACCCTATATAAAGATACTCTATATAAAGATACTCTATATAAAGATACTCTATATAAAGATACTGTAAATATAAAGATCCTGTATATATAAAGATACTGTATATATAAAGATACTGTATATATAAAGATACTGTATATATAAAGATACTGTATATATAAAGATACTGTATATATATAAAGATACTGTATATATAAAGATACTGTATATATAAAGATACTGTATATATAAAGATACTGTATATATAAAGATACTGTATATATAAAGATACTGTATATATAAGATACTGTATATATATAAAGATACTGTATATATAAAGATACTGTATATATAAAGATACTGTATATATAAAGATACTGTATATATATAAAGATACTGTATATATAAAGATACTGTATATATAAAGATACTGTATATATAAAGATACTGTATATATAAAGATACTGTATATATAAAGATACTGTATATATAAAGATACTGTATATATAAAGATACTGTATATATAAAGATACTGTATATATAAAGATACTGTATATATAAAGATACTGTATATATAAAGATACTGTATATATAAAGATACTGTATATATATAAAGATACTGTATATATAAAGATACTGTATATATAAAGATACTGTATATATATAAAGATACTGTATATATAAAGATACTGTATATATAAAGATACTGTATATATAAAGATACTGTATATATATAAAGATACTGTATATATAAAGATACTGTATATATAAAGATACTGTATATATATAAAGATACTGTATATATAAAGATACTGTATATATAAAGATACTGTATATATAAAGATACTGTATATATATAAAGATACTGTATATATAAAGATACTGTATATATAAAGATACTGTATATATAAAGATACTGTATATATAAAGATACTGTATATATAAAGATACTGTATATATAAAGATACTGTATATATATAAAGATACTGTATATATAAAGATACTGTATATATAAAGATACTGTATATATAAAGATACTGTATATATATAAAGATACTGTATATATAAAGATACTGTATATATAAAGATACTGTATATATAAAGATACTGTATATATAAAGATACTGTATATATAAAGATACTGTATATATATAAAGATACTGTATATAGAGTACGTAGGTAAATACAGTAAACATATAGAGACATTTGGGTGATACATAATAACGTCCCCTTCAAGCCTTGAGGTGGATACAAGCTTATGCCACCGAAGTGGGACTCCCAAGATGTTAATCACTACGCCGTCGAGCCACTTGGTAAGGACTTAAAAATGGCCTCAATGTATCCCTGTACCTATTTCTAAGGGGAGGCAGACCGTTTTTCTGGACCCCCTTCTCCCTAATGTTTAACCCCACTAGTTTTGAGATTATAAGATGTTCGGCCCATTAGTTTGGCGATTTTAATACCTTTCGCCCTATTTCGTTGTCAATTTTAAGACCTTTCGTGCCATTTAAGTGTCGATTATTTCCTGGCGAGCGAAAGCAAGCCTGCAATTTTAAGAGGAACCGGCCTTCGGCCGGGAAACTTTTCTACCGAAAAATGTACAATTTTATCTTGAAGGGGGTGTTTTTCTAAGCTTGATGGAGGTCTAGGGAGGAAACTAAAAAAATATATGAATAAATGAATTAATAGACCAAACAAACAGCCAGTCTCCCCTTAACCATACATTACAGGATTCGGCATCCGTTACTGTGATTCAATGTTGAATCAAACTGAAAGATACCGGACTCCATCCCCGGTAAAATGGAAGAGCGTCAGCAGTCTTTTTTGTTTTTTCGTCAGAGTTTTGGGTGGACACATTCTCACCCCACCAAGGCATCCCAATCTGTACAGTACTTTACTTAACCCCTTCAAAATCCAAGACGCATATCTTCTCTGTTTTCTGGTAATTATTAGACGATGCTATTCAGATTAGGAAGGGTATTATGGGAGTCAAAGGGTTGATGGATATATTCTGTACCCTTTTAATACCCACATGAGCTCCTTCATAAGCTGCATAAGATCGTTTAATGATAGCCAAAACATGCTGCAAAAACGCGTCAGAGCTTCAAGGGGTTAAGATAAGGTTGGGAAGAAGCATAATTATTGATAATGTATTTTCCATGAATATCCATCACCTCCCGTCCTTTCTTGTATAGAAGACCCTTTACTTATATTTAATATTTTTTTTTTTTTTTTTTTTTCTATGTGATTGAGGGAGGCAAAAGGCAGAACTGCCTATAGCGAGTGCCTCCCCCATAGTTGAAAGAGTGACAGGGCCAAAATCAAGGGACGTTCGAGCCAAAATGCCTGGACACACGGAGTTTGAAGCAATTTAAGTCATAGGAAGAGGGAAAGACTGATTCTGGGAGAGAGTTCCAGAGCTCAGCTGTTGAGTAGAAGAAAGTTTGAGAGTAACGTTTCACTCTTGGGTTGGAGAGTTGCACAGAGTAGGGGTGGGATTGAGTTGCAAGACGGGTACCACGTGCCCTACGTAAAGGAGGTGGTATGCACTGGGATAGCTCTGAGGAACACTGATTATTATAGTAGCGATAGAATAGCGAGAGAGATGCAACATTGCGGCGGAGAGAGAGAGATTGCAGAGAGTTGGTGAGTGGACGGGAGTTAATGATACGAAAGGCCTTCCTTTCAACTTTGTCTAGGAGAGCGGTGTGAGAGGAACCTCCCCACACATGTGAACAATACTCAATACAAGGGCGCACTATGCCCCTGTACAGAGCAAGAAGCTGTGCAGGGGAAAAGAACCCCCTAAGGCGGTTGAGCACACCCAGCTTCTGGGAGGCTGCCTTAGCAAGACTGGTAATATGGTCCTTCCAAATGAGAGCAGAAGAAAAGAGACACCAAGAATATTGAGAGAAGATGAAGGGTTGATTTTTGTATTGCTGAAGAATAAGGGATAGTCCGCTGGGAGATCCTGACGGGTAGATAGATGGAGAAATTGGGTTTTGGAAGCATTAAAGTTAACAAGGTTTTTCCTGCCCCAATTGGAAATAGTATTTAGATCAGAATTTAAGAGTTCTATGGCTTCATTACGTTTGTCGTTGAGGGATTGCTGGCTGGGGCGTTCTGAAAAACTAATGGAGTAGTGTAAGGTTGAGTCGTCTGCGTATGAATGGATGGGAATTAAGGTACAGTTAAGGAGATCATTTATAAAATTAGAAAGAGAATAAGAGATAGGACAGAGCCCTGAGGAACACCGGAGTTTATAGGGTGAGGAAGTGAACAATGGCCGTCCACAACCGCGGCTATGGAACGGCCGGAAAGGAAATTAGAGACAAAGGCACAGATGGAGGGATAGAAACCGAAGGAGGGTAGTTTAGAAATTAAAGATTTATACCAGACTCTATCGAAGGCTTTCGATATGTCTAGTGCAATAGAAAAAGTCTCACCGAAGTCCCGAAAGGAGGATGACCAAGAGTTAGTAAGATATGAAAGAAGATCACCAGTAGAGCGACCCTTAAGGAAGCCATACTGGCGATCTGAGAGCAGATTATGAGAAGAGAAATGCTTAAGAAATTTGGAAGCAAGAATAGTTTCAAAATATGCTTGTTTTACTTGTACTACATATATACATGAACTTATAACACCAAAATAATTTTTGTATTAATAGTAATATTATCAAATATTAAATTATTACCAAATCCATCCGTAAACTCCTGTAAGCTGAGAAAGCCATTGTGGTCAGTGTCCAGTGAATCGAACACAGACTCCAACTCGTCCGGATCCAGTGGCAGCTCCCCCCATAGTCGCTACAAAGACAAATAGATTATAATTATTAAGCATATTATGATGTATGAAATATTATCAACATTAAGGAAAACACGCTGCACAGAAATTAATTCAAAGCTGACTAGTTTTCATGTAATCACAGTTATCGTCTATATGACCTTGTTTACCCCTGGGAAACACATATATAGTCCATTCCTCATAAGTAGGCCAGAAATAGTAACCCCTAACCTCTGTAACTCAAAAAGGGCTACAGTAAATGGTCTGTACAATTCCACATCTATTCCCTGGCTGACTCTTCCCAAATGGTAGAGATATTAGCTCGATTACTGAAGTCCTTTTTGAGTAAGAGAAGTTGGAGTCGGTATTGTTGGCCTACCTACTATAATGAACAGGGTGTACACATGGACAAAGATCCCCCCCAACCCACTTTGTCCACACAGGTAGATTATGACGCATTTTATTCAGCTTAACCCTCTTGCTATCCTGTGAACTCGGAGGTTGCCGTTTAGCATTCAGAAATAGAGTTATCTTAATCTCATAATTACCTCTTCAAAATTAGTTATCTGCCCACAGCTCACTCAAAGACAACTGAAGAGGTTGAAGTAACTAAACTAAAGGTTTCTAAACACCCCTGGTGGTCACAAAGGCTTTTAAGTATCTCAGAAAGGGAGCAAATCGCGTCCTGTGCGTTAAAGGGTTAAGAGGACCCATTAGTAATCAATTAATCCTTTAACCACCACAATCCCTTCATAAACTAAATAATATCGTCTACCAACAGCCAGAATATCTTGAAAGGGTTAATTCCTACATCAGCATTACATTCTTCTTCTTCCAGCTATACAACTCACTCGAATAGCCTCTTGAGTCGAGTGACATACAAAACAATGTTGTCTTTCATCACCATACGGTCATGTAAATATATGTTAAGCCGGAGTCACACGAGCCCTTTTTCGAGCATTTTTTACGGGCAATTATGGTCTGGAAGCTCAGAAAATTACACTTTATCAGAATTCAGCCTCCTAACATAATCTACCTTCAGTCTAGTTACCATATCAGTTCGAAAAAAGTCTCCCAAAAACGTACGAGGAAAAACTTGCTCATGGAAAATTGACGGAAGAAGCGCTCGTGTGACAGCGGCGTCCTTACTGTCATAGTACCTTGGGATGGGGGTAGTAGTCTTTACTTGGGTTATATTATACTGTTTATGCGTTTACCACCAACACACACACACAATAACCCCCCCAACACGTCGGATGAGCAAGCGTTAAGAGTAAAGTTACTTATATCATATTTGATTATATATTCCAACATTCACACGTTTTTTTTTACTTATCATAAATGCTTTTCTGAATTCAGTACAAACATATTATCGAGATAAAAAAAATATACAAATTTGGCCTTGGAAATTAAATTACATCGATCCCAACTTTATATTTTCATCTGTCATGGATGTGCAGTGATTATTGGTTCAGAGTGTACAGTGTGGGTGGAAGTGTACACAAAGGAAGTGTACACAAAGGAAGTGTACACTGAATGGAAGTGTACACATAATGATAGTGTACTCAAAATGGAAGTGTACTCATAAAGGAAGTGTACACATTATGGAATTGTACACATAAAGGAAGTGTACACATAATGGAAGTGTACACAGAACACTACAAGGTCATCTAAATGTCTGGCTCACTAATATTGCCTTGTAGTAACCTGCAGCATACATCTGGACAACATTAAGGGGGGGTCACCTGCTTTTTGTCTCTCCTTTTCTCTCTTTCTCTTGCTTTTATCCATTCGGCACCATTCAGCCTACTGTTTTAAGACGTTTATCCCCATCCAGGTGTCGTTTTTATCCTGGCAAGCGGTAGCGAGCCATCATATTTATACAACAAAATTCGACAGCAAGCTAAATTTGTACATTTTTCGATAGAAAAATTTCTCCGGCGAAGCCGGATATCTTCATATATTGCTGGCTCGCTATCGCTCGCCAGGAAGAAATCGACACCTGGATGGGGATAAACGTCTTAAAACAGTAGGCTGACTAGGGCCGAATGGATACAAGACAGAGTAGGCCTAAGAGAGAAAAGGATATAACAAAAGCAGGTCACCCCCTTAACTTAACGGGAACTATTCTGAGGTCTTCGATATCACTGACATTATTTGCCTGGACTCTCATAGTAACTAGGCTACTTTAATATCTGGCTACTAGAGTGGAGATACCCCCTAGATTATCTGCTAATATATACAGTTTAATCATTGCCATATGTATACTCTAATATTGATGCTGTATATCCTATGTATGTTATATTGTTGTTGTTGTTATTATTTACCAACATAATTCTCTGCTCTCTTCTACTTTAATAAGCACATACACACACAAGTATACAGTACATTAACAGAATACAAGAGAGAGAGAGAGAGAGAGAGAGAGAGAGAGAGAGAGAGAGAGAGAGAGAGAGAGAGAGAGAGAGAGAGAGAGAGAGAGAGAGAGAGAGAGAGAGAGAGAGAGAGAGAGAGAGAGAGAGAGAGAGATGGTAGCGGTAGGTGGTGGTATACATACAGGTGGTGGTAGTGGTAGGTGGTGGTGGTATACATACAGGTAGTAGTAGTAGTAGTAGTGGTAGGTGATGTTGGTATACATACTGGTAGTGGTAGGTGGTGGTATACATACAGGTAGTAGTAGTAGTAGTAGGTGATGGTGGTATACATACAGGTGGTGGTAGTGGTAGGTGGTGGTGGTATACATACAGGTAGTAGTAGTAGTAGTAGTAGTAGGTGATGGTGGTATACATACAGGTGGTGGTATACATACAGGTAATAGTAGTAGTAGTAGTGGTAGGTGATGGTGGTATACATACAGGTGGTGGTAGTGGTAGGTGGTGGTGGTATACATACAGGTAGTAGTAGTAGTAGTAGTGGTAGGTGATGGTGGTATACATACAGGTGGTGGTAGTGGTAGGTGGTGATATACATACAGGTAGTAGTAGTGGTAGGTGATGGTGGTATACATACAGGTGGTGGTAGTGGTATACATACAGGTAGTAGTAGTAGTAGTAGTAGTAGTAGTAGTAGTGGTAGGTGATGGTGGTATACATACAGGTGGTGGTAGTGGTAGGTGGTGGTGGTATACATACAGGTAGTAGTAGTAGTAGTGGTAGGTGATGGTGGTATACATACAGGTAGTGGTAGGTGGTGGTGGTATACATACAGGTAGTAGTAGTAGTAGTAGTAGTAGTAGTAGTAGTAGTAGTGGTAGGTGATGGTGGTATACGTACAGGTGGTGGTAGTGGTAGGTGGTGGTGGTATACATACAGGTAGTAGTAGTAGTAGTAGTAGTAGTAGTGGTAGGTGATGGTGGTATACATACAGGTGGTGGCAGTGGTAGGTGGTGGTGGTATACATACAGGTAGTAGTAGTAGTAGTGGTAGGTGATGGTGGTATACATACAGGTGGTGGTAGTGGTAGGTGGTGGTGGTATACATACAGGTAGTAGTAGTAGTAGTAGTGGTAGGTGATGGTGGTATACAAACAGGTGGTGGTAGTGGTAGGTGGTGGTGGTATACATACAGGTAGTAGTAGTAGTAGTAGTAGTAGTAGTAGTGGTAGGTGATGGTGGTATACATACAGGTGGTGGTAGTGGTAGGTGGTGGTGGTATACATACAGGTAGTAGTAGTAGTAGTAGTAGTGGTAGGTGATGGTGGTATACATACAGGTGGTGGTAGTGGTAGGTGGTGGTGGTATACATACAGGTAGTAGTAGTAGTAGTAGTAGTAGTGGTAGGTGATGGTGGTATACATACAGGTGGTGGTAGTGGTAGGTGGTGGTGGTATACATAGAGGTAGTAGTAGTAGTGGTGGTGGTGGTAGTAGTAGTAGTAGTAGCACAACCAGCGACGGTGGCAGAAGTGGACTACGAGGCAGCAGTGGCAGAGGGTCGCATAGGAAGGAGACTGGATTGAAGTTGCATGGTGTTGAATAGTAATATCTGATGCTTGTAAAATAAAATGTATGAACAATATTAAATAAAAACCAATGTAGTAGTAGTAATCCACGATGATGAGTCTGAGTGCTGACCCCGGAATAGTAAGTAGCTGAATGACTACCAAGTCGGACGCTTTGATGACTGTTCTGACCTGGTTTAGGGTCCAAAGAGGGGATGCACAGGCTGAGTGGTTTTTGTAGTTGTAGTAGTAGTAGTAGTGGTGGTGGTAGGTGGTGGTGGTGGTATACATAGAGGTAGTAGTAGTAGTGGTGGTGGTAGTAGTAGTAGTAGTAGTAGTAGTAGTAGTAGTAGTAGTGGTGGTGGTAGGTGGTGGTGGTGGTATACATAGAGGTAGTAGTAGTAGAGGTAGTAGTAGTAGTGGTGGTAGTAGTGGTAGTAGTAGTAGTAGTAGTAGTAGTAGTAGTAGTAGTAGTAGTAGTAGTGGTGGTGGTAGGTGGTGGTGGTGGTATACATACAAGTGTGTGGTGAGCTATACAGGTGTTCATGTAATAACCCACAGCGTTCCCACCTTCTTACTCATCCTCCACCATTTAACCTACTCTCACCCACTCAAAATATCGGTCACATTTTAAGTTATCTGGATCCCCTTCTCCCTCATGTTTAGTCCCATTAGTTTTGAGATATTAAGACGTTCGCCTCATTATTTTGGTGATTTTCAGATATTTAGCCCGTTTCTTTATCAATATTAAGACCTTTTGTGCCATTTAGGTGTCGATTTTTTTCCTGGCGAGCGATAGCAAGCCTGTAATTTAGGAGGAATCGGCCTTCGGCCGGAACCTTTTCTGCCGAAAAATGTACACATTTGTTTTGAACGGGGGTCTTAGGGGTATTTGTTTATGTTTGATGGGGGTCTGGGAAGCAAACTAACAACCTCTCATTAACCACTTTGATTTGGGGGCATTTTTAAGTTGAATAAATTTGTCTATTATTAACCCTTTAAAGACACGAGGATGAGTTTCTTTCTTATATTCTGGCTATCATTAAACGATTCTTTTTGTCAGCTTACGACCAAAATTGTGGGATTCAAAGTGTTAATTGATAGACTTTACCTATTTGCTTCCTCAAGGGCTTTCCAAACCTGAACAAAATCGTCCAACTTTAGCCAAAATAAAGTGGAAATGCGCCTTGGGATACTGAAAGGGTTACCTATCAGAAAGAAAATAAATAGTGCATTATCATATTGAAAGGGTCATGTAAGCAAATGTAAATGTGTTATCAATGTTCAGCAGAATGGTAAATTAATAACTAGAGATACAAGCAAGCCAACACATAAATATACGTAAATTAATATATGAATATACGTATAAGTAAATAGATAAAATAAATAAATGACTAAATACACACATATATATATATATATAAATACATAAACATATCAACACAAATCAAATATATTGTTGATTGAAACAAATAGATTAGTAAACGAGCACACACACACACACACACACACACACACACACACACACACACACACACACACACACACACACACACACACACACACACACACACACACACACACACCCCATTGGATGGCCATTGTTCACTTCCTCACCCTATAAACTCCGGTGTTCCTCAGGGCTCTGTCCTATCTCCTATTCTCTTTCTAATTTTTATAAATGATCTCCTTAACTGTACCTTAATTCCCATCCATTCATACGCAGACGACTCAACCTTACACTACTCCATTAGTTTTTCAGAACGCCCCAGCCAGCAATCCCTCAACGACAAACGTAATGAAGCCATAGAACTCTTAAATTCTGATCTAAATACTATTTCCAATTGGGGCAGAGAAAACCTTGTTAACTTTAATGCTTCCAAACCCAATTTCTCCATCTATCTACCCGTCAGGATCTCCCAGCGGACTATCCCTTATTCTTCAGCAATACAAAAATCAACCCTTCATCTTCTCTCAATATTCTTGGTGTCTCTTTTTCTTCTGCTCTCATTTGGAAGGACCATATTACCAGTCTTGCTAAGGCAGCCTCCCAGAAGCTGGGTGTGCTCAACCGCCTTAGGGGGTTCTTTTCCCCTGCACAGCTTCTTGCTCTGTACAGGGGCATAGTGCGCCCTTGTATTGAGTATTGTTCACATGTGTGGGGAGGTTCCTCTCACACCGCTCTCCTAGACAAAGTTGAAAGGAAGGCCTTTCGTATCATTAACTCCCGTCCACTCACCAACTCTCTGCAATCTCTCTCTCTCCGCCGCAATGTTGCATCTCTCTCGCTATTCTATCGCTACTATAATAATCAGTGTTCCTCAGAGCTATCCCAGTGCATACCACCTCCTTTACGTAGGGCACGTGGTACCCGTCTTGCAACTCAATCCCACCCCTACTCTGTGCAACTCTCCAACCCAAGAGTGAAACGTTACTCTCAAACTTTCTTCTACTCAACAGCTGAGCTCTGGAACTCTCTCCCAGAATCAGTCTTTCCCTCTTCCTATGACTTAAATTGCTTCAAACTCCGTGTATCCAGGCATTTTGGCTCGAACGTCCCTTGATTTTGGCCCTGTCACTCTTTCAACTACGGGGGAGGCACTCGCTATAGGCAGTTATGCCTTTTGCCTCCCTCAATCACATAGAAAAAAACCAAAAACAAAAACAAAAACACACACACACACACACACACACACACACAAGTAAAAGTTTAACTATTGGGTGTTTGATAAAATAATGTGTTTATAGTTTCTTTAGTTGTATTCGTGTTCGTGTTGAAATGTCTTTAGTTGTATTCGTGTTCGTGTTGAAATTTCTTGTCAGTAGGTGGTTCGTTGTTTGAATAAGACTGCTGTGTAGGTTTATATTATGTATTATAATTATATATATTATTATTATTATTGTTATTATTATTATTATTAAAGAGTCGGCCGACCCCCCCCCCCCCCAAAAAAAAAAAAAAAAAAAAAAAAAAGGAACAGTGGGGATTGGGCCTGAGTACATACATACATACATACATTATTATTATTATTATTATTATTATTTAGTAGTAGTAGTAGTAAAATTGAAATAATAATATTACGATTGCAATTATTTATATACCATAACATTAATCTTGGATTAGTAATAATATAAATCGAGGTAACATCACACTTTGCTGTATACACACACAAACACACACACAAACGTACTGTACATAGACACACACACTCAGATATACACACATACACACACTACACAATACACGCACGCCTACTACACACACACACATGCATGCACTCCTAGTAGCACACACAAACACACACACATGCATATACACATACATACACACAAGCACACATACAAACGTACTGTACATAGGCACACACGCACACACACCTAGATATACACACATACACTATACACACACACACACACACACACACACACACACACACACACACACACAGCCCGTAGCCTAGTAGGTAGAGCTCTCGTCTCACACACGAGGGGTCGGGGGTTCAATCCCCGGCCGGGTGGAGACAAATTGGGCTTGTCTCCTTTCATGTGTTAGCCTCAGTTCACCTAGCTGTAAATAGGTACCTGGAATAAGTGGACGACGTTGTGACGTCCCATCTGGGGTTGGCAAAAGTGGTACAAGGCGAGATGGGTATCATATGGTTCACCTAAGCTGATGGCTACCTAAGCCTTCGGGCGAGACGGTACCGTCTATAGTGAGAATGGTACCATACAGATCCACCCTAAGCCTTCGTTTCCGATGTCGCCAATTGGCTAAAATACAGACTACACACACATCCACAGCCATTCCAACAGTACATAGAACACTTAACATGCATTTCACGCAAGACATTCCCAGTTAAGGAGGCGCGATAATAATGAGCTTAGCTCGCATTGCGTGGATTCCCCTTGACGAACAAGTAACTGAGTAACTGAGTAACTGAGTGAGTAACACACACACGAGACCTCACAGGCTTCACCGGTTGAATGTACAGGCTCTTAGCCTATGCCCAAGAGGGAGTTGGAATATAGAAGGAAAAAAATAAATAAACAGTAGCACACAGATGCATTTACGCACATACGTACACACATTACATACACGCACACACACACACACACACACATATTCTGTCCAACTCTCCAACCCAAGAATTGGCAAATTTTCTTCTAATCAACTATAGGTAGTGCCAACGAACTTCACAATAATCTTGACTCCTTAACTTCTTATAACTTCAAATTTATTAATTAAAGCAATTGCGCTGAAATTCCTATAATTTGGGAAGAGTCCACTAGGTAATAGGTGTGGATACTTACAATCAGCTTTCTATAGGCCCTTTTGAGTTACGAAGAGGTCAGGGATCGAGATTTTTTGTCAAGTTCGTTGGCGCTACCTTTGGTAAACTCTTAAACTCTCTCCTTCAATCAATCTTTCCTTTATCCAACCACTTAAACTCCTTTAAACTTCGTGTGTCGAGGCATTTTGACCACAACGTCCCTGAATTGGGCTCTCTGTCACTCAGATGACTCTGGGGGAGACACTCGGTACCGGCAACCTGCCTTTTGTCTCTGACAAAAACACAATCAATTAATGACCCCATCATCACCACTTACCATCATCACTTTCTTTCCATCACTATCACAATGACCATTCTTGTGATATTTCACCGCGCCTCCATCATCCCCCTCCTCCACCACCGGTGGTGGAGGAGGGGGGAGTCTATGGAAGTCTAGGGAGCAAATTAACGGATAAAAGGGAAAAAATACAAAGCATAAAATGAAATAACACAGTTTATAAACCATGTTTTGTGTGAACTATTTGTATTGACTGTACAGAGTGTTTCTATCCACCACCACATACATTGTACACCAGTTAGTTACTTTGTATCAATTACCTTAAACCTCCTCAGATATGTCAATGTGTGTGTGTGTGTGTGTGTGTGTGTGTGTGTGTGTGTGTGTGTGTGTGTAGATTAGTGTGTGTGTGTGCGTGTGTTTATGAATGTGTGTGTACTGTAGGTGTGTTTTATTTCTGTGTGTGTGTGCGTGTACTCGAGGTGTGTTTTATTTCAATGTTGGTGTGTGTGTGTGTAGATGTGTATGAATATGTGTACTGTGGGTGTGTTTTATTTCAATGTGTGTGTGTGTGTGTTTGTTTGTTTGTGTAGGCTATATGTGTGCGTGAATGTGTGTGTTATGGTGTGTTTTATGCCTGTGTGTTCATAAGTAATTCAGCTCCACCTCTCGCCAACAGATTACTTATGGTGATGAGTTCCTTGCCCACACAACTTCAAGTGAGAGAGAGAGAGAGAGAGTGTGTTTGTGTAGTGTGTGAGTGTGAGTGTGTGTAGTGTGTTAGTGAGTGTGTGTAGTGTGTTAGTGAGTGTGTGTGTATGTATGTGTGTGTGTGAATGTATTGAACGTATACTGTATGTATGTATAAGCCTGTACAGTCTAGCCTAGAGTAATGTATGTGTGACTCACCTGCAAGTCTCTCTTAGTGATGAAGCCCTTACACTCTCGATCACAGTGTTTGAAGAGTTGTTCAGCCCGCCCCTCCCATGTGTCCTGCCCCGCCCCCACCAGCAGCCTCTCACCCACCTCGGCCTCCATCACACCTGCGGGGAGGAAGATAATGGGCTGAGAAATGTGGAGGGAGTAGGGGAGAGGGGCCGAGAGAGAGGGAAAGAATTTGGTGGGAGAGGGAGAGAGAATTGGGTGAGAGGGGGAGATAATTGGGTGAGAGGGGGAGAAAATTGGATGAGAGGGGGAGATTATTGGGGGAGAGGGGGAGATAATTGGGTGAGAGGGGGAGATAATTGGGTGAGAGGGGGAGAAAATTGGGTGAGAGGGGGAGAGAATTGGATGAGGGGGAGAGAATTGGATGAGAGGGGGAGAGAATTGGATGAGAGGGGGAGAAAATTGGGTGAGAGGGGGAGATAATTGGGTGAGAAGGGGAGAGAATTGGGTGAGAGGGGAAGTAAAATGGATGAGAGGAGGAGATAATTGGGTGAGAGGGGGAGATAATTGGGTGAGAGGGGGAGAGAATTGGGTGAGAGGGGGAGATAATTGGGTGAGAGGGGGAGAGATTGGATGAGAGGGGGAGATAATTGGGTGAGGGGGAGAGAATTGGATGAGAGGGCAAGATAATTGGATGAGAGGGCAAGAGAATTGGATGATAGGGAGAGATAATTGGGTGAGAGGGGGAGATAAGTGGGTGAGAGGGGGAGATAATTGGATGAGGGGGAGATAATTGGGTGAGAGGGGGAGATAATTGGATGAGAGGGGGAGAACATTGGGTGAGAGAGGGAGAGAATTGGATGAGAGGGAGAGAATTGGATGAGAGGGGGAGAGAATTGGGTGACAGAGGGAGATAATTGGATGAGAGGGGAGATAATTGGGTGAGAGGGGGAGAGAATTGGGTGAGAGAGGGAGATAATTGGATGAGAGGGGGAGATAATTGGATGAGAGGGGAGATAATTGGGTGAGAGGGGGAGATAATTGGATGAGAGGGGGAGATAATTGGGTGAGAGGGGGAGATAATTGGATGAGAGGGGGAGATAATTGGGTGAGAGGGGGAGATAATTGGGTGAGAGGGGGAGATAATTGGGTGAGAGAGGGAGAGAATGGTGAGTGTTAGGGGTAAAATGGGACAAGGAAAGAATTGAGAGAGAGAGAGAGAGAGAGAGAGAGAGAGAGAGAGAGAGAGAGAGAGAGAGAGAGAGAGAGAGAGAGATGGGGAGTAATGCAAGGGATAGGTTTTACGTAAGAATTTAGAGATATTTATTTGAAGATTAGTAATATATTGTGTTTGTAGGTGTATTCATATATCGAAGGTGGGACGAAAAAAAAGTTGTTTGTTAGCATGATATCAAAGTGGTGTTTGCAGTATACTATGACGCAAGCTTTCAGTTTAGTCTGGCCAGTATCAAACCATTTTATGCAGAATAGGAAAGGTCTGCGCCAATCAAGGAGGTCAAAATTATCTCAATTAACCCTTTGAGTGGCAGAGATCCTTACTAAGCATAATACATTTGCCTAATGATAGCCAATATAACAGTAAGAAGTGCATCATCGTATACTAAAAGGCTAAGACTTGGAATAAAATTTATATACCAGTAATAAAATATTCATGTTTGATTAATTACAGTGATTGACAAGACATACCGGTAGGTAAATTATATACCGGTACGTGAATATATTATGTTTGGTAACTATGATTCTCGAAAGATAATTTATAATATTGCTGAGAATTATTATAATAATGATAAAGATAAGTTATAATAGTGGTTGTGGTGGTAAATTATAATGGTGGTGGGGGGGTAAATAATAATGGTGGTGATGGTGGGGTAAATGATAATGGTGGTGGTGATGGTAAATTATAATGGTGGTGGGTGGGGGGGTAAATAATAATGGTGGTGGTGGTGGGGTAAATTATAATGGTGGTGGTGGTGGTAAATTATAATGGTGGTGGGTGAGGGGGTAAATAATAATGGTGGTGGTGGTGGGGTAAATTATAATGGTGGTGGTGGTGGTAAATTATAATAGTGGTGGTGGTGGTGGTAAATTATAATGGTGGTGGTGGGGGGATAAATAATAATGGTGGTGGTGGTGGGGTAAATTATAATGGTGGTGGTGGTGGTAAATTATAATAGTGGTGGTGGTGACAAATTATAATGGTGGTGGTGGTGATAAATAATAATGGTGGTGGTGGTGATGAATTATAATGGTGGTGGTGGGGGGGGGGGTAAATAATAATGGTGGTGGTGGTGGGGTAAATAATAATGGTGGTGGTGGTGGGGAAAATTATAATGGTGGTGGTGGTGGTAAATTATAATAGTGGTGGTGGTGGTGATAAATAATAATGGTGGTGGTGGTGATGAATTATAATGGTGGTGGTGGTGATAAATAATAACGGTGGTGGTGGTGGTGATGAATTATAATAGTGGTGGTGGTGGTGATAAGTAATAGTAATGTTGTAAATACTATGATGATAGGGAGGACATAATGGTGAGACAGACAGACTATGATAGTGGGGTTAGTGTAGAAGTACCGGTAGTAATAATATAAAAAGGTACAGTCGGAAAAACAGATATTATCTTAGATTAAGGGGAGGTTTTTAGTTAGTTCGCTAGACTTCCATCAAGCTTAACATTACAGCCCCTAGACCCCTTTTCAAGATAAATTTGTAAATTTTTCGGTAGAAAAATGTCCCGGCCGAAGGCCGATTCCTCTTAAGTTGCAGGCTCGCTATCGCTCGCCAGGAAAAATCGACACCTAAATGGCACGAAAAGTCTTAAAATTTACAGAAATGGGGCGAAAGTTCTTAAAATCGCCAAACTAATGGGGCGAACATCTTAAAATATCAAAAGCAATGGGGCTAACCATGAGGGAGAAAGGGGTCAAGAAAAAAAATCCCCCAAGTGGAAATCTCCCCTTAATTGGAGATTTGTATTTATTTGTATATATATTTATTTATGTATTATTATCATAGTTTGGTCCTCCCTTGTGGAACCCCCCCCCCCCCCCACCCTTCGAGATATATTTGTAACTTCTTCGGCGGAAATATGTCTAGGCTAAAGGCCAGTTCCTCCTAAATTACAGGCTGGCTATCGCTCACCAAGAAATGATCGACACCTAAATGACACTAAAGGTCTTAATATTGACAAATAAATGGGGCGAAAGGTGTTAAAATCGCCAAAGTAATGGGCCGAACGTCTTAAAAATCTGAAGACTAATGTGGCTAAACACGAGGGAGAAAGGGGTCCAGAAAAACGAACCAACCCCCATTAAAGTCTATATTTACAAAGAAGGCTATTTACTCAAAGAAGAAGAATTATGGATGCGGAAAGAATAATAATAATGTGTTAACCCCTTCTGTACCGGCGACGTAATTTCATAGACATTTCGGGTACATTTAGACGATGTTATGAGGCTTAGGAGGGATATATGGTTGCTAAAAGGATTAATTGAGATAGTCTGTAACCTTTCAATACTAGACGTCCTTCCTAACCTGAACAAACACCTGTTGTAGTTGCCAGAATATAATGAAAAGTTCATCACCGGTACAGAAGGGGTTAAGGGGAGGTTTTTAGTTTGGTCCCTAGATATCCTTCAAGCTTAAGATTACACCCCCTTGAGCCCCTTTCAAGATAAATTTGTACATTTTCAGCAGAAAAATTTCCCGGCTGAAAGCCGGTTCCTTTTAAATTACAGGCTCGCTATAGTTCGCCAGGAAAAAATCGACACCTAAATGGCACGAAAGGTCTTAAAATTGACAGAAATGGGTTGAAAGTTCTTAAAATCGTCAAAATAATGGGGCGAACGTCTTAAAATTAGAAAAACAGTGGGGCTAAACATGAGGGAGAAAGGAGTCAAGAAAAAAAAATCCTCAAGTGGAAATCTGCCCTTAATAATGCAGAGAAACAGATATACAGTATAATATATTGGTTGATAGTAGTAGGTGTGTTGGGAAGAAGAGTAGTGTGCTTGTTAAGTGTAGTGAAATGAATAGGAGGAGGAGGTGTTTGCAAGAGTAAGCTGGATTGCTCTCTGTGTAGGTGAGGCACAAATAGAAACAGTGGGGGAAGCCAGGCAAATGCAACAGGAGTTCCAGCAACTCCTTATCATATGCCCATTTTAGCCTCCTTGGGTTTTGCATTGCTCGATTGGTGCCTACAATCTCTCCACCTATATGAAGACAGACATTCAAACAATTTATATAGAAAATGAATATAAACATAGACAGACTATTAGACAGACGTACATACACAGGAATACAAAGGAAAGCAAGCAACAAACAGACCTACTGATTCTTAATAGGCTGCTTGTAAAAACACACACAAAATTGTCACATTACTCGGGCACAAACGCAGTCAGTCGCGGGTTGATGGCAAGATATTTGTCAAGTCGATATTTGAATGTTTGGACTGTATGGCACTCTATTCCACAGACAAATGCAAATAAATACAGACATGCAAACAGACCTACACCACCGTTGACACCACCTCCGTAACTCTGTTAGTGGATACAATTATAAACTTTGGTCCAGATTATAACTATTCCTATGCATATATTAAAATGTTGGACTTTATTGACCGAAGCAACAGATTATTTTAGGATATTTTTAGTAAGTGTCTGTACTCTAAATTGAGCAGGTAATATATATATATATATATATATTTATTAATACATTTTTCTCAGTGTGTATACAGTACATGCATGAAAAGAGACGTACTCACACACACACAATTACACACATATAAACCTGCATTCACATTTTCATACATATTGTACATGCAAGCACATAAATAACTCACTCTCACTCAAACTTTCACAGACTCTCTCTCTCTGTTTTTTCATTCTTTTCTTTCACTTTCCTGTATATGAGGTATTGCTAACTTAAGATTAAGTCGTGATCATTACGTTTTTATCTTATATGTTTATTTGCCATGTAAATGTTTATGTAGATCTCTCTATCACCGACACACATACACACACACTCTCTCTCTCTCACTCTCGTCTACCGGAAAGTTGTGAGATGTTTACAAAATGGCCCTTAGTCCCTAATTAAATAATATCCGTAACAGTCATTAACATATCAAAGGAGGGAGCTACCAGGGGACAAGGAGAGGTCGGGAGCTAATTATTTGTGTGTGTGTGTGTGTGTGTGTGTGTGTGTGTGTGTGTGTGTGTGTGTGTGTGTGTGTGTGTGTGTATGTATGGGTGTGTGGGTGTATGGGTGTGTGAGGGTGTGGGTGTGGGTGTGTGTGTGTGTATGTATGGGTGTGTGGGTGTGGGTGTGGGTGTATGGGTGTGTGAGGGTGTGTGGGTGGGTGTGTGTGTATGTATGGGTGTGTGGGTGTGGGTGTGTGAGGGTGTGGGTGTGGGTGTGTGTGTGTGTATGTATGGGTGTGTGGGTGTGGGTATGGGTGTGTGAGGGTGTGTGGGTGGGTGTGTGTGTATGTATGGGTGTGTGGGTGTGGGTGTGGGTGTATGGGTGTGTGAGGGTATGGGTGTGGGTGTGTGTGTGTGTGAGTGTGTGTGTATGTTTTCGTTGGGTTCAATAGTTTCAAACCAGTGTCCATGAAGTATTGAAGAAAACGTAGTCATAGTGTAAGTTTATGTGTTTGATGTAAACTATAATTTGTGTATCTTAAGGGGAGGTTTTTAGTGTGTTTCCTAGACTTCCATCAAGCTTGAAATTACACCCTCTTGACCCCCTTTCAAGATAAATTTGTACATTTTTCGGTAGAAAAATTTCCCGGCCGAAGGCCGGTTCCTCTTAAATGACAGGCTCGCTATCGCTCGGCAGGAAAAAATCGACACCTAAATGGGACGAAAGGTCTTAAAAGTGACATAAATGGGGTGTAACTTCTTAAAATCGCCAAACTAATGGGGGGAAGTCTTAAAACTTCAAAAGCAATGGGGATAAACATAAGGGAGAAAGGGGTAAAGAAAAAAATCCCTCAAGTGGAAATCTCCCCTTAAGCAGGCAAGAAACTATAATGTCCCTATCTTGATCGCTGATGAATAACTATATTTTAGTAATGGATTATGTCGCCGGTAAGAACAACAAACCATTAATATAAATGATGTAGTTTCTTATTTACCGCCAAGAAACAGGATATTGGCTGCTAGGGGAGGAAATGGATCGCACAGTTGTGTAAGGGGAGGTTGTTTATTTGTTCCCTAGACCTTCATCAAGCTTATAAAAAACCCACACACACACACACACACAAACAGTGAAAACCTCCCCTTAATATAAACAATGTAGCCTACAGCCAAAAAAAAAGCACATATATATGGAATGAAAAATCCTAACATTGCTAGAGGTACAGCTGCCCACATCAGTTTGTTCCTCTCCGTGATCTTATACGTGGAATTACAATGCGCATTATTGAATTAACCCTCTGAGTACCAGCGACGTGTGTTATATTTTATTCTAGCTATATTTAGACGATATTATGCAGCTAAGGAAGGATCTGTAGTAGTTAAAAGGGTTGGCTGAGATAGTTTGAAGCCTTGTCATTGCTAAAGGTCATTCCTAAGCTGAATAAAATCGTCTAATAGTTGCCATAATATGATGAAAAGGACGTCCCTGGTACTGAACGGGTTAATTTAGTTTCTTATGTAGTGGTGGACTCTGACTAGTCAACTGATACTTTAAAAAAAAAAAAAAAAAAAAAAAAAAAAAAAAAAAAAAACGCAAATCATTCATACTAATATTACTTTAAGGGGTATAGTACTCGCCTTTTCTGGACTCCCTTCTCCCGCATGTTTAGCATATTAGTGTTCAGGTTTTGAGACGTTCGTTCCGTTAGTTTGGCGATTTTGAGACCTTTCGCCTCATTTTTTTGTCAATATTAAGACCTTTCGTGCCCTGTAAGTGTCATTTTTTCCTGGCGAGCGATTTCGAGCCTCTAATTCTATAAGAAACCGGCCTTTGGCCGGGAAATTTTTCTACCGAAAAATGTACAAATTTATCTTGAGAGGGGGTCTAGAGGGTGTTTTTTTTAAGCTTGATGGAGGTCTAGCGAGGAAACTAAACAAAAATAATAATAATAATAATAATAATAATAATAGATAAATACATAGACCAAAAACCAAGCACTACCCCTTTAATACATGAGATCATGACGAGGAACAGGACTTACGCAGAACCCAGTACTTCTTTCTGAAGATGGGTTCTGCGTAGCCCGAATCGTAAGAGAAATACAGAAGTCAAGCTCTTTCCTGTGTTTCCCTTCCACCTAATTCAACCATCCTTGTATGTTTCTGCAAAGCAGGATGATTTCGACCAAGTACAGCATTGATACCACCTAAATAAAGAAAAGTTCACCTCCAATAAAATCATTCCTCCCGCCTAGGTCAAGAAAATTATAGCCAAGTCAAAATGCCAATTAAGCCAAATAAAAAATGCAGTGTGTTATTTGGCCTCTCACGGATATGGCACTGTAAGAATAGGGTATACAAAATAGGGTATACCAAGTTATATAAAATCATTGAGTATATTGATAGCGATTTACCTCTCTGTTCATCTATTAGATGGGTATATTATTACCAATACCTTCAATATTGTATTATTTTTGTATTTTGTATGTTGTATTCTGTATTCTGTATTGGATTTTTTAAATGACTGGATTTTTTATTTTGTGTATCTGGAAGGTGTAATTCCTACCGAGGCCTTCGATTGTGGTTAAGGGGGGCGACCTGTTTTTGTTCTGTCCTTTTCTCTCTTTCTCTGGATTGTATCCATTTGGCCCCATTCACCCTACTGTTTTATGACGTTTATCCCCATCCAGGTGTCAATTTTTTACTGGTGAGCGGTAGCGAGCCAGCATATTTTTTATTTTTGTTTGACAGCAGGCTAAATTTTTACATTTTTCGATAGAAAAATGTCTCCGGCGAAGCCGGATCTCTTCATATAATACTGGCTCGCTATCGCTCGCCAGGAAGAAATCGACACCTAGATGCGGATAAACGTCTTAAAATAGTTGGCTGAATGGGGCCGAATGGATACAAGCCAGAGAAAGAGAGAAAAGGACAGAAATAACAAAAAGCAGGTCACCCCCCTTAAGTCAAGTGCCCCATCAATTACCCCTCCCATTCGTGTAATCATTAGGCTGTCATAGTGCAGTTGGGTATATGTACATTACCCCTTCCATTCGTGTAATCATTAGGCTGTCATAGTGCAGTTGGGTATATGTACATTACCCCTTCCATTCGTGTAATCATTAGGCTGTCATAGTGCAGTTGGGTATATGTACATTACCCCTTCCATTCGTGTAATCATTAGGCTGTCATAGTGCAGTTGGGTATATGTACATTACCCCTTCCATTCGTGTAATCATTAGGCTGTCATAGTGCAGTTGGGTATATGTACATTACCCCTTCCATTCGTGTAATCATTAGGCTGTCATAGTGCAGTTGGGTATATGTACATTACCCCTTCCATTCGTGTAATCATTAGGCTGTCATAGTGCAGTTGGGTATATGTACATTTCAGTAATTAGGTTTACTTGTAAGTTAATTGACCACTTGCAATTTTCAGGTTATAAGGAAGTTGGAGCTGTAGACAACGATAGTAAACAGAAATGCAATAATAATGTAGATTTCTGATGGCTAAAGAGTATGTTGAATTGGATTTTATGTATTTATATATGAACTATAACCGTATTATAGCTAGTAATTCTGCTAACTATCGATGTCTACAACTCCAACTTCCTTATAGAACGAAACTCGCAAGTGGTCAATTGGTGGGTTGGTGATAATATGAATTGACTGTGGTGAAACGAGTGCCAAAGTTATTGTAGGGGGCTCCGATTATAAGGTTATCCATTGTGAGAACCGGAATTAAGGGGAGGCAGTTGGTTTTTCGAGTCCTCCTCCCTCATGTTTAGATCTATTAGTTATGAGATTTCAAGACATTCGCCTCATTAGTTTGACGATTTTCAGACCTTTTGCCCCATTTCTTTGACAATATTAAGACCTTTCGTGCCATTTAGGTGTCTATTTTTTTCCTGGCGAGCGATAGCCAGCCTAAATTTGAAGAAGAATTGGCCTTCGGCCGGGAAAATTTTCTACCGAAAAATGTACACATTTATATCGAAGAGGGGTCTTGTGAGTGTTTTTTAAGCCATTGAGCCGAACCAGTAAATTATGCTGCACAATACCGTTTGAGCTCCCTTAACCCGTTCAGTATCAGTTCCGTGCATTTCATGTTATGCTGGCTACTAATAGACTATGTTATTCAGTTTAAAAACTGCCTCCAGCAATTAACAGGTTTCGAACTATGTCACAACCATTTATACTACCACAGATCATTCATGATCTGCAAAAAATGGTCTAAATATAGCTATGATAATAATTGAAAAGACGTCGCTGGTACAGAAGGGGTTAATATTAGCATAAGAGTTATTGTTCCTTCTTGTCAAAATAAAGTAATCAATATTGACCTAGCCCTATGAAGATTGTGCCGCATATTGACAGTTTATTCTGGCAATCATTAGACGATTTTATGCAGTTTAGGAAGGATCTGTGGGAATTAAAAGGATACAGACTATCTCTATTAACCCTCTGACTTCCATACACCCTTCCTGATCTGAATAAAATAGTCTAATACTAGCCAGAAAACAGAATACAAATGCGTAACAGTATCTTGAATGGGTTAATTACAAAATATTTAATCTTTCTTATTAAAATAAATCATATCAATATTATTCACAATATGTAACAATTTGACTAAAGTTCTACTATAGTTAACAGGAAAAGTATCGGCGAATCATATCAGAGTCTATCTATCTATTGCCGGACGCCTTATCCCAAAGGGGTGGCCACGAACGAAACGCCCCCATGCACCTCTGTCTCCAGTCAGTTGATGCCCTTCCTCCTATCCAGCACCGCCTTCGCTCATATTTTTTTTTTTTTTTTTTTTTTTTTCTATGTGATTGAGGGAGGCAAAAGGCATAACTGCCTATAGCGAGTGCCTCCCCCATAGTTGAAAGAGTGACAGGGCCAAAATCAAGGGACGTTCGAGCCAAAATGCCTGGACACACGGAGTTTGAAGCAATTTAAGTCATAGGAAGAGGGAAAGACTGATTCTGGGGGAGAGAGTTCCAGAGCTCAGATGTTGAGTAGAAGAAAGTTTGAGAGTAACGTTTCACTCTTGGGTTGGAGAGTTGCACAGAGTAGGGGTGGGATTGAGTTGCAAGACGGGTACCACGTGCCCTACGTAAAGGAGGTGGTATGCACTGGGATAGCTCTGAGGAACACTGATTATTATAGTAGCGATAGAATAGCGAGAGAGATGCAACATTGCGGCGGAGAGAGAGAGATTGCAGAGAGTTGGTGAGTGGACGGGAGTTAATGATACGAAAGGCCTTCCTTTCAACTTTGTCTAGGAGAGCGGTGTGAGAGGAACCTCCCCACACATGTGAACAATACTCAATACAAGGGCGCACTATGCCCCTGTACAGAGCAAGAAGCTGTGCAGGGGAAAAGAACCCCCTAAGGCGGTTGAGCACACCCAGCTTCTGGGAGGCTGCCTTAGCAAGACTGGTAATATGGTCCTTCCAAATGAGAGCAGAAGAAAAAGAGACACCAAGAATATTGAGAGAAGATGAAGGGTTGATTTTTGTATTGTTGAAGAATAAGGGATAGTCCGCTGGGAGATCCTGACGGGTAGATAGATGGAGAAATTGGGTTTTGGAAGCATTAAAGTTAACAAGGTTTTCTCTGCCCCAATTGGAAATAGTATTTAGATCAGAATTTAAGAGTTCTATGGCTTCATTACGTTTGTCGTTGAGGGATTGCTGGCTGGGGCGTTCTGAAAAACTAATGGAGTAGTGTAAGGTTGAGTCGTCTGCGTATGAATGGATGGGAATTAAGGTACAGTTAAGGAAATCATTTATAAAAATTAGAAAGAGAATAGGAGATAGGACAGAGCCCTGAGGAACACCGGAGTTTATAGGGTGAGGAAGTGAACAATGGCCGTCCACAACCGCAGCTATGGAACGGCCGGAAAGGAAATTAGAGACAAAGGCACAGATGGAGGGATAGAAACCGAAGGAGGGTAGTTTAGAAATTAAAGATTTATGCCAGACTCTATCGAAGGCTTTCGATATGTCTAGTGCAATAGAAAAAGTCTCACCGAAGTCCCGAAAGGAGGATGACCAAGAGTTAGTAAGATATGAAAGAATCACCAGTAGAGCGACCCTTAAGGAAGCCATACTGGCGATCTGAGAGCAGATTATGAGAAGAGAAATGCTTAAGAAATTTGGAAGCAAGAATAGTTTCAAAAACTTTAGAAAGACAAGAGATAAGAGCAATTGGACGATAGTTGGAGGGTTGAGAGCGGTCACCCTTCTTTGGGACAGGTTGAATGTGAGCAAACTTCCAGCATGAAGGGAAGACGTTAGAGGATAGACAGAGACGAAAGAGTTTGCCTAGGCAGGGAGTCATACTTCTTCACTCCATCCTTCCACCTCTCATTCGGTCTACATCTCCCTCTCTGTCCTTCCACCTCGCTCTCGGACACTCTCTTAGTCAATCTCTCGCTTCCCATACGTTCCATATGGCCGAACCATCTCAAGGTGTTCCTTTTCACACTTTCCAGTGCAATATACATCCACAAAACACCTCTCTCGTACTTTCTCATTCGTCTATCTATCCCTATATGTAACTCCGCACTTCTCAAGTAACTAATTTCCACCCTCTCACTCCAAAGTCTATGCTTCGCTCCCGTAAGTCAATGTTGGGATTACCACACTGTCATGTAAGGACTTCTTTACTTCCACGCTGACCACGAGGGAGAAAGGGGACCAATAATCCCTTAAAGGTTGGCCGGAAAACTCTCTACTGCCATCCTCTGTAACTCAATAAAGGGTTACAGCAAATGGGCTGTAAACTTCCACACCTATTCGCTGGCTGAATCTTCTCAAATGATAGACATATTAGCTCGATAACTCCAGTCGGGTTTTAGTTATAGAGGTTTTTGGTGAATATTTGTGGCCAACTTATAGTGAATATACTTTAATTACCCTATAATAACAAAGCTCGACCAACCTCCGCCGTGTTGGTGCTACTGGTATCACTATAGTCCGTTCATTCTAGATTGGACAAAAATCGTAACCTCTAACCTCTGTAACTCAAAAAGGGCTAGAGCAAATGAGCTGCTAATTTCCACACATATTCCCTAGTCAAGTCTTCCTATTTGATAGAAATATTAGTTCGATTACTCTAGACCTTTTCAAGTTACATAGGTTTGAGGTTACGATTTCTGCCCAACCTAGAATGAACGGACTATAGTATCTGTTTCTTTTCAGCTGGCGATAACTGAATCCCGGAGCAGCTAATTCACGATACTTAATAACGAATATGAAACTACCACGTTTCTGCATCATAAGACACAGTATATATAATCAGCACCATATTTCACCACAAAATCTTCAAAATACCTGATAAATCTTGATAGAAACTTTGCAATTTACCGTCAGTTAAAAAATAATATATATATATATATATATATATATATATATATATATACTGTATATATATATATATAGTCTCTCTTTACACTCAAATATGTCGGACCATACCTACGATAAGTATTAGACAATAGTGAACAATGAAATATAGTCTGGTATTTGGAGCCAAGTTGTGCACGAAAATGAAAAAACAGATCACCCCGTTGTTAAGAGGGTAGGGGGTATTTTTGGGTCTATTTTTGTATTAATTCATTGATTATTTAGTTTCCTCGCTAGACCTCCATCAAACTTTAAAAAAAAAAACCCTAGACCCCCCTTCAAAATAAATTTGTACATTTTCGGTAGAAAAATGTCCTGGCCGAAGGCCAGTTTCTTTTAAAATTATAGGCTCCCTATCGCTTGCTAGGAAAAATCGACACCTAAATTCACGAAAGGTCTTAAGATTGACAACAAAATGGGGCGAAAGGTGTTACAATCGCCAAACTAATGAGCCGAACATATTAAAATCTCAAAACTAATGGAGCTAAACATGAGGGAGAAGGGCGTCCAGAAAAAACAACCATCCCCTCCTTAAATAATTACGGGCCCAAAATGGCTGCCACAGAATAGGATGACCGCCGATTTTATACAGTTTAGGAAGGCTCTGTGGGTAAAGACTATCTCAATTAACCCTCCGCCTTCCATATCCCCTTCCTTATCTAAATAGCATCGTCTAATAATAGCCAGAAAACAGAAAAGAAATGCGTCATCGAGTCTTGAAAGGGTTAAAAAAACAAAAAAAACACGTTAAACACTCAGACGTCGGAAGGGTTCGTGTTAACCCCTTCTGTACCGAGGACGTCTTTTGTGTTATATTCTAGCTATATTTTACCCGATTTTCTGCAGTTTAAGAAGGACCTGTGGTAGTAAAAATGGTTAAATGGGATAGTTCAAAGCTTGTTAATTGCCAAAGGCCCTTGTTAAACTGAATAATATCGTCTAATAGTAGAAAGAAAAAGTTAAATTGACGGCACCGGTACAGAAGGGGTTAAAGGGAGGTATTTTATTTCTGAATCCCCATCACCCTTATGTTTAGCCCCATTAGCTACGCGAGTTTAAGACGTTCGCCCCATTAGTTTGGCGATTTTTAGACCTTTCGCCCCATTTCGTTGTCAATATTAAAACCTTTTGTGTCATTTAGGTGTCGTTTTTTTCCCTAGCAAGCGATAGCGAGACATTTGTTTACCAAAAAAAATTAAAAATTTATCTTGGGAGGTATTTTGGAAAGTTTGATTGAGGTCTAGGGGGCAACCTAACAAAATATAAAATACTAAATGCTAAAAATAAACATAAACTAATCCCCCTTCAATGTAACAAGTGTGATATAAACCCAGGTGTTATAATCAATATGCATGTACAGTAGCGGGCAAAACTTACCACACACCACAGCACTGGCTTTACCTCTCTCCCTCCCTCTCCTTCTCTCTCTCCATCTCTCTCTCTGAGCCCAGGAAATGACCCTCATCTGCACCCCCCCCCCCCAATCTAGCTCTCTTCAGCTCTATCAATGTAATTAATGTATGCAATGTTTGTACTAGCATCATAAGGAGGGGCAGTCCAATATTTACTGCAAACATGTAAACAGGGTTTGTCTCTTAGGCAAACACTCCTCCAGTACCTCCCACTCTAACCTATAACTACCCCATCCCACTGATCCTATAACTATCCTCCAGTACCTCCCACTCTAACCTATAACTACCCCATCCCACTGATCCTATAACTATCCTACAGTACCTCCCACTCTAACCTATAACTACCCCATCCCACTGATCCTATAACTATCCTACAGTACCTCCCACTCTAACCTATAACTATCCCATCCCACTGATCCTATAACTATCCTACAGTACCTCCCACTCTAACCTATAACTACCCCATCCCACTGATCCTATAACTATCCTACAGTACCTCCCACTCTAACCTATAACTACCCCATCCCACTGATCCTATAACTATCCTCCAGTACCTCCCTCTCTAACCTATAACTACCCCATCCCACTGATCCTATAACTATCCTACAGTACCTCCCACTCTAACCTATAACTACCCCATCCCACTGATCCTATAACTATCCTACAGTACCTCCCACTCTAACCTATAACTACCCCATCCCACTGATCCTATAACTATCCTCCAGTACCTCCCTCTCTAACCTATAACTACCCCATCCCACTGATCCTATAACTATCCTACAGTACCTCCCACTCTAACCTATAACTACCCCATCCCACTGATCCTATAACTATCCTACAGTACCTCCCACTCTAACCTATAACTACCCCATCCCACTGATCCTATAACTATCCTACAGTACCTCCCACTCTAACCTATAACTACCCCATCCCACTGATCCTATAACTATCCTACAGTACCTCCCACTCTAACCTATAACTACCCCATCCCACTGATCCTATAACTACCCCATCCCACTGATCCTATAACTATCCTCCAGTACCTCCCACTCTAACCTATAACTACCCCATCCCACTGATCCTATAACTATCCTCCAGTACCTCCCACTCTAACCTATAACTACCCCATCCCACTGATCCTATAACTATCCTACAGTGCCTCCCACTCTAACCTATAACTATCCCATCCCACTGATCCTATAACTATCCTACAGTACCTCCCACTCTAACCTATAACTACCCCATCCCACTGATCCTATAACTATCCTACAGTACCTCCCACTCTAACCTATAACTATCCCATCCCACTGATCCTATAACTATCCTACAGTGGGATGGGGTAGTTCTTTTAAAACACGCGGTGAATTACCTATGATAACGCTCTTCAAATCTCTAGTGCTACCGCGGCTTGAATACTGTAGCGTATTAACATCCCCATACAAAGCAGGTGAAATAAATGACGTAGAGAGTGTACAAAGAAATTTCACTTCGCATATAAGTTCGATAAAACAGCTACACTATTGGGAGCGTTTAAGAGCACTGAATCTGTACTCACTGGAACGTAGAAGAGAACGTTACCTAATAATATACACGTGGAAAATCGCAGAGGGTTTAGTACCAAACCTACATACTCCGATAGTCATGAAATTCAGTGATAGGAGAGGCTGGGAATGCGAAATCTCCCGGATGAATAACAGGGGTGCTATGGGCTCTCTGCGAGAGGGCTGGTTATCACACAGAGGCCCACGTCTCTTCAACAAACTCCCACAGCGAGTAAGAGACATGAGGGACATCTCGTTAGACAACTTCAAGAGAGCCCTAGATGTCGAACTGCAAATAGTGCCAGACGAGCCCATCCTCGCAAGGGAGCGAGCTGTCGCTTCAAACAGTCTACTGCACCAAAGCACCACCCATAACGAGGGGCGTCGCGCTCCTTGGTGCCGCTAGAAGAGTGGCGAACACATCAAAAGGTATCAAAAGGTAAGGTATAGGTTAGAGTGGGAGGTACTGTAGGATAGTTATAGGATCAGTGGGATGGGGCAGTTATAGGTTAGAGTGGGAGGTACTGTAGGATAGTTATAGGATCAGTGGGATGGGATAGTTATAGGTTAGAGTGGGAGGTACTGTAGGATAGTTATAGGATCAGTGGGATGGGGTAGTTATAGGTTAGAGTGGGAGGTACTGTAGGATAGTTATAGGATCAGTGGGATGGGGTAGTTATAGGTTAGAGAGGGAGGTACTGGAGGATAGTTATAGGATCAGTGGGATGGGGTAGTTATAGGTTAGAGTGGGAGGTACTGTAGGATAGTTATAGGATCAGTGGGATGGGGTAGTTATAGGTTAGAGTGGGAGGTACTGTAGGATAGTTATAGGATCAGTGGGATGGGGTAGTTATAGATATTACATTAACTACTAACTTGAGCTGGACACATTATGTTAGAAGCATTGCTAAGAATGCCTCTAAAAAACTGGGACTCCTGTACAGAGTTCGAGAATTCTTCACTGACGAGCAGTTGGCCGTAATATATAAGTCATGTGCGCTCTCAGATGGATTACTGTTCACCTCTGTGGGGTGGAAGTGGAGTGGTTGCATTGAGGCAGTTGGACAAAATTCAAAATAAAGCTATTAGATTAATCAATAACCCTGCAATCACACAGGACCTTCCTACATTAGCCATACGAAGAAACGTTGCATCCCTTGCATTATTCTACAGATATTTTCACAGCAATTGTTCCGAGGAACTTGCTTCAATTGTGCCGCCTCTCCACATCTTTCCCCGTAGAACTAGGGCAGCTGAGAGCGCCCATGAATTTACACTTTCTCCTCCACAATGCAGAACTTCTGCTTATCAGAATTCATTTATTCCCAGAGCTACTACTCTTTGGAATTCACTTCCCTCGAATTGCTTTCCACAAACTTACAATCAACAAATGTTTAAATCCAGTTGTTACAAACATTTTATGAATGGAGGATGCCTTTAGGCACATGGACCTTTTTGTTTTATCTGTGTTTTTCCTTCCTCCGTTCATTGTTTCTTTAAAAAAAAAAAAAAAAAAAAAAAAACACAGAGGGCCTCGGTGTCGGACGGATCCTAAATTGAGTGGTCAATCCTGTAAGTCCTTCACTAAACTGGCTCGGGTTGTCCCTCTCACAGGGAATAGGTCCGCTTGGGGGCATTCTGTGTATGGCCACCCTTGTAAGGGGAGTAAGGCGTCCGGCAAAAGATAGATATAGATTGTATTTGTTTCAAGTGAGATATACAAACATCTTCCTACGCTTGCCCACCTTATTCAACATCTGACAGACATTAATACAGCACAGAGCCAGTCAAACGTAATGACAGTGGAGACGTGATATATTAGCACTACCGTACATACCTCTGTCCTAAATATGAGACATAGCCGAATTAATAACAGCTTTCCGTATTCTTCTTCTTGGCCACGACTGTACACGCTCCCGCTCTGCAAGTTGACCGTCACCTACTGGGCCAGTGTAGGTATTCAAGTTGTGTGTGTGTGTATGTGTGTGAGCGCAAGTGTTCAATGAGTGCCACAGGTGTTAACGAAACGTAATTTAAAGCCCCCTTACCCTTTAAACCCCTTCCGCTCTCCCCCCCCCCCCCCTCTCTCTCACTCCCTCTCTTTCTCTCTCACTCCCTATCTCTCTCTCTCTCGCTCTCTCCATATTCAGGCCAAGGTTGAATGGGGGGAGGGGGAAATTAGGCGAAGGGGGACTCGGTTAATTGGGGGGGGGGGGGGGCGTAAATTTAAGTGCAGGAGTTGATCTGGGAAATAGGGGGACTAGATTGGACAATTGTGGGGATTTGAGCTGGGAAATAGAGAGACTAGATCGGAGAAATAACAGGGACATAATCGTGGAATTGAGGACTGGGAGATTTAGGATATGTGGGGGATGATTCAGGATATGGGATGGAGATTCGGGAAATGAGAGAGTGATTGGAGAACTGAAGGGGAGAGGGGGGGGGGGGAAGTGAGAGGGGTTAGTTGGGGAACAGTAGGAATGGGGGGGGGGGTTCCGTAGTCATATTTAGGGGAGGTGTGGTGGAGTGGTCTTGCCACTGGCCTGGTAATCCAAAGGTCCCGGGTTCAAATCCCGATGTATCAATGGGAAGATATTATTGGGATGGAATTTGTGCTGTACCTGGTATCAGTGCATTACCACAAGCCCACCGAAACATCAATAAAATACCCTCATTGTTCCCTGATTAAATAGCACTGTATGAATATTCCCATATTCAAAATATGCTATAGGGGTGCAATGCCTGGTGAGTTATCTGCTCAACAGGTGGCGTTGTGTGTGTGTAAGTGTGAGAGTCCGAGTGTAGGGGGGTGAGACAGTGAAGCACGGGAACGAGGTGGCTTCAGAGATGGGGTCGTTTCGGGCCATGGGTGAGCACCGTGCCTCATGTGAAGGCAAGATGGCAGGTGCTCGTTGTACTCTACGTGCTTCACATGTCTCACTCCCTAGACTGGAACAAGACCTCACGGGCTTCACTGTTCATTGTAAAGCGGTGAATGTTAAGGCTCTCAGCCTATGCCCGAGAGGAAGTAAGTTGGAATATATAAAAAAAAAAAAAAATATATTAGTCATGTCAGTACAGTGACCCTGTATTGTAATTTGTTCTGGCTATCAATAAACGATTTTACTTGATTCTGGCAAGACGCTTCATGGGGAAGACCCTGAAAATTACCTCTATCTTTAGCATACTGACGATACCAAAGCAATAGATCGCAGGAATGTTGCCAGAATAACAACTTTAAACGGAACATTTTGACAATAAACGTCCTCCTGTGATACCCTCATAAAGATGGCGTCACACGAACAGTTTTCCGGCGTTTTACTAGCCAATATCGGATTTTGGCTTGTGATTCTTGGATACAAACGCCTAAGTCGGCCACACAGGTAGATTAATTCACCATATAGTATAGTCATTATATTTTGTCAACAAATCTTGAACTCAAACCTCTATACCTCAAAAATAACTGGAGTAATCGAGCTAATATTTGTGCCATTTTGGGAAGAGACAGCTAACAGGTGTAGAAATGTACAGCCCATTTGCTCTAACCCATTTTCAGTTACAGAGGTTATGGCGGTGTCACATGAGCGATTATTCCGGCAATTTTTACGGGCAATTATAGTTTGGCATCTTCAAAATTTAAGTTTTATCAGAAATCAACCACTTAAGGGAGCCCACTTAGCTTTTTTCTCTCTCTCTCCCTTTCTCTTTGGCTTGTATCCATTCGGCCTTATTTAGCCTACTGTTTTAAGACGTTTACCCCCATCCAGGTGTCAATATTTTCCTGGCGAGTGGTAGCGAGCCAGCATATATACAGTATACAGTATTTTTGTTTTGACAGCAAGCTAAATTTGTAAATTTTTCGATAGAAAAATTTCTCCGGCGAAGCCGGATTTCTCCATACAATGCTGGCTCGCTATCGCTCGCCAGGAAGAAATCGACACCTGGATGGGGATAAACGTCTTAAAACAGTTGGCTGAATGGGGCCGAATGGATACCAGCCAGGGAAAGAGAGAAAAGGAGAGAGAGAGATAAAAAAAGAAGCCGGTGACCCCCCTTAACATAATCTACCATCGACCCAGTATCAGATTCCAATGCCAAAGAGCCTCAGAGTAGTATGAGGAGAAAACAAACAACTTGCTCGTCGAAAGTTGCCGGAAAAATCGTTCGTGTGACACTGGCTTTAGGGATCAAGATGTCTGGCCTAACCATAATGAGCATAATCTATTTAAGGGGAGACTGACCGTTTGTTTGGTCTATTAATTCATTTATTCATATATTTTTTTTTTTAGTTTCCTCCCTAGACCTCCATCAAGCTTAGAAAAAAACCTAGACCCCCCTTAAAGATAAATGTGTACATTTTTCGGTAGCAAAATGTCCCGGGTGAAGGCCGGTTCCTCTTAAAATTGCAGGCTCGCCATCACTCGCCAGGAAATAATCAACACCTAAATGTCACGAAAGGTCTTAAAATTGACAACGAAATGGGGCGAAAGTTGTTAAAATTGCCAAGCTAATGGGCCGAACGTCTTATAATCTCTAGTTATAGTGGGGCTAAACATTAGGGAGAAGGGGGTCCAGAAAAACGGTCTGCCTCCCCTTAATAATCTGGGGATTGACGAGGAAGTTACAGTTGCCCGCTCGTCCACCTGCTGCAGAGCACTCATTAGTTATGCTAGTTCAACCCTTAGAGGATTGTGCAGCATTTTGACAGTTTATTCTGGCTATCATTAGACGATTTTATGCAGCTTAGGAAGGATCTGTGAGAATTAAAAGGGTGCAGACTATCCCAATTAATCCTCCGACTTCCATACATCACTTCCTAATTTGAATATATTTGTCTAATAACAGCCAGAAAACGGTAAAGATATATCTGCATGAAAATTAAACTAAAACTATTGTGACGCGTTTTGATAGTTTATTCTAGTCATCATTACACGATTTGCTAGTTTATAAGTTATCATTACACGATTTTATTCAATTTAATACAAACTTGTGGTACACTCGGGTACCATAGTCTCTAGCCAACTCATACAAATTCGTGGACTTCACCTATTTCTAATTATGGAAGTCTATATCTGGAATCGAATTTATGAATATAGTTTTCTATAAATCAAATACAAAAGTATGTATACTATTTCTTTTAAAACAAGTTATTTCCAAAAAATCAATCCAGATAGTTATAATTGCATAAAGAAATACAGAGGATCCAGGAACTCTTATGGGTGGGCTAGAGACTATAATTATGGAATCCGAGTGTACCTAGAGACTATATGGCATCCGAGTGTACCTAGAGACTATATGGCATCCGAGTGTACCTAGAGACTATATGGCATCCGAGTGTACCTAGAGACTATATGGCATCCGAGTGTACCTAGAGACTATATGGCATCCGAGTGTACCTAGAGACTATATGGCATCCGAGTGTACCTAGAGACTATATGGTATCCGAGTGTACCTAGAGACTATATGGCATCCGAGTGTACCTGGAGACTATATGGCATCCGAGTGTACCTAGAGACTATATGGCAATCGAGTGTACCTAGAGACTATATGGCATCCGAGTGTACCTAGAGACTATATGGCATCCGAGTGTACCTAGAGACTATATGGCATCCGAGTGTACCTAGAGACTATATGGCATCCGAGTGTACCTAGAGACTATATGGCATCCGAGTGTACCTAGAGACTATATGGCATCCGAGTGTACCTAGAGACTATATGGCATCCGAGTGTACCTAGAGACTATATGGCATCCGAGTGTACCTAGAGACTATATGGCATCCGAGTGTACCTAGAGACTATATGGCATCCGAGTGTACCTAGAGACTATATGGCATCCGAGTGTACCTAGAGACTATATGGCATCCGAGTGTACCTAGAGACTATATGGCATCCGAGTGTACCTAGAGACTATATGGCATCCGAGTGTACCTAGACTATGGCATCCGAGTGTACCTAGAGACTATATGGCACCCGAGTGTACCTAGAGACTATATGGCACCCGAGTGTACCTAGAGACTATATGGCATCCTAGTGTACCTAGAGACTATATGGCATCCGAGTGTACCTAGAGACTATATGGCATCTGAGTGTACCTAGAGACTATATGGCATCCGAGTGTACCTAGAGACTATATGGCATCCGAGTGTACCTAGAGACTATATGGCATCCGAGTGTACCTAGAGACTATATGGCATCCGAGTGTACCTAGAGACTATATGGCATCCGAGTGTACCTAGAGACTTTATGGCATCCGAGTGTACCTAGAGACTATATGGCATCCGAGTGTACCTAGAGACTATATGGCATCCGAGTGTACCTAGAGACTATATGGCATCCGAGTGTACCTAGAGACTATATGGCATCCGAGTGTACCTAGAGAGTTTATTTTGAGACAGTATTTACCACTTCGATTCTTTCTTCCTAATGATACTTTGATACTTCCTAAATTCATAAAATCGTGTATTTATAGCCAGATTAAAGTGTTAAAATGCGTCATCAAATACTGACACAGTTAACAGATGGTGTTGGTGGCATAGTTGTTGGTCTGTGGTCAACGTGTTATAAGATAATCAATGTAAATCGATAGATGCTGGTTGGGGGTAGCAGATTGGCATCGACTGCACCTAATTTAAGCAGGTCTCCACTTCGTCGATATTGGCGTGCATTTTGATTATTTTTTCTATTTTTCCCCATTTTGATGTAATTAATTCTTATCTTCCAAAATTCGGGCTATGGGGATTTTGGATTATCCGTGTTCGAATGATCAGAATTTTGCTGTAACAGACAATTTGACAGACACACATATCTTCCATTACTTAGTGTTGTGGTTTCATATTCAGTATAGACGTAAACACTGTCTCTCCCCGGTATACATCAATGATACACTATGAATTTGTAATGTGATCCAATAAAAATATGGCATAGATTAAGGCTGCCTGCTCCTAGAAATACTTTCCGCCGTAGCCAATTTAAATAATTAAATACGGCTATAAACGAAGTCTTTTATTGGGGAGATTGTAGGCACCTGTCTCAAGCAGGGCAGTACCCAGAGGAGGCCACAATTAGCCATATGATAAGGAGTTAAATTCTATTTTTATTTCCAAAACATTAGTAATGCATGAGTTTCCCAAAACTCAATAAGTAATGTGGACATAAAATAGACAATTATTAATTGAGTTTACTGTAGATGTGAAGTTGGTTGGTGTAAAAACATAATCATTTATAGAAGCTGGTGGCATGTTTGTGATGTTATGTGGTACTTAACGAGTGAAATTCTTTAAAATGTATAAGGGCAAGTAAAACATATTCGGGGCAAGTGAACACAAAAAACTGTCAGGGCAAGTAAGTTTCAAAAGTCTGCAGAGGCAAGTATAGATCCGCAACACTAATATTATTTCAGCGGCTCCTCTTCAGTACGGTTATTAAGGGGAGGCAGTTGTTTTTTCTGGTCCCCTCTCTCCCTCGTGTTTAGTTCCATTAGTTTTGAGATTTTTTAGAAGTTCGGCCCATTTCGTTATAAATTTTAAGACCTATCGTGCCATTTAGGTGTCGATTTTTTCCTGGCGAGCGAGAGCGAGCCTGTAATTGTAAGAGGAACCAGCCTTCGGCCGGGACATTTTTCTACCGAAAAATTTACAAATTTATCTTGAGAGGGGGGGGGGGGTCTAGGGGATGTTTTTTCTAAGTTTGAGGGATGTCTAGCGAGGAAACTAAGAAAATATGAATGAATGAATTTATAGGCCAAAAAGCAGTCAGTGTCCTCTTAAGAGGTTTATTAAGAAAGGCTGTTAACACCTATCCTTACTTACTTATACTTATCTACACCTACCTAAACCTATGTACAGTGGCGCTAATAAGTCATGTCTCATCTGTCATTACGTTTGGCTCGCTCGATGCTGTAATAATGTCTGTCAGATGTTCAATAGGGTGGGTAAGTGTAGGAACATGTTTGTATATTTCACTCGACATGAAGAAATGAAGCTTAGATATTGCTGATACCAATTATTGATCAAAACATACTTGGTGCCGAGACATCACTTATTAGCGCGACTGTACACTCGGTCCAAAAAGTATCTGCACCCTACCCTGATAATCTGGTGTGTACAGCTTGGTAGGGTTGGCATCTCTACCTATAGTTATAACCATCTATACTGCTACCTACGACCTACGACCTATACTACTGAGCTGTACACACTAGATGATCAGGGTAGGGGTTCAGATACTTTTTGGACCGAGTGTACCTACCTACTTATACCTCCCTACCACTACTTACCTACAGCTACGTAAACCTATCTGTAATGCCCTGTACCCGCACAAATCCCGCAACCCCAATACTGTACTACCCGAGTTGACGTCTGGGATAGTGTAAAATAGTCTCTGATGGTGAAGTCTAATAAACCCATCACGTGCAACGTTATTCTCAATCTTTCTTCTATTCAACAACTGAACTCTGGAACTCTCACAAAATCAATCTTTCCCTCATCCTATGACATAAATGGCTTAAAATGTGTCTCGGCATTTTGGCTTGAACGTCTCTTGATCTTGGCCCTGTCACTTTTTCAACTCTCGGGGATGCACTCGTCACAGGCAGTTCTGCCTTTTGTCTCCCTCACTCACATAGAAAAAAAACTCTGACTTCCATTTACCCTTCCTATTTTTTTTTTTTTTTTTTTTTTTTCTAGATTCCAACTATTCCCTCTCGGGCATAGGCTGAGAGCCTGCACACACTACCGCTGAACACGGTGAGGACCGTGAGGTCTTGTTCCAGTCTAAGGAGTACAAAGTACACAGGAGTGCAAAGGAAATCAAGCAACAACAGGTCTAGTGACTCTTCTAGGCTGCTTGTCCTCCAAAACACTGAGGATCAAGTGTCCAAACAGTGGTTTAGAGTGGGTAAGGGAACTTTGGAAAGGGAACTACTGCCCTGGAACTAATGTTCGTGGCAGGACTAGGAAGTTAGTAGGAGACATATGGGTTAGTAACTGAGGGGAGGATAAAATAAAGTTATTCATTTACAAACGCAGTCAGTCGCGGGTTTGATGCGAGATATTTGTCTAGGCGGAGTTTAAATGAATCAACGGTGCTGCAGTCTATAACGTCTCGGGGAAGCCCATTCCACAAGTTAACAACTCGATTGAAGAAGAAATTCTTAGATTCGTGTGAGTTAAAAGATTTACCAATAATTTTGCAACCATTTCCCCGCGTGTAATTAGATTGGTCGATAGTGAAGTACTTACTACAGTTCATATTGTCGATGCCTTTGATGATTTTGAACACTTGAATTAAGTCACCTCTTAATCTGCGCTGGGTTAAAGGAAATAGATTTAATTCTCTAAGACGCTCTTCGTATAGTTTGTTCTTTAGGCTAGGTATCATTTTGGTAACTCTACGTTGAACTCGTTCTAGCTTGTTTATGTCTTTTTGGTAATAAGGGCACCAGCATTGAACGCAGTATTCCAGAAGAGGGCGGACTAAGGAATTGTAAAGGGTTAGGATAACGTCTTTGGATTTATGCTCAAATGACCTGCCTAAAAGCCAATTATTTTGTTTGCCTTCTTAACAACTTCTGAACATTGTTGACTCGGTTTTAGGTTACTCGATATTGTTACTCCCAGATCGGTTTCTCTGTTTACATTCTTAAGCTGAGTGCCATTCATCGAATAGTTTGCTTTCTCATTTAGGTATATATCCGATATGTAGTACTTTACATATTTTATCCGCATTGAAACTCATTTGCCAAATTTGGGCCCAATGTGACAATTTATCTAGATTGTTGCATATCGTCAACTTGTTCTTTTGAGAGTACGCTATTTGCAATTTTTGTATCGTCAGCAAATTTTGAGATTGTACAGGTGAGACCCTCATCTATGTCGTTGATGTAAATTAGAAAGAGAATTGGTCCTAGTACCGATCCCTGGGGTACCCCGCTACTTACATTGGTCCATTTAGATGCCTTACCGTTTATGACTACTCTTTGCTTTCTGTTGCTGAGCCAATTTTCTATCCATTTCAACACACCGTCTTGTATTCCATGCGCTTTTAGTTTTAGCAGTAAACGTTTGTGGGGAACTTTGTCAAAGGCCTTTTGAAAATCAAGGTATATAATATCTACAGCTTTACTCTCATCGTAGAGCGAGACATGCGAAGCACCTATTAACGGCTCGAACCCAACTCCATCTCTGAAGCTGCTTCGCCTCTGCGCTTCACCGTCTCACTCCCAAGACTCGGACCCTCACTCTCAGAACGCCACCTATTGTGCAATTAACTCACTAGGCATTGCCCCCCCTGTAGCATATTTTGAATACGGGAATATTCATACAGTGCTATTTAATCAGGGAACAATGAGGGTATTTTGTTTTGGCATTTCGGTGTGCTGTGGTAATGCACTGAAATTAGGTACAGCACAAATTCTATCCCAATAACATCTTCCCATTGACATATTGGGATTCGAACCCGGGTCCATTGGATTACCAGTCCAGTGGCAAGACCACTCTGCCACACCTCCCCTGAATATAATCGTCTAACAATAGCCAGAGCACAGAAAAGAACTGCGTAATCGGATCTTAAAATGGTTAAGGGGGTACTACTCGGTTTTGTGGGCTATTAATTCATTTATTCATTTATTTTTTTAGTTTCATCGCTAGACCTCCATCAAGCTTAAAAAAAAAAAAAATACCTAGACGCCCCTTCAAGATAAATTTGTACATTTTTCGATAGAAAAATGTCCCATCCGAGGGCCGGTTCCTCTTAAAATTATAGGCTCGCTATCGTTCGCCAGGAAAAAATAGACACCTAAGTGGCACGAAAGGTCTTGAAATTGACAACGAAATGGGGCGAAAGGTATTAAAATCGCCAAACTAATGAAAGGAACGACTTAAATTTCAAAACTAATATGCTAAACATGAGGGAGAATCCAGAATCCAGAAAAAGCGAGTAGTACCACGGCCTTCTATATACAAGGCCGTGTATATAGAAGGCCGTGGTAGTACCCCCCCTTAAACGACAGTGATGGGTTCAGGCAAGATTTTCGGACCGTCCTCTATGACCCACATAAAATTATAATCAACAATCAAACTAATCGGAAAATACCCTGGCCCGAACCTTGGTCTTCCGAAGAAAAGTAAACATTTAGAGTGAAGTGGGGTATGGAAGGCGGTATTTTTGTTCTCTCTCTCTCTCTCTCTCTCTCTCTCTCTCTCTCTCTCTCTCTCTCTCTTAAGTCGCTGTCACACGAGCGATTTTTCCGTCAATTTTCCATGAGCAAGTTATTTCTCGTGTAATTTCGGGACATTTTCGCATTGGTATCGGTAACTAGACTGAAGGTAGATTATGTTAGGCGGCTGAAGTTTGATAAAGTGTCATTTTTGAGGCTTCCATACCATAATTGCCCGTAAAAATTGCTCAAAAATGCGCTCGTGTAACACCGGCTTTACACTCTCTCTCTCTCTCTCTCTCTCTCTCTCTCTCTCTCTCTCTCTCTCTCTCTCTCTCTCTCTCTCTCTCTCTCTCTCTCTCTCTCTCTCTCTCTCTCTCTCGTAGGGGGTCTGGGGAGGAAGTTTGTTCTTAGGCTAAGGGGCAAAATAAAAGATGTATTGCTTGGAGATGGCAAAAAACAATTAAATCTCTCGATAACCATTATATAAACAATAACAAAGGAGTACAAAGGAAATCAAGCAACAACAGATCTAGTGACCCTTCTAGGCTGCTTGTCCTCCAAAACACTGAGGATCAAGTGTCCAAACAGTGGTTTAGAGTGGGTAAGGGAACATTGGAAAGGGAACTACTGCCCTGCCACTAATGTGGCAGGACTAGGAAGTTAGTAGGGGACATATGGGTTAGTAACTGAGGGGAGGATAAAGTTATTCATTTACAAACGCAGTCAGTCGCGGGTTTTATGCAAGATATTTGTCTAGGCGGAATTTAAATGAATCAACGGTGCTGCAGTCTATAACGTCTCGGGGAAGCCCATTCCACAAGTTGACAACTCGATTGAAGAAGAAATTCTTAGATTCGTGCGAGTTAAAAGATTTACCAATAATTTTGCAACCGTTTCCCCGCGTGTAATTAGATTGGTCGATAGTGAAGTACTTACTACAGTTCATATTGTCGATGCCTTTGATGATTTTGAACACTTGAATTAAGTCGCCTCTTAATCTGCGCTGGGTTAATTCTCTAAGACGCTCTTCGTATGGTTTGTTCTTTAGGCTAGGTATCATTTTGGTAACTCTACGTTGTTCTAGCTTGTTTATATCTTTTTGGTAATAAGGGCACCAGGATTGAACACAGTATTCCAGAAGAGGGCGGACTAAGGAATTGTAAAGGGTTAGGATAACTTCTTTGGATTTATGCTCAAATGACCTGCCTATAAAGCCAATTATTTTGTTTGCCTTCTTAACAACTTCTGAACATTGTTGACTCGGTTTTAGGTTACTCGATATTGTTACTCCCAGATCAGTTTCTCTGTTTACATTCTTAAGCTGAGTGCCATTCATCGAATAGTTTGCTTTCTCATTTAGGTATCCGACATGTAGTACTTTACATTTATCCGCATTGAAACTCATTTGCCAAATTTGGGCCCAACATGACAATTTATCTAGATTGTGTTGCATATCGTCAACTTGTTCTTTTGAGAGTACGCTATTTGCAATTTTTGTATCGTCAGCAAATTTTGAGATTGTGCAGGTGAGACCCTCATCTATGTCGTTGATGTAAATTAGAAAGAGAATTGGTCCTAGTACCGATCCCTGGGGTACCCCGCTACTTACATTGGTCCATTTAGATGCCTTACCGTTTATGACTACCCTTTGCTTTCTGTTGCTGAGCCAATTTTCTATCCATTTCAACACACCGTCTTGTATTCCATGCGCTTTTAGTTTTAGCAGTAAACGTTTGTGGGGAACTTTGTCAAAGGCCTTTTGAAAATCAAGGTATATAATATCTACAGCTTTACTCTCATCGTAGAGGTTGAGGATATCGTGGAAGAAGTCTAAGAGGTTTGTTAAACAGGAACGTTTTTTACAAAAGCCGTGTTGAGTATCTTTAAGTATGTTATTTTCCTCTAAGTGATTTACGAGTCTGTCTCGTATGACCGTTTCTAGCATTTACATACAACTGAGGTTAAGCTAATTGGACGATAGTTACTGGGTAGGGATTTGCTGCCTTTTTTGAATATCGGTGTTACGTTGGGTAGCTTCCACTGATCAGGCATAGTTCCAGACTGCAAGGATTTATTGAATAGTAATGTCAGTGGTTTGGAGAGCTCATTCTTAGCTTCCTTTAGAACTCTAGGCGAGATTGTATCAGGTCCTGGCGTTTTATTTACCTTGAGTTTATCTAAACAATTCAATACTTCTCTCTCTGTAACGGTGATATTGCTTAGAACATCTGAATTATCAATCTGAATCGGCGATGGTGTAGGGATATCACTGAGGTCTTCTGTTGTAAAAACTGATGCAAAGAAGGTATTGAGGGCATTACTCATTTGTACTTCGTCTTTGGTGTATTCTCCTTTTTCATCGACTAACGGTCCAACAGTTGAAGTAACTACTTTTTTCTTTCTGATATAACTATAGAATTCTTTCGGGTTTGTTTTACTTTGATTCGCAATATGTAACTCTAAGGTCTTTTTACTTTGCTTAATTAACTTTTTGGCTTTGCGTCGTAGCTCTACAAATTCACCCGTTCTTCGTCATTTTGTGACGATTTTAATCTATCATTAGCAAATTTTTTAGCAAGCAGGCAGTTTGAAATATCTTTATTCCACCATTTGGGCTTATTATTATGGCCTGGACGCCGTATTTTCGATGGTATGCAGTCTTGCACTGCTTTTAGGTAAGTGGTTTCGAATAACTTCCAAGATGTATTTATGTCGTTATTGTTAATTAAAAAGCACCAGTCAGTTTCTTTAAACATAGCTCTAAGTTTATGGAAGTTTGCTTTCTTGAAATTAGGGACTTTTTCGATGCTACTATTTGGTTCGTTACTAGTAAACTTTAAAGTGAAAGTTATCGTACGATGGTCGCTGTTACTGAATTCATCACCAACATTCAAATTCTCTATCAATTCTCTTTTGTTGCAAGTACAATGTCAAGAACGTTATTACCACGGGTCGGCGTTCGAACAAATTGATAAAGCGAACTCTCTTGCAAGTTCGTATACAAGTCATGTCCGGAGTGTGAAGTAAGAGTATCGCCCCACTTGGTCACAGGTAAATTAAAGTCGCCAACAATTACGGTATCTTGTGAGTTACTTACATCTGCAATTTGTTCGTAAATTTCTCGGTCAGTTTGCACTGATTGAGCTGGAGGTCTGTATATTAACGCAAGTATTATTTTTGTACCTTTATTATTCTTTATTAGCACAAAAGATGTGTCGACGTTCACAATTTGAGGTTTTGACACGAGGGTCGGGTTAAGACTTTCTTTGATATAAAATAAAATGCCACTCCATTTTTATTTATTCGGCTGTTCTCAAACATTACATAACCGGGAAGTGAATACTCTGCTAAAAAGTCTCTATCTTCTGTATTGAGCCAAGATTCTGTTATGCCAATCACATCATAATTTTCTGTAAACACTAGTTCCTCTAAATCTGAAAATTTATTGCGTATGCTACGAGCGTTGCATAGAAAACCTTTTAAAAGTTGCGGTTTTAGCAACTCGCAGAACGTTCTTTCATCGAATTTTTGGTTCTGGTCGGATCTACATTTACATTCATGGCTGTCCTCGGTCCTCATCGTTATCCCCTGACGGTTTTTTGAATTTGGGTCGTGTTGGTGGAGCTTTATCCAAATTCGCGGTTCTTGACGGATTAGTATTTAATTCCTTTGTAGGTTGCCGTCCTCGCTGTCTTCGGTCCTCCTTCCTGGTTGTCCGTGCTGAGTCGATTTCTTCTCCGAAAATCCTTCACCGCATCGTTGAGAAGACGCCCAAAACGTGCTGCTTCCCACCTGGTTCAGATGAACTCCATCGTCCGAAAACAAAGAGTCATCGTAGTAGAAATTGTCCCAGGTGTCGACGAATCCCACGTTCTCCTTCCTGCAGAGGTTTGCTAGACAACGATTTGTGCTGGTGGCTATGTTGTAAAATCGGCTCTCTACACCGAGCCGGGGGGCGATTCCTGAGACGATGATCCTTGATGACTTCTCCTTAAACGACTTGATCAGCTGCTGGTACTTTAAAAGCAAATCTTACAATAACACAGAGATGGGGGTTGGGCTGTTTGTTTGGTCTATTAATTAATTTATTCATATATTGTTTTAGTTTCCTCTCTAGACCTCCATCAAGCTTAGAAAAACACCTCCTAGACAAGATAGATTTATAAATGTTTCGGTAGAAAGATGTCCCTGCCAAAGGCCAACTCCTACAATTACAGGCTCGCTATCGCTCGCCAGGAAAAAATCGACACCTAAATGGCACGAAGGGTCCTAATATTGACCAAGAAATGGGGTGAAAGGTCATACAATCCCCAAACTAATGAAACCAACGTCTTAAAATCTCAAAAACTAGTGGGGCTAAACATTAGGGAGAAGGGGGTCCAGAAAAACGGTTCGTCTCCCCTTAAGGTGGGGAAAATTAACATAAACCCTTTTCCTCGTCGATGCTGAACCTTCAATCATTTATTCACAATTTAGTTCAAGGTGGTTGAGAGAGAGTGAGAGAGAGAGAGAGAGACTGTAGAGAAGCGTGACTGTAGGTAGATATATACTGGTAGATACTGCAGATAGATAGATGTAGATAGCTAGAGAGATAGGAAGATGATACACAAATAGATACATATAGGGCTAGATAGACAGTTATGGCTGGCCTAGCCGGCAGATAGAACAAACTCTTTGAAGATCGGACCAGTACACAAACATGTACTCCATTTCCAAAACCTTCGCCTTAGTTGCGCCCACACGCGCGATGGCATGAGATTACAGTCCACTTTTCTTCGATCCTTTCATTTAGACTTAGATCCAGACTTTACAACACTTCACTCACTTTAAAACACTTTCACTCACTTTAACACCTTACGAGCGGGCCTATGCGGTTTATTTTATATGTACCGCCCAGCGGGGTGTTTTTAGCCAAATAGGGCTGTTACGTGATCATTTTCATGCCTAAATAAGACCCAGAACGT
>CM064498.1:17123394-17128394 GCA_032716605.1 Paralithodes platypus
CGGAATTTAAATGAATCAACGGTGTGCAGTCTATAACGTCTCGGGGAAGCCCATTCCACAAGTTGACAACTCGATTGAAGAAGAAATTCTTAGATTCGTGCGAGTTAAAAGATTTACCAATAATTTTGCAACCGTTTCCCCGCGTGTAATTAGATTGGTCGATAGTGAAGTACTTACTACAGTTCATATTGTCGATGCCTTTGATGATTTTGAACACTTGAATTAAGTCGCCTCTTAATCTGCGCTGGGTTAATTCTCTAAGACGCTCTTCGTATGGTTTGTTCTTTAGGCTAGGTATCATTTTGGTAACTCTACGTTGTTCTAGCTTGTTTATATCTTTTTCGTAATAAGGGCACCAGGATTGAACACAGTATTCCAGAAGAGGGCGGCTAAGGAATTGTAAAGGGTTAGGATAACTTCTTTGGATTTATGCTTAAATGACCTGCCTATAAAGCCAATTATTTTGTTTGCCTTCTTAACAATTCTGAACATTGTTGACTCGGTTTTAGGTTACTCGATATTGTTACTCCCAGATCAGTTTCTCTGTTTACCATCTTAAGCTGAGTGCCATTCATCGAATAGTTTGCTTTCTCATTTAGGTATCCGACATGTAGTACTTTACATTTATCCGCATTGAAACTCATTTGCCAAATTTGGGCCCAACATGACAATTTATCTAGATTGTGTTGCATATCGTCAACTTGTTCTTTTGAGAGTACGCTATTTGCAATTTTTGTATCGTTCAGCAAATTTTGAGATTGTGCAGGTGAGACCCTCATCTATGTCGTTGATGTAAATTAGAAAGAGAATTGGTCCTAGTACCGATCCCTGGGGTACCCCGCTACTTACATTGGTCCATTTAGATGCCTTACCGTTTATGACTACCCTTTGCTTTCTGTTGCTGAGCCAATTTTCTATCCATTTCCACACACCGTCTTGTATTCCATGCGCTTTTAGTTTTAGCAGTAAACGTTTGTGGGGAACTTTGTCAAAGGCCTTTTGAAAATCAAGGTATATAATATCTACAGCTTTACTCTCATCGTAGAGGTTGAGGATATCGTGGAAGAAGTCTAAGAGGTTTGTTAAACAGGAACGTTTTTTACAAAAGCCGTGTTGAGTATCTTTAAGTATGTTATTTTCCTCTAAGTGATTTACGAGTCTGTCTCGTATGACCGTTTCTAGCATTTTACATACAACTGAGGTTAAGCTAATTGGACTATAGTTACTGGGTAGGGATTTGCTGCCTTTTTTGAATATCGGTGTTACGTTGGGTAGCTTCCACTGATCAGGGCATAGTTCCAGACTGCAAGGATTTATTGAATAGTAATGTCAGTGGTTTGGAGAGCTCATTCTTAGCTTCCTTTAGAAACTCTAGGCGAGATTGTATCAGGTCCTGGCGTTTTATTTACCTTGAGTTTATCTAAACAATTCAATACTTCTCTCTCTGTAACGGTGATATTGCTTAGAACATCTGAATTATCAATCTGAATCGGCGATGGTGTAGGGATATCACTGAGGTCTTCTGTTGTAAAAACTGATGCAAAGAAGGTATTGAGGGCATTACTCATTTGTACTTCGTCTTTGGTGTATTCTCCTTTTTCATCGACTAACGGTCCAACAGTTGAAGTAACTACTTTTTTCTTTCTGATATAACTATAGAATTCTTTCGGGTTTGTTTTACTTTGATTCGCAATATGTAACTCTAAGGTCTTTTTACTTTGCTTAATTAACTTTTTGGCTTTGCGTCGTAGCTCTACAAATTTCACCCGTTCTTCGTCATTTTGTGACGATTTTAATCTATCATTAGCAAATTTTTTAGCAAGCAGGCAGTTTGAAATATCTTTATTCCACCATTTGGGCTTATTATTACTGGACGCCGTATTTTCGATGGTATGCAGTCTTGCACTGCTTTTAGGTAAGTGGTTTCGAATAACTTCCAAGATGTATTTATGTCGTTATTGTTAATTAAAAAGCACCAGTCAGTTTCTTTAAACATAGCTCTAAGTTTATGGAAGTTTGCTTTCTTGAAATTAGGGACTTTTTCGATGCTACTATTTGGTTCGTTACTAGTAAAACTTTAAAGTGAAAGTTATCGTACGATGGTCGCTGTTACTGAATTCATCACCAACATTCAAATTCTCTATCAATTTCTCTTTTGTTGCAAGTACAATGTCAAGAACGTTATTACCACGGGTCGGCGTTCGAACAAATTGATAAAGCGAACTCTCTTGCAAGTTCGTATACAAGTCATGTCCGGAGTGTGAAGTAAGAGTATCGCCCCACTTGGTCACAGGTAAATTAAAGTCGCCAACAATTACGGTATCTTGTGAGTTACTTACATCTGCAATTTGTTCGTAAATTTCTCGGTCAGTTTGCACTGATTGAGCTGGAGGTCTGTATATTAACGCAAGTATTATTTTTGTAGATGTGCTGGAAAGTGTGAAAAGGAACAACTTGAGATGGTTCGGCCATATGGAACGTATGGAAAGCGAGAGAATGACTAAGAGGGTGTACGAGAGCGAGGTGGAGGGACAGAGGGGGAGAGGTAGACCGAATATGAGGTGGAAGGATGGAGTGAGGAACTACATGAACGAAGGCGGTGCTGGTTGGGGGGAGGGGCGTCGACTGACTGGGGACAGAGGTGCATGGGGGCGGTTCGTTCGTGGCCACCCCTTCGGGGATCACGGCGTCAGGCAATAGATAGATAGATAGATAGATGATTTTTGTACCTTTATGATTCTTTATTAGCACAAAAGATGTGTCGGCGTTCACAATTTGAGGTCTTGACACGAGGGTCGGGTTAAGACTTTCTTTGATATAAAATAAAATGCCACCTCCATTTTTATTTATTCGGCTGTTCTCAAACATTACATAACCGGGAAGTGAATTACTCTGCTAAAAAGTCTCTATCTTCTGTATTGAGCCAAGATTCTGTTATGCCAATCACATAATTATTTTCTGTAAACACTAGTTCCTCTAAATCTGAAAATTTATTGCGTATGCTACGAGCGTTTGCATAGAAAACCTTTAAAGTTGCGGTTTTAGAACTCGCAGAACGTTCTTTCATCGAATTTTTGGTTCTGGTCGGATCTACATTTACATTCATGGCTGTCCTCGGTCCTCAGTCGTTATCCCTGACGGTTTTGAATTTGGGTCGTGTTGGTGGAGCTTTATCCAAATTCGCGGTTCTTGACGGATTAGTATTTAATTCCTTTGTAGGTTGCCGTCCTCGCTGTCTTCGGTCCTCCTTCCTGGTTGTCCTGTGCTGAGTCGATTTCTTCTCCGAAAATCCTTCACCGCATCGTTGAGAAGACGCCCAAAACGTGCTGCTCCCACCTGGTTCAGATGAACTCCATCGTCCGAAAACAAAGAGTCATCGTAGTAGAAATTGTCCCAGGTGTCGACGAATCCCACGTTCTCCTTCCTGCAGAGGTTTGCTAGACAACGATTTGTGCTGGTGGCTATGTTGTAAAATCGGCTCTCTACACCGAGCCGGGGGACGATTCCTGAGACGATGATCCTTGATGACTTCTCCTTAAACGACTTGATCAGCTGCTGGTACTTTAAAAGCAAATCTTACAATAACACAGAGATGGGGGTTGGGCTGTTTGTTTGGTCTATTAATTAATTTATTCATATATTGTTTTAGTTTCCTCTCTAGACCTCCATCAAGCTTAGAAAAACACCTCCTAGACAAGATAGATTTATAAATGTTTCGGTAGAAAGATGTCCCTGCCAAAGGCCAACTCCTACAATTACAGGCTCGCTATCGCTCGCCAGGAAAAAATCGACACCTAAATGGCACGAAGGGTCCTAATATTGACCAAGAAATGGGGTGAAAGGTCATACAATCCCCAAACTAATGAAACCAACGTCTTAAAATCTCAAAAACTAGTGGGGCTAAACATTAGGGAGAAGGGGGTCCAGAAAAACGGTTCGTCTCCCCTTAAGGTGGGGAAAATTAACATAAACCCTTTTCCTCGTCGATGCTGAACCTTCAATCATTTATTCACAATTTAGTTCAAGGTGGGTGAGAGAGAGTGAGAGAGAGAGAGAGACTGTAGAGAGAGACTGTAGATAGATATATACTGTAGATACTGCAGATAGATAGATGTAGATAGCTAGAGAGATAGGAAGATGATACACAAATAGATACATATAGGGCTAGATAGACAGTTATAGGTAGGCCTAGATAGATAGATAGAGATACAACACAATGTGATAGACACCAAGTTACACACCAGTAAGACATGTACTCTACATTTCCTGGACCCCCTTCTCCCTCATGCTTGGCCCCATTAGTTTTGAGATTCGCCCCATTATTTTGGCGAATGTAAGACCTTTCGTGCCATTTAGGTGTCGACTTTTTCCTGGCGAGCGATAGTGAGCCGGAAATTTAAGAGGCACTGGCCTTTGACCGGTGCATTTTTCTACCGAAAAATGGACAAATTTAATTCGAAAGGGGGTCTTGGGGGTAGTTTTTCAAGCTTGGTGGAAGATTAGGTAGAAAACTACATACAGTATACATATATAAATAAATAATTAAATTTGCTCTATCCCTTTTTGAGTTACAGAGGATAGAGGTCATGATTTCTCGCCTACTTACACCGAATAGACTATAGGAATACGGCCAAATTATAGCAACTACCACCGATAATGATGGTGATTGTCTGGGAATACCGGGGTGACCATATTAGTCAACAGCGTCATTGTCATCTTATTTTACCGATCGAGCCACGCAGCGTGCCTGTCTCACGTTTTACCGATCAAGCCACGCAGCGTGCCTGTCTCACGCTTTACCGATCGAGCCACGCAGCGTGCCTGTCTCACGCTTTACCGATCGACCCACGCAGCGTGCCTGTCTCACGCTTTACCGATCGAGCCACGCAGCGTGCCTGTCTCACGCTTTACCGATCGAGCCACGCAGCGTGCCTGTCTCACGCTTTACCGATCGAGTCACGCAGCGTGCCTGTCTCATGCTTTACCGATCGAGCCATGCA
>CM064498.1:17133394-17283090 GCA_032716605.1 Paralithodes platypus
AAGATACTCAACACAGCTTTCGTAAAAAACGTTCCTGTTTAACAAACCTCTTAGACTTCTTCCACGATATCCTCAACCTCTACGATGAGAGTAAAGCTGTAGATATTATATACCTTGAATTTCAAAAGGTCTTTGACAAAGTTCCCCACAAACGTTTACTGCTAAAACTAAAAGCGCATGGAATACAAGACGGTGTGTTGAAATGGATAGAAAATTGGCTCAGCAACAGAAAGCAAAGAGTAGTCATAAACGGTAAGGCATCTAAATGGACCAATGTAAGTAGCGGGGTTACCCCAGGGATCGGTACTAGGACCAATTCTCTTTCTAATTTACATCAACGACATAGATGAGGGTCTCACCTGTACAATCTCAAAATTTGCTGACGATACAAAAATTGTAAATAGCGTAGGCCTACTCTCAAAAGAACAAGTTGACGATATGCAACACAATCTAGATAAATTGTCATGTTGGGCCCAAATTTGGCAAATGAGTTTCAATGCGGATAAATGTAAAGTACTACATGTCGGATACCTAAATGAGAAAGCAAACTATTCGATGAATGGCACTCAGCTTAAGAATGTAAACAGAGAAACCGATCTGGGAGTAATAATATCGAGTAACCTAAAACCGAGTCAACAATGTTCAGAAGTTGGTAAGAAGGCAAAACAAAAATAATTGGCTTTATAGGCAGGTCATTTGAGCATAAATCCAAAGAAGTTATCCTAACCCTTTACAATTCCTTAGTCCGCCCTCTTCTGGAATACTGCGTTCAATCCTGGTGCCCTTATTACCAAAAAAGATATAACCAAGCTAGAACGAGTTCAATGTAGAGTTACCAAAATGATACCTAGCCTAAAGAACAAACCATACGAAGAGCGTCTTAGAGAATTAAATCTATTTCCTTTAACCCAGCGCAGATTAAGAGGTGACTTAATTCAAGTGTTTCAAAATCATCAAAGGCATCGACAATATGAACTGTAGTAAGTACTTCACTATCGACCAATCTAATTACACGCGGGGAAACGGTTGTAAAATTATTGGTAAATCTTTTAACTCGCACGAATCTAAGAATTTCTTCTTCAATCGAGTTGTCAACTTGTGGAATGGGCTTCCCCGAAACGTTATAGACTGCATCACCGTTGATTCATTTAAACTCCGCCTAGACAAATATCTCTCATCAAACCCGCGACTGACTGCCTTTGTAAATGAATAACTTTATTTTATCCCCCCTCAGTTACTAACCCATCTGTCCTCTACTAACTTCCTAATCCTGCCACGGACATTAGTTCCCGGGCAGTAATTCCCTTTCCAATGTTCCCTTACCAACTCTAAACCACTGTTTGGACACTTGATCCTCAGTGTTTTGGAGGACAAGCAACCTAGAAGGATCACTAGAACTGTTGTTGCTTGGTTTCCTTTGTACTCCTCCCCCCCCCCCCCCCCCAAACATCACCCGCACGTTTTATCTTATGTGTTAAATTGTATTCTTATCGTAAAATTATGACTGCCATCTTGTACATTGTTATGTTATTGTCTCTCGTATTATGTGTTTCCTAAATAAATTCATTTAACGGTATATGCATTTCTGTTCTAGATCTAAGTAGAGTAGAAACCTTCCCATATATTGGTCCTCGTTGTGCTGTAAGTAACCTGAAATATCGCAGGCACTCGATATTATAATTATTATGGACATATTAATTACCCTGTCCATACCAAAAATTGTGTACTGTGTAGGAATGAAAAGATAATAAACTATTACCATGAATAACCTTACTTCCCCCTCCCCCCTCACCAAGATGTGTTTATGGTAAATAAAATCGTCTAACAATGACAAGAATACAATTAAAAAAGCCACACTGAGAGGATTGACACACATTATAAATTATACAAGAAGGGAAAGTCTAAACATGAGGGAGAAGGGGGTCCAGAACCCCCCCCCCCCCCCCCCCTAGTCCTAGAGGTAGATTATTATGTTTTTTCCACCAACCAACTTCACATCTAAACTCAATTAATGAAATCAACAAATACATGTGGCACTCCGAGGACTCGAACCCAGGATACTCACATCGAAATTCAGCGCACTATGCAGTACGCTATCAAGACAGTTAAAGAAATATGGACAAGCCTACGATTTATGAAGTTTCGAATCCTGCATATTAATCTAAGCTAAATAATATCGTCTAATGGTAGCCAGAATAAGAGGAACATGACGTGATTGGGGCTGAAGGGGTTAAAAGAGGGACCAGATTAGCCAAAGAGTCAGGTTTATATACAGTAGGTGTTGGTGGTGTAATGGTTTAGATGCTTATGTTCTGGGTGTGGTGTCACGAGTTCGAATCCCGGGAGGACCATATGCTTTCATTAGTTTATTCAAGTACATTGGGTTTTGTAATTGATGATTAATGTTAAGAACGGGGTGTTATTTATATACGTCTGCTTCACTGTGTTTGGACAAGGTTTAACTTTTGGGCAACGTAAAGATTTTCAATTGCAAAAGCCGAGTTTTTGAGTTCAGCCCTTTGTAATATTATTCCTTAAATTTGAGGAGGGGTGTTTATAATTATATTATGCGTTAACCTGCTGTGATGGTTAAGGGGAGATGGACTTATTTAATTGCTTAGAGTTTGGATTTATTAAAATAATTTAGTTTCCTCCCTAGATCTCCATCAAACTGTAAAAAAAAACACCCCTTAGACCCCCCTTCAAGATAAATGTGTATATTTGTCAGTAGAAAAAATTCCCGGCCAAAGGCCGGTTACTCTTAAAATTACAGGCTCGCTATCGCTCGCCAGGAAAATATCGACACCTAAATGGCACGAAAGGTTTAAATATTGACAAAGAAATGGGGCGAAAATTCTTAAAATCGCTAAACTAATGGGCTGAACGTCTTAAAATTTAAAATACAATGGGGCTAAACACGAGGGAGAAGAGGTGCCAGAAAAATAGCCCATCTCCCCTTAATACGGCTAAATCTCCATAGTATGTGTCTGAAGTTCATATCTTGGAAACGGTGACCGGACAACTCTAATAGTAGACCATTTCAACCAGTAGCTCTTAACCAGTACCAAATCAACCAATACTGTTAGGTTAGGTTAGGTTAGGCTAGTACTATATTTTGGCACTGGTTTGGTTGGTCTTGGTTGATTTTGCACTGGTTGAAATGGTCTACTGGTTGAGATGTCCGGGAACCCTTGGAAACTGTCACCATCATTTACTTTGCCAACTGTACTCATTCCTGTGGGTGGCAAAAATAATGACCTGCTCCCTCCCCATTCTCACCTTTAGTTTTTTTTACTGTGACATGGCAGTCGCTGATTGGCCAGGTGGTGCGAGGGGGCGTGACCAGCCGACAGGAGGAAGGTATATAAACGGGGAACCGGAACCACAGTCGGTGAGTCTCCAATAACCAGTTGTCGTGGACGGTCGTAGGCGGCGAGGAGCTAGCTGGAAGAGAAACAAGGCCCAAGTTCAACACAGTTGACTTCTTAAACAGGTAATTGTATAGGAAATAAACAGGTAAAAGACAAAAATGAAAGGTAACTTCTTGGTGTTGGGCTCAAATAGAACAGAATTTAAAAGACTTTCCTTTCAATGTATGCAACCAATTGACCACTTGCAAGTTTTACTCTATAAGGAAGTTGGAGCTGTGGTCATCAATATTTAGCAGAATGACCAGCTAAATACGGTCATAATACATATATAAATACATTGATCTTTAAACAGCAGTAAATTGAGAATAAATGGATGTTTCTCAATGCAATCCTAGTTACTCATTCATTTCATTAAAGCCGTCATCTTTAATATGGAGGATGGGTAAATATGTGTGTGTGTGTGTAGTCGGAGTGTGTCTTTGTGTGTGTGTAGAGGGAGTTTTGGTGTGTGTTTGAGTAAAGGGAGTATGGATAGGTGTGTGTGTAGAGAGAGTGTGGATGTGTGTGTGTAGAGTGAGTGTGAATGTGTGTGTGTAGAGTGAGTATACTGTAGATGTACGTGTGTACTGTAGAGGGAGTTTTGGTGTCTGTTTGAGTAAAGGGAGTATGGATATATGTGTGTGTAGAGGGAGTGTGGATGTGTGGATGTGTGTGTGTAGAGTGAGTATAGATGTACGTGTGTAGAGGGAGTTTTGGTGTGTGTTTGAGTAAAGGGAGTATGGACATATGTGTGTGTAGAGGGAGTGTGTATGTATGTGTGTAGAGTGAGTATAGATGTATGTGTGTAGAGGGAGTTTTGGTGTGTGTTTGAGTAAAGGGAGTATGGATATATGTGTGTGTAGAGGGAGTGTGTGTGTAGAGTGAGTATAGATGTACGTGTGTAGAGGGAGTGTGGATGTGTGTGTGTAGAGTGAGTATAGATGTATGTGTGTATAGGGAGTGTGTATGGATGTATGTGTGTAGAGAGAGTGTGGATGTGTGTGTGTGTAGAGTGAGTATGGATTTGTGTGTGTGTAGAGTGAGTATGGATGTGTGTGTGTGTAGAGTGAGTATGTGTGGATGTATGTTTGTAGAGGGAGTGTAGATGTGTGTGTGTGTAGATTGAGTATGGATGTGTGTGTGTGTAGAGTGAGTATGTTTGTAGAGGGAGTGTGGATGTGTGTGTGTGTGTAGAGTCAGTATGGATGTGTTTGTGTGTAGAGGGAGTGGATGTATGTGTGTGTGTAGAGGGAGTGTGGATGTGTGCGTGTGTGTAGAGGGAGTGTGGATGTGTGTGTGTAGAGGGAGTGTGGGAGTGTGTATGGATTTACGTGTGTAGAGGGAGTGTGGATGTGTGTGTGTGTAGAAGGAGTGTGGATGTGTGTGTGTAGAGGGAGCGTGTGTGTGTTTTTGAGTAGAGGGAGTTTATGTGTGTGGAGGGAGTGTGGATACGTGTGTATAGGGAGTGTGGATGTATGTGTGTAGAGGGAGCGTGTGTGTGTGAGTGTGTGTTTAGAGGGAGTGTGGATGTGTGTGTTTAGAGGGAGCTGTGTGTGTGTTTGAGTAGAGGGTGTGTGTGTGTGTGTGTGTGTGTGTAGAGGTAGTGTGGATGTTTGTAAAGTATGTGTGTATAGACACTGTAGTGGGAGTGTGAATGGGTGTGTGTGACACCCATCGAGCAGGGAAATACCCAGGGAAGGCCTTATAGGCATGTGATAAGGAGTTGCTGGGACTCCTGTTTCATTTGTCTGGCTTCCCTCACTGTTTCTCTAGATGTCTTACCTACACAGAAAGAACATTAGCTAGCTCTCACAAACACCTACTCCTCCTATCCATTCCACATAACAAGCACACCACTTTTCTTTTCAATAGTGTACACAAAAAAGATATACAACATTATCATTTTTGTATTCCTATGTGAGTGAGTGAGACAAAAAGCAGAACTGACTGTAGCGAGTGCCTCCCCCATAGTTGAACGAGTGACAGGGCCAAAATCAAGGGACGTTCGAGCTAAAATACCTGGACACACGGAGTTTGAAGCAATTTAAGTCATAGAAGGAGGGAAAAACTGATTCTGGGAGAGTTCCAGAGCTCAGCTGTTGAATAGAAGAAAGACTAAGAGTAAAGTTTCACTCTTGGGTTGGAGAGTTGCACAGAGTAGGGGTGGGATTGTGTTACAAGACGGGTACCACGTACCCTACGTAGAACGCCCCAGCCAGCAATCCCTCAACAACAAACGTAATGAAGCCATAGAACTCTTAAATTCTGATCTAAATACTATCTCCAATTGGGGCAGAGAAAACCTTGTTACCTTTAATGCTTCCAAAACCCAATTTCTCCATCTATCTACCCGTCAGGATCTCCCAGCGGACTATCCCTTATTCTTCAACAATACAAAAATCAACCCTTCATCTTCTCTCAATATTCTTGGGGTCTCTTTTTCTTCTGCTCTCATTTGGAAGGACCATATTATTACCAGTCTTGCTAAGGCAGCCTCCCAGAAGCTGGGTGTGCTCAACCGCCTTAGGGGGTTCTTTTCTCCAGCACAGCTTCTTGCTCTGTACAGGGGCATAGTGCGTCCTTGTATTGAGTATTGTTCACATGTGTGGGGAGGTTCCTCTCACACCGCTCTCCTAGACAAAGTTGAAAGGAAGAATAAGGGGTAGTCCTCTGGGAGGGGGTATGGACGTTTCGTCACCATTCCGTTTCGTCACCATTCCGTTTCGTCACCAGCCCGTTTCGTTCCCAAAAAACCTGTTTCGTCACCAAATTTCAGACCCGTTCTTTCGTCACCACTATGTTTATTAGTACTGTACAAAAGGCAGTATTAGTAGCTAGGTTCGAAACTCTTAAACCAATGTATATTCTCGCCCGGGATGCCACTAAAGTACGAAAGAGAGCGGAATGTAGCGAAATACACCGAAATATATCGTTCTATTTCGCTTCGTGTCACTCCATTCCGAAATGGAACATATGACACATTCTCGTCTCGTGTTTTTTCTTTTGTTTTGCGCTTAGCGGGATGTATGAAACCTTACCCAAGGAATATATAAAGACAAAAACATAAAGACATGCTACGATGACGGCCAAACAACATCTCGTCACCTATAGGTAGCGCCAACGAACTTGACAACAATCTTGATCCCTCACCTCTAACTCAAAAGGGCCTAGAGCAAATTGGCTGTAAATATCCACATCTATTTCCTGGTGGACTCTTCTCAAATGATAGAAACGTCAGCCCGATTGCTTTCAAGGGGTCAAGATTATTGTCAATTGGAGGCACATGAAATTTGGCTCGTGTTTTCACGATTTACAAACTCATAAAACCCGATATATCGAAAACCCGAGCCAAGTTTTGGCAAAAGTTGGCTTGGAATTTGCGAGTTTCTAGAGTACAAAACGACAGTGACGTGATTTCGACATTTGGCTGTGTTGTCTTGGTTTAGAAACTAATAAAACTCTATTTTTCAAAAACCCGACCCAAGTTTTGGCAAAGTTGGCTGGGATGTTGCGAGTTTGAAGTAGAAAAACGTGATTAACGTAATTTGGAAAATTGGGTCAGGTTTTCCCAAATTGCAAACCCATAAAACCCGATTTATCGAAAACTTAACGGTTTTGGAAATCATAAATACCCAGTAACCTAGACCTACTAGATTGGATACAAGCCTAACCCTCACTTAACACCTACAACGTGTCCGTAGTACCTAGTACGTGGGATGCAACACAAACCCTTACCTACCAGGTAATATAATTATGTTCATAGTAGGCCTACTTACTTTATTCCATACCTACTCCATGTCATTACCTAACGGTCAATATTTACGAGACGCACCACAGCTATTTTCAAGGTTTTATTTTTTATTTTATTTTTGGATTTGTTATAGTTATGGTTTATAAGCTTTCTATAATAACATTATGTCAAGGAAATGTGTATTTAACCATTATCCAAGAATCTAAAAACACTGCCCCTGATAGTGGGAAGGGCTATGAAGAATAGGGAAATTGAGGGGTAAAAAGCGTATAAATGGAATATTGCATTTGTAAATAAAAGTTGGCTAGGGTTTGTGCATTTTCGAGACCCATAAAACCCGTTTTTATTAAAACCCAAGCCAACTTTTGACTAAAGATGGCTCGGATTTCACAGATTTGACGGGGTGGAGTGGGTAATAGCCTATGTTATAAAACTAGAGTCAACTTTGAGGAGACCTTACCTAACCTATCCTAGTACTATGGGATGGGGCTGCCGCCCCCATACCCCCGCTGGTTGGGTAAACCTGCTAACGGTAGACGAAAACATGGGGTCGCTGAAAGCCGCGCCGTCTATAAGACAGTATTGACAACCGGTTTACGGTAGGCAGACATTATTGGTAGACATGTTACCGTTTTTTTAATAGGTTTTGCCGAGAGTTGAAACTAATTATAATAATATGATTAGAGCATATAGATTCCATATCTGTCTTCAAATATGTCAACAAAATTCATGACATTAAAATAATTTTAGAGTTATACTCAATCTTGAAATACAACTACGTCTCTGCACTCTCTGGAAACTGTGGACCAATTATGAAATGGCAACAATTAAGAGCGAGCGAGTATCTTATTATAAATAAGACAACGTTCTGACAAACGATATCAGAATCTAACAAAACCATATCAGATAAATATCTACCGTCCCATTATACAATTAGGCAACCAACCATTAAGTTTACATCACAAATTATAACCATAAATACTTAAATCAAAGTCTAATGGCCTTGAAATGGTAGTTGCTAATTATGGTGACGAAACGTCCGAGATCGCGGTGACGAATCGGGTCAAAGAGGTGGTGACGAAACGTCCTGTATCACTCTGGGAGTTCTGGACGGGTAGATGTTAGATGGATAAATTGGGTTTTGGAAGCATTAAAGGCAATAAGGTTTTCTCTGCCCCAATTGGATATAGTAGTTAGATCAGAAGATAAGTGTTCTATGGCTTCATTAAGTTTGTTTTTGAAGGATTGCTGGCTGGGGCATTCAGGAAAACTAATAGAGTAGTATTAGGTAGAGTCGTCTACGTATGAATGGATGGGACTGGAGGTACAGTTGAGAGGATCATTTATGAAAATTAGAAAGATAATTGGAGATAGGACAGAGCCCTGAGGAACACTAGAGTTGATAGGATGAGGAAGTGAGCAATGGCCGTCCACAACCGCAGCTATGGAACGGCCAGAAAGGAAATTAGAGACAAATGCACAGATGGAGGGATAGAATCCGAAAGAGGGTAGTTTAGAAATTAAAGATTTGTGCCAGACTCTATCGAAGGACTTCGATATGTCTAGTGCAATAGAAAAGGTCTCACCGAAGTCCCGAAAGGAGGATGACGAAGAGTTAGTAAGATATGAAAGAAGATCACCAGTAGAGCAACCCTTAACTCAAAAACGACGAGCTATTGGTAGTGCACACCCTACCGCCAAGTGACGATATTAGTCTTCATTCCCGCCTAAAATAGTTATTTTACGATAAATATCGTTATTACTTATTCATATGCGCCTATTTTATGTTTAACCCTCTCCGACATATGACGCGATTTTGAGCCTATTAGGGATACTTTAAAACCTTTGTTACCATCAGGGGTATTTAGAAACCTTTAGTTTAGTTACTTCAACCTCTGCAGTTGTCTTTGAGTTAGCTGTGGGAAGAAAACTAATTTTGGAGCGGCTCGCTTGGTGTAGTGACTAGCGTCTCGGACTTCCACCCAGAAGGCCCGGGTTCGCGCCCACGCTCGGCGCATTAAAGATTTTTCACAAGCACTGAGTCGTTACCATCCCTCATGAGCAAAGGGATGGGGTAGTAGTATAGGACCCCAATGGAAATACGCCTAATCGGCCTTATTGAGCTATCCTTAGCTAGCTTAGCATGCGCTAGCTTTAAGAACTATTATTATTATTATTATTATTATTATAATTATAAGAGTGAGAGAACTATTTCTTATTGCTAATCTGGCAACCTCTGCGTCATATGAGTCGGAAAGGGTTAATATGAAGATATTAACATGTAACAGCAATAAAACAAGTGGGAATAGTATTTGGGGGGATAATAATACAAATTATTGCCGACCCTCCAGTCATGAAGTGTGAGGCGAACGTGACATATACCCTTCCTCTCCGAAGCCTAGAGGCAGACTGAAGCCTCTCTCTCACTCTCTCTCTCTATCCCCACACACTCGATAGGCGCAGGACAACACCTTGGATCCGGGTTGGAGATATTGGAGCGGTAAATAAACCGATAAACAAGGGAATAAGAGGAAAAATAGGTGATAATTGAAGGGGGGGGGGGGAAGGAGGGGGTTTTGACACATGTGGAAGAGTGATAGAAGGTATGGAGGGGAATTCTCATTTAATCACATATTCCTTTGTTTTAAGTACTACTGGGGCCTTTTATAAGTTTTTTTTTAGGCCTTGGATCTTAAGACGTTCGTCACCTTTCACCACCAAAACCTCTTAAGAGTCTTCTCGCCGTTCTCGGGTTAAGGAAGCCATACTGGCGATCTGTAAGCAGATTATGAGAAGAGAAATGCTTAAGAGATTTGGAAGTAAGAATAGTTTTAAAAATCTTATAGAGATACAAGAGATGAGAGCAATTGGACGATACTTGGAGGGTTGAGAGTGGTCACCCTTCTTTAGGACAGGTTGAATGAGAGCAAACTTCCAGCATGAAGGGAAGGCGTTAGAGGAGAGACAGAGACGAAAGAGTTTGCCTAGGCAGGGAGTTAGCACAGAAGCAAAAATTTTGAGTGCAACAGGAGGAACACCGTCCGGACCATACGCCTTCTTAGTATTAAGCCCAGAGAGGGTAGAAAGCACATCTTTAGAAGATATTAGGATATTAGGCATAAGTATGAGATAGGGGGGTGGAGAAGGAGGAATAGCACCGGAATCATCCAAGGTGGAGTTTATAGCAAAAGTTTGAGCTGTGTGGATGAAGGTGATAGAGGTGTGTGGATGTGGGTGATAGAGGTGTGTGGATGTGGGTGATAGAGGTGTGTGGATGAGGGTGATAGAGGTACAAAGGAAATCAAGCAACAACAGGTCTAGTGACCCTTCTAGGCTGCTTGTCCTCCAAAACAGAGGATCAAGTGTCCAAACAGTGGTTTAGAGTGGGTAAGGGAACATTGGAAAGGGAACTACTGCCCTTGAAGTTAGGAAGTTAGTAGGGGACATATGGGTTAGTAACTGAGGGGAGGATAAAGTTATTCATTTACAAACGCAGTCAGTCGCGGGTTTGATGCGAGATATTTGTCTAGGCGGAATTTAAATGAATCAACGGTGCTGCAGTCTATAACGTCTCGGGGAAGCCCATTCCACAAGTTGACAACTCGATTGAAGAAGAAATTCTTAGATTCGTGCGAGTTAAAAGATTTACCAATAATTTTGCAACCGTTTCCCCGCGTGTAATTAGATTGGTCGATATTGAAGTACTTACTACAGTTCATATTGTCGATGCCTTTGATGATTTTGAACACTTGAATTAAGTCGCCTCTTAATCTGCGCTGGGTTAAAGGAAATAGATTTAATTCTCTAAGACGCTCTTCGTATGGTTTGTTCTTTAGGCTAGGTATCATTTTGGTAACTCTACGTTGAACTCGTTCTAGCTTGTTTATATCTTTTTGGTAATAAGGGCACCAGGATTGAACGCAGTATTCCAGAAGAGGGCGGACTAAGGAATTGTAAAGGGTTAGGATAACTTCTTTGGATTTATGCTCAAATGACCTGCCTATAAAGCCAATTATTTTGTTTGCCTTCTTAACAACTTCTGAACATTGTTGACTCGGTTTTAGGTTACTCGATATTGTTACTCCCAGATCAGTTTCTCTGTTTACATTCTTAAGCTGAGTGCCATTCATCGAATAGTTTGCTTTCTCATTTAGGTATCCGACATGTAGTACTTTACATTTATCCGCATTGAAACTCATTTGCCAAATTTGGGCCCAACATGACAATTTATCTAGATTGTGTTGCATATCGTCAACTTGTTCTTTTGAGAGTACGCTATTTGCAATTTTTGTATCGTCAGCAAATTTTGAGATTGTGCAGGTGAGACCCTCATCTATGTCGTTGATGTAAATTAGAAAGAGAATTGGTCCTAGTACCGATCCCTGGGGTACCCCGCTACTTACATTGGTCCATTTAGATGCCTTACCGTTTATGACTACCCTTTGCTTTCTGTTGCTGAGCCAATTTTTTATCCATTTCAACACACCGTCTTGTATTCCATGCGCTTTTAGTTTTAGCAGTAAACGTTTATGGGGAACTTTGTCAAAGGCCTTTTGAAAATCAAGGTATATAATATCTACAGCTTTACTCTCATCGTAGAGGTTGAGGATATCGTGGAAGAAGTCTAAGAGGTTTGTTAAACAGGAACGTTTTTTACGAAAGCCGTGTTGAGTATCTTTAAGTATGTTATTTTCCTCTAAGTGATTTACGATTCTGTCTCGTATGACCGTTTCTAGCATTTTACATACAACTGAGGTTAAGCTAATTGGACGATAGTTACTGGGTAGGGATTTGCTGCCTTTTTTTAATATCGGTGTTACGTTGGCTAGCTTCCACTGATCAGGCATAGTTCCAGACTGCAAGGATTTATTGAATAGTAATGTCAGTGGTTTGGAGAGCTCATTCTTAGCTTCCTTTAGAACTCTAGGCGAGATTGTATCAGGTCCTGGCGTTTTATTTACCTTGAGTTTATCTAAACAATTCAATACTTCTCTCTCTGTAACGGTGATATTGCTTAGAACATCTGAATTATCAATCTGAATCTGCGATGGTGTAGGGATATCACTGAGGTCTTCTGTTGTAAAAACTGATGCAAAGAAGGTATTGAGGGCATTACTCATTTGTACTTCGTCTTTGGTGTATTCTCCTTTTTCATCGACTAACGGTCCAACAGTTGAAGTAACTACTTTTTTCTTTCTGATATAACTATAGAATTCTTTCAGGTTTGTTTTACTTTGATTCGCAATATGTAACTCTAAGGTCTTTTTACTTTGCTTAATTAACTTTTTGGCTTTGCGTCGTAGCTCGACAAATTTCACCCGTTCTTCGTCATTTTGTGACGATTTTAATCTATCATTAGCAAATTTTTTAGCAAGCAGGCAGTTTGAAATATCTTTATTCCACCATTTGGGCTTATTATTATGGCCTGGACGCCGTATTTTCGATGGTATGCAGTCTTGCACTGCTTTTAGGTAAGTGGTTTCGAATAACTTCCAAGATGTATTTATGTCGTTATTGTTAATTAAAAAGCTCCAGTCAGTTTCTGTAAACATAGCTCTAAGTTTATGGAAGTTTGCTTTCTTGAAATTAGGGACTTTTTCGATGCTACTATTTGGTTTGTTACTAGTAAACTTTAAAGTGAAAGTTATCGTACGATGGTCGCTGTTACTGAATTCATCACCAACATTCAAATTCTCTATCAATTCTTCTTTTGTTGCAAGTACAATGTCAAGAACGTTATTACCACGGGTCGGCATTCGAACAAATTGATAAAGCGAACTCTCTTGCAAGTTCGTATACAAGTCATGTCCGGAGTGTGAAGTAAGAGTATCGCCCCACTTGGTCACAGGTAAATTAAAGTCGCCAAAAATTACGGTATTAAAATTAGGTGTGTGGGTGAGGGTGATAGAGGTGTGTGGATGAGGGTGATAGAGGTGTGTGGATGAGGGTGATAGAGGTGTGTGGATGTGGGTGATAGAGGTGTGTGGATGTGGGTGATAGAGGTGTGTGGATGTGGGTGATAGAGGTGTGTGGATGTGGGTGATAGAGGTGTGTGGATGATAGAGGTGTGTGGATGTGGTGATAGAGTGTGTGGATATTTGATAGAGGTTGTGGGATATGGGTGATAGAGGTGTGGATGTGGGTGATAGAGGTGTGTGGATTGGTGATAGATTGGATGTGGGTGATAGAGGTGTGTGGATGTGGGTGATAGAGGTGTGTGGATGTGGGTGATAGGGTGTGTGGATGAGGGTGATAGAGGTTATGTGGATGAGGGTGATAGAGGTGTGTGGATGTGGGTGATAGAAGTGTGTGGATGTGGGTGATAGAGGTGTGTGGATGTGGGTGATAGGGTGTGTGGATGAGGGTGATAGAGGTTATGTGGATGAGGGTGATAGAGGTTATGTGGATGAGGGTGATAGAGGTGTGTGGATGTGGGTGATAGAGGTGTGTGGATGAGGGTGATAGAGGTGTGTGGATGTGGGTGATAGGGTGTGTGGATGAGGGTGTATGTGATGTGATAGAGGTGTGTGGTGTGGGTGATAGAGGTGTGGATGGTGATAGAGGTGTGAGGATGTGGGTGATAGGGTGTGGATGAGGGTGATGTGTGGATGAAGAGAGGTGTGTGGATGTGGGTGATAGAGGTGTGTGGATGAGGGTGATAGAGGTGTGTGGATGTGGGTGATAGGGTGTGTGGATGAGGGTGATAGAGGTTATGTGGATGAGGGTGATAGAGGTGTGTGGATGTGGGTGATAGAGGTGTGTGGATGAGGGTGATAGAGGTGGATGTGGGTGAGAGGGTGTGTGGATGAGGGTGATAGAGGTTATGTGGATGAGGGTGATAGAGGTGTGTGGATGTGGGTGATAGGGTGTGTGGATGAGGGTGATAGAGGTTATAGGGTGATAGAGGTTATAGAGGTGTGTGATAGAGGTGTGTGGATGAGGGTGATAGAGGTTATGTGGATGTGGGTGATAGAGGTGTGTGGATGAGGGTGATAGAGGTGTGTGATAGAGGTGTGTGGATGAGGGTGATAGAGGTTATGTGGATGTGGGTGATAGAGGTGTGTGGATGAGGGTGATAGAGGTGTGTGGATGAGGGTGATAGAGGTGTGTGGATGAGGGTGATAGAGGTTATGTGGATGAGGGTGAGGTTGGGATGAGGTGATAGAGGTGTGGATGAGGGTGATAGAGGTGAGTGGATGTGTGGGTGGGTTATGAATAGAGGTGTGTGGATGAGGGTGATAGAGGTGTGTGGATGAGGGTGATAGAGGTGTGTGGATGTGGGTGATAGAGGTGTGTGGATGAGGGTGATAGAGGTGTGTGGATGTGGGTGATAGGGTGTGATAGAGGTGGAGGGTGATATGAGGGTGATGATGTGGGTGATAGGTGTGGATGAGGGTGATAGAGGTTATGGGATGAGGGTGATAGAGGTTGTGGATGGTGATAGAGGTGTGTGGATGAGGGTGATAGAGGTGTGTGGATGTGGGTGATAGGGTGTGTGGATGAGGGTGATAGAGGTTATGTGGATGAGGGTGATAGAGGTGTGGCAGATCGAATCCCGGGAAGAGCACGTTTTAATTAATTTCATTGGAAGGTGTTTGATGTTGGGACCCTTCCTATTTCAACCCATTAGTTTGGAGATTTTCAGACAACTAACATAATTAGTTTCTTGATCATAAGATGTTTGACCCTATTCCAGCGTGGGCTAGATCCGGGCGAATGATAGCTAGCCTAAAATTTAGGAGAAATCGTTTTTCGGCCGCTCATATTTCTACCGAATAATGTACACATTTAGCTTACAGGGTGTCTGCTTTTATTTGTTATTATTTTGTTTTCCTTTCCTTAGCATGAAGGGGTCTGTAGAAGCGGGGTGTTTTTTATTTATTTATTTCATTTTTGGTAAAGGGGGCAAACTTTAAATACATTACTCGAAAATGGTAAAAGATATCAAAACCTCTTATGATATATTAAACACAATATGTTAATAACTCCCAAGACGTCGGATTAGATAGTTTTGAACTTAATTAAGGGCGTCAACATGTTTAAATTATTTACTTTAACCCTATGGAACGGACAATTAATTTTACTTTAGGTGCCACCACTATTTAATTTAGCTAAGTATGTGTCTGAGAAAGCCTTGTAGACAATTAATTAAATAGTAAGCTCATAAACACAATCATAGTATAAAGGGAGACCATTCCTATCCTGAACGAAATAGTCTTATTTATTTAATTGAAGGAGTCACTCAAGGCAATTAATCAGCCGGTATCATACCAGCATTCTACCCTCCCGTTATTCTACTATCCCTTAATTTTACCCTCCCGTCATTCTACTCTTTCATTCTACCCTCCCTTCATTCTGCCCTCCCGTCATTCTACCCTCCCGTCATTCTGTCGTCCCGTCACGCTACCCTCCTGTCATTCTATTCTCCCGTCACTCTACCCTCCTGTCATTCTACCCTCCCATCATTCTACCCTCCCGTCATTCTACTCTCCCATCACGCTACCCTCCCATCACACTACCCTCCCATCACGCTACCCTCCCGTCATTCTGCCCTCCCATCATTCTGCCCTCCCGTCATTCTACCTTCCCGTCATTCTACTCTCCCGTCATTTTACCATCCCGTCATTCTACTCTCCCATTCATTCTACCCTCCCATCATTCTACTCTCCCGTCATTCTACCCTCCCATCATTCTACTCTCCCGTCATTCTACCCTCCCATCATTCTACTCTCCCGTCATTCTACCCTCCCATCATCCCGTCATTCTACTCTCTCGTCATTCTACCTTCCCGTCATTCTACCCACCCTTCATTCACTCCGCCTTTCATTCTACCCTCCCGTCATTCTAATCTCCCGTCATTCTACCCTCTCATCATTGTACCTTCCCGTCATTCTAATCTCCCGTCAATCTACTATCCCGTCATTCTAATCTCTCGTCATTCAACCTTCCCGTCATACTACCCTCCCGTCATTCTACCCACCCGTCCTTCTACCCTCCTGTTATTCTCCCCCCCCCCCCCCCCCCCCCCCCTCCCACAAGAGGTGTACACAGGCATGTGAGTGACAACAGACTACTAATTCTATGAACCTTGAATATTATGTATGGAGTCAAATTATACACGATTCCCTTTTCAGTTCTCACTCTCTTTATACATATATATATATATATATATATATATATATATATATATATATTTATATATATATTTTTTTTTCTATGTGAATAAGGGTGACAAAAGGCAGAACTGCCTTATATATACTGTATGTATCTATATATATATATATATATATATATATATATATATATATATATATATATATATATATATATATATATATATATATATATATATATATATATATGCAGTGTGTGTGTGTGTGTGTGTGTGTGTGTGTGTACGTAAGTATAACCTATCCAGTATCTTTCGATATGTTTACCTTTCAATGTAGCCATCGATTGATCCAAGAATCCATTAATGTACTGGAGAGCTCTTTCTGTATCTACCTGACCGTGTACCCTATTATCCATCACTCTAACACGCTACCAATCACTCTGCCTGCACTCTACAAAATATATAAGTTTACTGAAGGCACATAAATTATAATTAAAGTATCTACAGTACAGTAAAATAACTTAGCCTTTAAGTAAAGTCATATTGGTAGTGATAAACTCTGCCTAAATAATGATATAAATGTATATAGAATAAGTATATGATACACTCAAAACCAAACCACTATCAATATACCCAGCTTCATTTTATTTATCTTTTATTTACCTGTCTCAAACAAAGTACCTACAGTATCTCTCTACCCTATTTTCCCATTTCCTTCATTAACACGAAACTTTTGTCATGGCCTAGACTACAGTTTCCTTTTCTGTATCATATATAATAGTTAATATCCTATAACCTTTTGATAAGCTTCGTGTCCTGGGTTATATTTGTTATTTCCTGTTCTCTCACACTCTCTCTCTCTCTCTCACTCTCACTCTCACTCTCTCTCTCTCTCTCTCTCTCTCTCTCACGCATAATAAACCACATGCTTTCCCTCGCCTCCCTGCCTCCCACTCTCAACAGACGAACTTAGCACCACATAAACACAGGAAAAAGGTGTGTGTGTGTCTGTGTGTGTATATATGTATATATATATATATATATATATAATCTGTATGGTGAATATTCTTTGTAAAGGCGGACTCCCACGAGCGTGTTATCCAGGTCGGTGTTTGTATAGGTGTACAAGATAGCGCCGCTACCAGACACAACCAACGGTCAACACGGAAAGATAGCTTCATAAGGGACCCCACCTCGCTTTTTTTTTCTGTCTCTCCCTCTCTCTTTGGCTTGTATATATTCGGCCCCATTCAGCCTACTGTTTTATGACGTTTACCCCCATCCAGATGTTAATATTTTCAAGCATCTATATATTTTTGTTTTGACAGCAAGCTAAATTTGTACATTTTTCGATATAAAAATGTCTCCGGCATTTCTCGGATTTCTCCATACAATTCTAGCTTGTTATCGCTCGCCAGGAAGAAATCGACACCTGGATGGGGATAAACGTCTTAAAACAGTTGGCTGAATGGGGCCGGATGGATACAAGCCAGGGAAAGAGAGAAAAGGAGAGATAAAAAAAGCTATAAAAGATAGGGATAGGTCAAGCTATGGGAAACGCTCAACACATATTATATGAAGGGAAGCAGGTCAAAATAGCCACACTCCTAAACAGCCACACTCCTAAATGGCCACACTTCTAAACGGCCACACTCCTAAACGGTCTCACTCCTACACGGCCACACTCCTACACGGCCACACTCCTACACGGCCACACTCCTACACGGCCACACTCCTACACGGCCACACTCCTAAACGGCCACACTCTTAAACGGCCACACTCTTAATCAGTCTAGATAAGGGTACTATACTGTAGGCTAGATTTGGCTTAGTTAAGTTCCCTTAGGTTAGGATAGGTCTGATTAAGGTCAGATTAGCTTTAGATATGTTAACTTAACCCCTTCAGCACCATGAAGTAATTATCATCATATTCTGGTTACCATTAGACGATGTTATTTAGCTTGTAATCTATCTCTAGGAACGAAAGGGGTAAATGAGAACTCCATAAACGTTCTGAGTAATATAGGCCCTTCTTAAACTGTATAAAATCATCTAATATTAGCTAGACTCCAAGGTAAAATGGCGTTATGGTGCTAGAGGGATTAATTAAGTGGGAGGTAGTTGCTTTGTCTTCCTCCATTAGTTTTCAGATTGTATGATGTTCGTTTCATTAGTTTGGCGATTTTAAACCTTTCATCCCATTTCTTTGTCAATATGAAGACCTTCCGTACCACTTAAGTGTCATTTTTTTCCTAGCGAACGATAGCGAGCCTGTAATTCTAGGAGGAACCGGCCGAATGTTAGGGTTAGGTGACTGGGACCTTTCTGGATGTGGCCTTTTTAGGAGTCTGGCTACTATGGGCTATGACAACCGTTTGATTTAGGGCCAGATTTTCCCTCAAGTTTAGCCCCATTAGTTTTGAGATTTAAAGAGGTTTGCCCCCTTAGCTTGGCAATTTTAAGAACTGTTGCCCCATTTCTGTCAATTTTAAAACCTTTCATGCCATTAGGTGTCGATTTTATTCTTGGTGAGGGATATCGAGCCATTAATTTAGGAGAAACAGGGCTTTGGGTGGAATTTTTTCCCGAAAAATTTACACATTTATTCTGAGGGGGGTCTTGGGGGTATTTTTCAAATTTGATGGAGGTCTAGGGAACAAACTAAAATCTCCCTTTAAAGTTTCGATGGTCAATATTTTTTTCAGCAAAATTCTTGGATCTTTTGCGCTAGTATTGGAAACTAGACTGCAAGTAGACTAATTTAGGTGATAGATTTATAAATGAAGCTTACCTCATAATCTGCCAGACCAGTGTTGACGATAAATGTTTTGAGGTCAAACTTTTGTGTGGTACAGGCATTAGTGTAATTTCTACCTTCTCGCTCATTACGGCAGGAACTCGCCAGAAACGCATAATGAACCTTGGAATTTTACTGTGCGCCAACATTTAGGTTTTCCTTTTTCGTTTGTTTTTCTTTTTGTATTGTAATCTGTACTTATTCTTCCTTCAGGACCATGAAGCTCACACTGGGCTGCCTCCTCGTCCTTCTCGCTATCTTCACCTACGTTCACAGCTACCCTACCTTCGCCCAAAACTACCCGACTTATGCCCAACATCCAGCCTACGCCCAAAACTACCCTACTTACATCCACACCCATCCACACTACCGGTACACTGACCATCTGGAAATCCCGAGTCAGCTTCCCGCAATGAGTCCCCAGAGGGGCGATCCGAACCTGCTCCAGGCCTATTTGGACCAGTCTTCTGATCTGCATAACCTCTTGGATCGTCCGGATAACACTCTTAAAAGGCAATTAAGCTCTTCCCTGGATGATCCGTCGACTGAATACCACTTCCCTGCCAACTGGAATAGACTTTTGGCTTACCTAAAGAGTTTAAATGGGGATCAAGCTGTGACGCAGGTGGGAATTCGACGAATCCCGGGTTACCAGAACTTCGCAAACCAAGGCATAAACGATTCACCAGTTCATCTGGATTTTGATGACCAACGGTACAAAGTGGACAATGAAGACAGCCTCGGGCAAAATCAGAGCGGATTTGAAGACCTTCAGTTTCAAGTAGACAATGAAAACAGTCTCCCAGGTCATGATAACAGTTTCCCAGGCCGTCAGGGTATGCTTGGAGATCACCAGAACACACTGCAAGTCCAGGAGGATTCAGACTCACAGGACCAAGACACCGACCCCCGAAAGACCCTCTCAGACCCTCCCAGCAACCTTAGGACCAGTTTCAACCCTGCTCTAGACCCAAACCAGGAGGAGTACAAACACATGCTGCTTCAGGTAAGAGGGTTACCCATTATTAAAATTTCTAAATAATTTATTTTACCATTTGTTTGTTTTAATTAATCATATTTCATATTTGAAATGAAATCAAAAGGCAACAGTGCCTATCTCGTCATCAAAATAAAAGAGTTAAGACACTCAAACTAAAAGTAGACAACATTTGAATTAAAATGCCTGGAGCAAAAAAAAATCAACGAATAAATTTGAAGGAATAGGAAATAATAGACTGAATTGAGCTCCAAAGCTAATCGGTATTGCGAAAAACTGTTCACATTTTGGTTAAAGAGCTGGGCAGAATACGAGTGAGAATGTGTAGAAAATGTGTACTATGTACTCTATTTCGATAGAATATATTGCATTGAGACAATTTTGCCTATACTGTACATTACCTATTGTAATAAAGATACAATAATAAGATACAGAGATTAACATAATAGCGAGTGGAAACATATTGAAGAGGGCTAATGAAAATTTGTGAGAGAAAGATAAACCAATTTGATTCTACACTTTGTTGCATAAGTGGAACACTACCGCACATGGAACACTTAGCGCCGCACATGTGAACCTTGTTATTTACTGGGGCATATGACGCATATCATTATCTTGTAGAGAACAACTATGTGCATTTAAGATAAGTTTATTTTGCAAGAGAATAGATATAATCCTTCCAGGAACTATCAGGAGAAAAAGAGACACAGAGTATTTCGAAAAATAAATAAGTTAATATATTGCTGCTGAAGAGTAGGAGGTAGTTGTGCAGTAGACTATAGTTAATAGACAGGTGGGTAACAGGTACACGAGATAACAAAGGCGGTTGAAAATACATGTTAGAAGGTTGATTGAATATTTCATATAAAGTTGCAGAAGTACAGTCCCATACCAGTACACTATAATCATGCAGTTATTATAACATGACATTAACACGAATAATCAGTTTTGAAATTAAATGATTGCCAACACAATTACGGTAGCGCTAATAAGTCATATTTCAGCTGTCATTATGCTTTTTTCGCTCTATACTTTATTAATGTTGAATAGGGTTGGTAAGTGTAGGAACTTGTTTGTATATCTCACTCGAAATGAAGAAATCATGTTTAAATATTGTTGTTGTTGTTGTTGTTGTTCCCTAAGCTGCCTGGCCGAACAGCCCCGAGACCCTGAGGAAGGCCATGGCCACGATCGGGCTTTCCCACAGAGCTCTCATTGAGTGTAGATTGTGTTGTTGGCATAAGTGGTTGTGTCAAATGCAGTCTTCTATGATGTGTTTAATGGTATGGGGTGCTGTGTTACATCCCGGGCAGACGTCAACGACGGAGTCATCCAGTCTCTTCTGATAGCTCAGGAGAGCTGGATGGTGTCCGCATCTCAGCCTGGCCAGGTGGACTCTGTCCTCGCGAGGAAGGGAGGATTCGGAAGGATGGATTTCGGGAGGTCGTGCTTGCAGCTGAGTGTTGTCTGTGAGTGAGTGGATGGATCGGCGAGAGATGTGAGTATGGATGTGCTTCTGGAAGTTGGTTCGGGGTGGACAGGGAGGGAGAGAGGATAGTAATTGTGTGTGTGATACCGTGTGCTGGGTGTTGTTTTGATATTTCTTGGTGTCTGTGGGTGTGTTGCCATGTAGTTTAGTGGGTGGTCCTGGTTCGTGGAGGCTGCTGCCAGGAATTGAGTGCCTTTCATGTCCAGATGGTCTTTGACTTTGAGGATTTTGGTTTCTTGATGTAGGTGATCTGTGGGTGCAGTAGCTGTGCAGCCTGTAGTGATCTTTAGGGCTTTGTTTTGAATAGTCTGTAAGGTCTTATGTGTTTCAGCTAGGTTAAAAGCCCAGGCTGGGCTTGCGTATTCCATCACTGATCTTATGTATTGTTTATATACTGTGGAGGTGATTTATTTGTTGTGTCCAAATTTTGTGTGAGCAAGTCACCTGAGGGCGTTAAGTCTGGGTGTCAGTTTCTTTTTAATATTTGTGGTTTGCTGTTTGAATGTCATATGAGTATCATATGTTACTCCTAGGATTTTGGGTGTGTGTGTATGTGTTAGGGGTGTGTTGTGTATGGTGAGTTGAGGGATGTATTCGTGTTCTCCTGTCCAGCTTGTGAGCAGGGTTGCGGTGGATTTGGCTGGAGGTAGATTAAGTCTGTTTGTAGTGCACCAGCTTGTAGTGTGTTGAGATAGGGTTGAAGGAGATCTGTTGTTGTTGTTGTTGTTGTTTTTTTTGTTCCCCAAGCTGCCTGGCCGAATAGCCCCAAGGCCCCGAGCAAGGCCAAGGCCATAACCGAGGGCCCCCACAGAACCCTCCCTGCCGACCACAATAAAGCCTGGGTGACCGAAGCCACTCCATGGCGGGGAGCTGAGGAGGGTGCGGAAATGCCCTGGAAACCAAAGCCCCACCCAGGGCCCTGTGCCCCTCAGCAATTATGAAGAGAAACTTGAGAGGCAAAGGAAAAATGTGACGCTCTGGCTTCCAATCTTGGTAAATTGGGAAATCCACTGAAGAGATGCCGTCACTTGAGATCTAGAAAATATATAAGTAAAAGGAACAGTCAGAGTAAGCTATGGGTATGGCAGAGATCGCTCAGTTCTCACTCGGATAGATCAGCCCATCACCACATGACTAGAACCCACTCCTCTCGGCATGAGCTAGGAAAGGCCCTAGAAAGCCGCCTTTGGCGGGGGGATAGCTCCCCTATTTCAACCCCTTTCGGGGTTGGGCACCCACCAAGGAGATCTGTTGCTCTGTTTGGGTCATGGTGTGTGCATGTGAGTGTTATGTCATCTGCATAGGAGGCTAAGTTTATTTGGGGCGTATTGGGTGTAGTTATATCGTGCATGTACAGATTGAAGAGTGCGGGCGATAGGACGGATCCTTGTGGGACTCAGTTTGTTTAAATATTGTTGATACCAATTATTGATCAAAATATACTACTATGGGTTTCAGAGGCCGTGTGGCATAGTTTTTCGGGAATAACTTATTAACAAACAGTTGGATCAGTATGATATTTTGACACAGCTTTTTTCACACCGTCCCCTAATTTTTTTCAATATAGTGCATTACCAAAAAGTGTAGAAATAAGCCACTTGTCCCTGTGTCATGAGGTTAAAGTCGCACATTAATGACTAAGAAACGGACAAGGCTACCGAGGCTTACCTGTGAGAACCACCAAACCATTATTGCTCCTCCATCAAACACGGTAGTTATCAGACACCACCCAACCCTATTATTGCCTTTAAATTCAAGTTATCTGTCAATATAAAATATAAATGTACTAACTGTATTAAGACGTTCGGCCCATTAGTTTGGCAATTTTAACACCTTTAGCTTTATTTCGTTGTCAATTTTAAGACCTATCGTGTCATTTAGGTGTCGATATTTTCCTGGCGAGCCATAGCGAGCCTGTAATTATAAGAGGAACTGGCCTTCTGCCGAAAAATGTACCAATTTATCTTGAGGGGGGGGGGGGGTATGTCTAGGGGGTATTTTTCTAAGGTTGAGGGAGGTCTAGCGAGGAAACTAAAAAATATATAAATATATGAATTAATAGACCAATAACAGCCACTAACCCCTTAATTGGCCGACTGTATATGAAATAATGTTCCTTCTATTTGTCATGAACAGGTTTTGGGAGGACCAACAAGGCCACACAACTCCAGATCTCGACCCTACTTCAAACTCAGTCCATCGAAACGTTACTGTGAGTGTATTATCAGTGTTCACCCCCCCCCCCCCCCCTCTCTCTCTCTCTCCATCTTTGCTATCCTTTCCTTCCCCTTTCTCTTAAAGTTACTATATCTACTCTGTAGAGATCGTAACATCTGTGTGGCCAAAATTGGATTTAAACGGAGGTGGGGGTGGGGGAGCAAACTCCCTCAGTTTTCAAGATGGAGATCCCATACTTGGCATGCTTATTAAGGGGGTGCCAGAATTTGTTTAAGCAGTGTTCAAGATGGAGAGCCCCCCCCCCCCCCCCCCAGGTAGACAGCCCATACTTCGATTTTCGCATTACCTCAGCTAGTGTTGATATATACCTTCCTCGACCCTATAGCTTCTGATATACCGGTGCTGTATATTGATTTACTCTCTTCCTTATTATCTTGCCTTACTCTTGTATTCCTTCTTCCCCTTTCCTGTCCTAACCATATTCTATTGTTCCTTATCCCTGTTTCCTTTCCTAAACTTATTATCTTATTCCATATTCCCTTTTCCTTCCCAAACCTTATTTTCTTGTTCCATATTCCCTTTTCCTTCCTTAACCTTATCAACTTATTCCCTGTTTCCTTCCTTACCCCTATTTTCTTGTTCCTTATTCTCTTTTATATATCTATCTATATTTTCTAGTTCCTTAATTATTCTCTCATTCTATTTATGTTTTTCTTCTCTAACCTTATTCTCTAAAGCCTTATTAAATTTGTCTTGCCTAACTATATTTGTTGCCTTATCTTCTTATTTCTTATACCCTTTTCCTTCCTTAACCGTATTCTCTTATTCCCTTCTTCCTTATCCTTATTCTCTCTCTCTCTCTCACCTCTCCTCTATCTCCCCCTCACCTCCCCTTGACCTCTTCCCCCCCCCCCCCCCCTCCCCTTCCCTCTCTCCGCCACTTCTTCGCTCAACAGCATTTTTTCCTCATTATAATTTTGTCAGTCCTGTCCTCTTAAGTAAAGTACATAATGAGGCATAACACATCTGTCCATCGTTACTAACTATCTCTCTCTCTCTCTCTCTTTGTTATTATTTTTCCTCGGTATATCAGTAGCCAATCTAGGAATCCTTAGTACCCACAAGCACAGGGGTTGAGCAGCAATCCATACAAGAAAAGCGAGAAAAATATCAAGCCATCGCCAGAAGTCATCAGTTCGAGCCCCTGGCATTCGAAACTTCAGGAGTCTTCGGCCCTACCACCCTTAAGATGGTGGATGAAATAGGCCGTAAAATCGGAGAAGTTTCAGGAGAACCCCGGGAAACCCTCTGGCTCAAGCAAAGACTAGGGATGGCTATCCTCCGGGGCAATGCCACCAGCGTCGTGAGCTCAGTACGACTGGACTGGGCCATGCCACTGTGTGAGGCCCGGGCAGCATATTTCCGAAGTCAAGACTGGTCTATGCTATAGGCTAAATTAGGACCAATCACAGCTCGAGTTTACCCTAGGATGACTATTACCAAGTCACAAGAATAACTTCAACCATGCATATAACCCTGGACAGCCAACATTGTAGCAGTAAGTCATGAAAATATAACTACAAAGAAATAGGAAATTCTTATAATAATGCCCTCGGCACTTTAAATTATGCAAATAAATATATCCCATTATGTTTTACGATTGTAAGAGTTAAAGCGTATCTGGCAACAGTGTTTAGTCCCAGTATAGCGATCATTCGGCATTCAGTGTATTCGCCTTAACACCTTACGAGCGGCCTATGCGGTTTATTTATATGTACCGCCCAGCGGGGTGTTTTTAGCCAAAATAGGGCTGTTTACGTGATCATTTTCATGCCTAAATAAGACCCAGAACGTAAAACAAGTATCTATCCCTGAAAGGGCATAAACAGAGCTTTCGAATGACACCATAACGATCCTTTTATGATGGCTAGTTTTCTTGCAATAACCGTGCAACGCGATTGCAAAAAGCATGTAATTAGGCACTTTCCCCATACAATTCCGTATATAGCGAGTGAGAGAGGGAGGGAGGAGGTGGGATTCGTGTCAGTAGGTTCTCCGCGGTGGTCTGGAGCAGTCATACGCTCGCTACTCTCCTGCCACCACTTGTCTCTCTCTCTCAGCAACATTACGTGCTGAAATTGCCACACGACCTATGTCGAGCGCCGCCACATAGTCCAGCTTTATTTAACTCGACTTATGTTGCTCGCCGCTAATTAAGGGTTAATACTATATACCGGTATCCTATTATAATAGACACTTATTACTATTTCAATATAATACAACCATAGACAATGCCATTACATATTATTTGAATATGATATAAAGTTCTCCACTATATGTTAAGCATGAACAGTCATGACAGAACCGAAATATTATCTATTGACTAGTGCACAGCGAAGGTTTTGGTTCTACTGTTATGACTCCTGACTTATCAATGAGTTCATCTGGCTTAAATAATAATTATAATTTATTCCAATTATAGAAATATAATAGGAGTACAGTACACTTGAATAAGTCAATTCTACATATAATTTAGTCTATAACACTATTTACGATAAATATGAGCTAGGTTAAGTATGGATTAATGACATTACCTTATATATGCAATCCATGTTCAGATGATGTACCAAATCTGTTTAAAGCCAAGGACTTCTTGAAGGATCTAGGCAGCAAAATGGCTGAAATGGAAAAACAAATGGCAGCTATTAATACCAAGGTAGAACAACTGGAAGAAAAGACAGATTACAAGGCCAACCAGGACTTCAAAGATGCAGTGTGGGAGCAGATAAAGGAGTTCAAAAATGATGAAGAGGAGAAGTCCTATAGGAGATCCAACCTAATCATCAAGGGAATGGAAGAGACAAGATCAGATGATCCTATTCATAGGAAAAATGGGGATGCTCAAAATGTGGAGAAAATAGTTAAAGAAATGGGCATCAATGATCCAGTTGAGATAAAGTATCTTGCTCGGCTAAACCCCCCAAAATTCCAACAGGATCGAGGACAACAGGGACACAAGAACCCAAGGTATCTCAAAGTAGTTTTGAAGAATGAAGACCTGAAGTGGAAGATACTAAAAAGGCACAAGGAAGAATGCGAAAATGCGTCCAACAATAACATCATTCAGATTATGCCGGATCGAACCTTCAAAGAGAGCCAGGAGCATGCAATGCTGGTCAAGGAAAGGGACCAGAGATACAAGAATCTCAAAGAATCTGGTGCCAGGGGAAAACAGTGGATACTAACCAGAGGGAGACTGAGGCAGATAACACTATCAGAACACCCCAGAACCCCAACACCACAGCAAACAGAAACAGAAGGACATGTCGCGAACCAGACACCAAAGCAAGGAATCAGTCCAAGACAACCAGCCACACTCAGCAGAGGGAGCTCAAGTGACCCCAGGCCAAGCGAACCAAGGAGAAGCGCCACCAGTCCAGCAGTAGGACCGGAAGCCCTTAAGTGTATATACACCAATGCGGATGGTATTAATACTGCCCGCAAAAGTGATCAGCTTGCAATAATTGTAAATAAGGAAAATCCACGTTATTTTTATTACGGAAAGTAAGTTAAGTCAACAGGATTTGTCTGCCCAGTGCTTTGATTGTAATTCATACATGGTATACAGGAAGGACAGAGAAACTGGGCTAGGGGGTGGTGTGGCCATACTCATAAGAAAGAACATTCCTTCATCAGTGTTTTAATGATGCATGGAGAAACAACGAAACTGTGGTCTGTGAAATTAATATGGAACGAAGTAAAATTCTTTTGGGCTGTAGCTACAGGCCACCAAATTCATCAAATGAGTACAATGGGAGCATCAGGCAGACACTTTTAGCATTAGGAGATAGTCCCGTGGACAATGTGATAATCTGCGGGGACTTTAATTTTAAGGAAATAAACTGGGATGAAAATTATGTAGAGGGTGGAGAAGAGAGCGAGCAACTCAAGTTTTATGAAACCAGTCAAGATGCGTTTCTCAATCAGCACGTAAGAGAGTTTACAAGAGCAAGAGGAAGCGACACTCCATCTCTAGTTGATCTCATTTGAAGAATTGGATGTTCAGAACCTACAGTACAAAGCCCCAATAGGAAAAAGTGACCACAGTGTCCTCACTTTTGAGTACCTTGTGGAATGATTACCCTTATCTCAGCAGAATCCCAAAAGATGCTTCTATAAAGGAGACTATGAGAGAGCCAAAGTCCTGTTAAGTGGTGTAAGATGGGAGGAGGAGCTCAAGGATAAGCGTTGAGGATCAGTGGAACATTTTCCTTCACCACTACAACAATATGTTAGAATCCTGTGTGCCACTCCAAGAGGTATCTCCTACCGGAAGAAAGCCCAAACCTAAGTGGATGACTGATAGGGTCCTGAATAAAATCAAGACAAAAGAAGAGGCCTGGATAAGCTACAGGCAGAGAAGAACGACAGCCCGATACCAAAACTATTGTAGGAAAAGAAACTTATCTACTCGAGCTGTGAGGGAAGCCAAGTACTGGTTTGAGAAAAAATTATCCACTGAGGTAAGAACAAACCCACAAGCTTTCTTTGCATATACACGAAGCAAAGCAAAGAGTAAGGAAGAAGTGCTACAGCTAAAGTGTCCTGACGGTACGTTAACCTCCAGTACGATCGAGGCCTGTTCAATCCTAAACAATGAATTCCAGAAAGTATTCACCAAGGAAAGCGCAGGGAACATACCACCCATCAACAAGATATTCCAAGGAGAAGGACTACGGGAGTGCAACTTCACTGTCCAGGACGTGAAGACAATGATTGGAACTCTTAAAGCAGAATCCGCACCTGGACCAGATGGAGTTCACCCTACAGTACTGAAGGAGTGTGTGGATTCTGTAGCGTACCCGTTATGGAGGATCTACCGGACATCACTCGATACAGGGGAGTTGCCTGAAGACTGAACCAAAGCTAATGTCTGCCCCATTTTCAAGAAAGGAGACAGGACCACTCCTTTGAACTATCGACCCGTTAGCCTTACATCAGTCCCCTGCAAGATCATGGAGAAGCTGCTGAGAAAATACATAGCTGACCACCTGGAAAGCAACCATCTACTCAAGAGCTGGCAGCATGGGTTTCGAGCTGGGAAGTCTTGCCTGACCCAACTACTAGAGTACCTAGAGGACTTAGAAAATGCTGTGGATAATGGGGATAGTGTGGACGTGTTATACCTTGACTGTAGAAAGGCATTTGACACTGTTCCTCACCGTCGACTGCTAGCAAAATTGGAAGCTCTTGGAGTGGTGGGAAAAATCTCTAGGGGGATACAAAGCTTCTTGAACAACAGAAAGCAAAGGGTCAGCATCAGGGGCAACCACTCAGAATGGCTACAGGTATGGAGTGGGGTCCCACAGGGCAGTGTCTTAGGTCCAGTTCTCTTCCTTGCATTTATCAATGACCTGCTTGAAGACACTCGGTCAAGTGGCAAGCTCTTTGCAGATGATGCAAAAATCTACAGGAGGATAAAGAACGCCGATGACGGAATGGTTCTGCAACAGGATTTGAACATACTAAACCAATGGAGCCAGAAATGGCTACTGCAATTTAATAAAGAAAAGTGCAAGGTCATGCACATCGGAAGGAGTAACCCAGGCTATGAATACCAACTGGGACCGACAGCTTTGGAGGAAACTGAAGAGGAAAAGGATCTTGGGGTAATCATCGCCAAAAATTTAAAGCCCTCAATGCAAGTTGCGAAAGCTGCAGCGAGTGCCAATTCAATCTTGGGACTTATTAACCCGAAAACGGCGAGGGGGGGGTATTGAACTAGCTCCCCATGGGCGAGCATATTGGCTCCATTCAGGCCTATAATCGTCATTTTACGATAAATATCGTTATTACTTATTCATATGAGCCTATTTTACCTTCACTATGAAGATAGTAACCTGTAACAACAATAAAACAAGTGAAAATATAATTTTTCTGGTCAAAATCGCGAATATAGATGGACCAGCCCAGCCACACTGAGCCTACTCATACACACACTCGGTCATGTAACACACCCGCTAGGCACGTAAGCACATCCTCCACACAGTTTGCTAATGTTAGCACAAAAATATACCAACGAATTAGGGAATAACAGGGAAAATAGGTGATAATTGAAGGGGGAAGGGAAAGGGAGGAAGGAGGGGATGTGGAGGAGTGATATGAGGTATAGGGAAAACAAAAAAAATGAGTGCTACTGGGGCTGTTTAAATGTTTTTTTTAGGACTCCCTCTTAAGAGCTTTGCCGCCGTCGCCCAGTAAAACCTCTTAAGAGCTTTGCAGCCGTTTACGGGTTCAGAAAACCATGACCTGCCTAGACTCTGAAATAATGCTGACTTTATACAAGTCCTTGGTCAGACCTCGTCTTGAGTACTGTATTCAGGCGTGGTCTCCATACACCAAGGAAGACATCAAGAAATTAGAAAAGGTACAGCGAAGAGCCACAAGAATAGTTCCAGAGCTGGCGGGGTTAGCATACGAACGGAGACTAGCCCAGCTGGGTCTCACTACTCTGGAGGAATGAAGGATAAGGGGAGACATGATAGAAACTTTCAAGATCCTAAAAGGTGTTGACAAGATCGGTGAGGAAGACTATCTGCAGCTAGCGGGTAGGATGTAGTGACCGGGCGTACCGCCATCTTTGTTTACATTACACGTATTGGCGTCGGACCTTTCCCCATCATGTTCTCGTCTATTTTAACCTAACCTAACCTAACCTAGTATGCATGTAGTAATGACAGGGGGCAAATAGCAGAAAATATAGCGTCGAAATAGACGGGAACGTAAGTGCGAGCGCGGCGATCGCCCTATGTAAACAATGACGACCGTACGCCCGAACTCTACATCCATCCCCAGCTAGCTCCCAGAGAACAACATATGGAGACCAGAGGACACAGCATGAAGTTGTTAAAGCCCCGTCACAGAACCACCAAACGGAATAAGTTTTTTAAATCGAGAATCGTGAATAAATGGAACAGTCTCACTGAAAAGGTAGTTAGCAGCACAAGTATAAATATGTTTAAAAATAGATATGACCAGTTTGAGACTGAAAGGAAATTGAGAAGAGGCACCCCTTATGAGCTTTGACTCTTTTGCCTCTTTACTATCACTAAGGTAAGCAATCATGCTGCGCATAATATTTGTTGGCCTATTATATGCCGCGAAGAATATTTATGGCCTATTACATGCTGCAAAGAATATTTGGTAGCCTAACACATGCCGCGAATAATATATGGTGGCCTAATATATGCCATAAATAATATATAGTGGCCTAACACATGCTGTGAAGAATATACTGTAGAGTGGCCTAACCCATGCTGCGAATAACTTTTGGTGGTCTAACACATGCCGTTAATATTTAATAACCCTAGGTGGCCTAACTCCCAAATACTGTTAACGGCATGTGTTAGGCCACCAAATTTCTTCACGGCATGTGTTAGGCCAAGTTGGCCAACAAATATTATTCGCAACATGTAATAGGCCAAAAAATATTCTTTGCATCATGTAATAGGCCATAAATATTCTTTGCGGCATATAATAGGCCAAAAAATATTATGCGCAGCATGTAATAGGCCACAAAATATTCTTCGCAACATGTAATAGGCCACAAAATATACTTCGCAACATGTAATAGGCCATAAATATTCTTCGCAACATGTAATAGGCCACAAAATATTCTTCGCAACATGTAATAGGCCACAAAATATACTTCGCAACATGTAATAGGCCATAAATATTCTTCGCAACATGTAATAAGTCACAACATGTAATAGGCCATAAAATGTTCTTCGCAACATGTAATAGGCCATAAATATACTTCACAACATGTAATAGGCCACAAAATATACTTCACAACATGTAATAGGCCATAAATATACTTCACAACATGTAATAGGCCACAAAATATACTTCACAACATGTAATAGGCCATAAATATACTTCACAACATGTAATAGGCCAAAAAATATACTTCACAACATGTAATAGGCCAAAAATATACTTCGCAACATGTAGGCTAATAGGCCATAAAATGTTCTTCGCAACATGTAATAGGCCTAGACCATAAAATATTCTTTGCAACATGTAATAGGCCACCAAATAATATTCTCTGCATGTAGAAATAACTGATTTTGTATAGCCTACTACTATATTTTAAGTAGCCTAATTAATTGTTGCACGGTCTTGTCTTGTTGTCTTGGTAGGCTATTACTAGGATATTTATTATTAGATCTTTCATTGAGATGATTGAGATGGTAGTTGGTACAGGAGCAGTGGCGTAGCCAGGGTTTTCTCAGCAGGGGGGCACCTGGGGGGGCACCACTATCATGGGAGGGGCACCTGATACTCAGGGCCAGGTAGAGACTTCATTGGGGGGATGGGGGGGGGGGGGGGGGAGAGGAGTCTATGAGCCCCGGGGCCCGCCGCCCCCAGATTTTTTTTTTGAATTTCACTAGCCTACTCAATAGACTTCATCTGAAGCCATATTTGTTTTTATAAATAGCACATTAGGCTATCAAACTAATGATTCTAAAGAACTCTTCTTCGATTTTATCTTTAGCTTTGTCTAGGCCTATATGGTTAATCATTGGGCTAGCCTATATTGTATTAAACTCAACTAGCCTAACACTAACTCAATTTACATAACCAATTTGGTATATAAATACTGTAAACACACAATCCTCTCAGAGCTTTATTAAGCACTTTCACTGTAGGCTAGACCTATTTGTGGACAAAAATTTCGGAAATTAGAAGCTAATTCGCATAATTTAAACAGTTAAACTGAACCAAAGAAATCTTGTGAGACATAATCAGAGGAATATCCATTAGCCTACATACAAAAATTACTACTGCATAATCTAAGGATTAGGCTAGGCTATGCAATTTCATTAATTAGGCAAATAGCCTAAAGATTGATTTGTTAATAATCTCAATTTGTTTTTAAATTAATAGCCAGAGTAAAGATTTATTAAAGAACAGAAATGTTATTAACTCTGAAGAGAATTTAGGGAAATAGGCCTAGGCCTAACTCAAAAGCATTAGCCTAGTAGGCCTACTAGGCTAGGCTATAACCTGCCTCCCCAAACATCATAATTCTCCCAATTCCCGCATTTATGTTAAACAAGGGAGGGTTGAAGGGAGAGCTTTATTGAGTCACTTAAGTTATGAAAATAATAATGTACATGGCAGTACTTGCAGGATTAGGCTATATATTGTATTGATATGGTGTACTGTAGGCCCTAGGCTATAATCTTTAATTAAGGTTTAGGCTAGTGACATTATTGTGTTTACACAATGCCTTCAAATTATTTTAGAGTTGAATAGATAATAAGACATCATGATAACCGTACAAGAAATACCACAAACCAGAAACTGTTCTTACCTAAAGTGTCCTCCCTCGTTCCTCTTTTCACCACGCAGCAATCAGCTGTGCGACTATAAACAACAAACATTTCCTAACATTCATTCGAGAAATAATGTTCTTAAATAGTAATAACTTTTCTTTTTGCCTTAAATTAACTTGACAATTTTAAACTTTATATATTAAGAATAAGAAATAGTTTAGATATAACATTACTATTCAATTTTCCAATCTAGCATGGATGAAAAATCAAAGGTCCAACAGGTATGTAAACGAAAGAAAACGAGCCTCCAACCGATGATTAAGGCGGTAACTATCATAATTTTATACTACTTTACAAATGTTCACTGTTACTGCAGTGATCATTTCAAATGTAAATACTTATGATCTTTAATAATTTGAATTGTTGTTTTAGGTGGTGGTGCCTTCTATCCATGAGTTCCTAACTTCCTAATGAATACAAATTAAAAATAACCTAGGTATACATGTAGGGCTGTGGTGTCTGGGGGGGGGGGGTGGGGGCACAGGTTTCTCATGGGGGGGCACATGCCCCCCCTTGGCTACGCCACTGTACAGGAGGTCTACAATGTGGTGGAGTTTCACTTTCTACTGTAGTTCGTCAGACTCCCTAGTAGACTTCTCATTCTTACCTCACAACAGGGACCCTGCTGGAAATAAGTTCGCTAATATTGTGTAGGTTATCCCATGGGTTATCCCTGTGGGAGTGATCATGCTGTATTGAGGTGCTTTTAACAAATACGCCGACTTTCTGTCCCTATCAGGGTGTATGTAACTCTTAATAAATATAGTCAATCAATCAATCAATACAATGAATTTCGAACTACAGAAATGTAACTTCATTAATCCATACTTAACCTAGCTTATATTTATCGTAAATAGTGTTAGAGACTGAATTTAATTATATGTAGAATTGACTTATTCAAGTGTACTCCTATTATATTTTTTATATTTGGAATAAATTATAATTATTATTTAAGCCAGATGAACTCATCGATAAGTCAGGAATCATAACAGTAGACCCAAAACCTTCGCTGTGCACTAAAGTCAATAGATAATATTTCGGTTCTGTCATGACTGTTCATGCTTAACATGTAGTGGAGAACTTTATATCATATTCAAATAATATGTAATGGCATTGTTGTATTATATTGAAATAGTAATAGGTATCTATTATAATAGGATATACTGTATAGTATTAAGGCGAATACACTGAATGCCGAATGATCGCTATACTGGGACTAAACACTGTTGCCAGATACGCTTTAACTCTTACTATCGTAAAACATAATGGGACATATTTATTTGCATAATTTAAAGTGCCGAGGGCATTATTATACCTATTATTACCTATTTCTTTGTAGTTATATTTGCATGACTTACTGCTACAATGTTGGCTGTCCAGGGTTATATGCATGGTTGAAGTTAGTCTTGTGACTTGGTAATAGTCATCCTAGGGTAAACTCGAGCTGTGATTGGTCCTAATTTAGCCTATGGCATAGACCAGTCTTGACTTCGGAAATATGCGCCCGGGCAGGAGTGGTGTATCCGTAGTCTCTCCACAGTAGGGTAAAAAAAAAAAAAATTGTATTTAACATGTGTGATGCACATAAATATAAGGGGATGTGTCGGATGGTTGCTCGCGCGTTTGGGGCTAGCAACATGTATTATGAAAAACATGTATCCTCTTTCATTCACTGTCCCCCACTTCACTCACTCAACCCGTAATTTGCCGGAGGATAACAGGTTTTTCACAATACGTAGACAGAGGTATTTAAAAAAAAAAAAAAATATGAGAGAGAGAGAAACACAAAACAAAACAAAAAGTCCTGTGCAAAAAAAAAAAAAAAAAAAAAATCATCGAGTTACGGCTTATTCAATCAGTATTATCTCATCGGCCAACCAAGATCTCCGGCGAAGCCGGAGATCTCCATACAATTATAGCTCGCTATCGCTCGCCAGGAAGAAATCGACTCCTGGATGGGGATAAACTTCTTAAAACAGTTGGCTGAATGGGGCCGAATGGATACAAGCCAGGGAAAGAGAAAAGGAGACAAAGATAAAAAAAGCACTGGTGACCCCCCTTAAGCTAAGTCTACAGCAAAGCAAGCTGCGTCACGATTTCATTTTGTACTTGATGGAAATTGCTATAGCTAACTAGGATTCAGGAAACCAGACAAACTTACTGAGTGCATCTACAGTATGTATACTCTACGTAGTCAAGTCACTGTCAGTCTGCCTGTCGACAAACAGTATTGGTCTGTTTTACTGTCTATTTCCTTATGTTTCTGTGTACGGTCGCGCTAATAAGTCATGTCTCAGCTGTCATTACGTTTGGCTTGCTCTGTGCTGTATTAATGTATGTCCGATGTTGAATAGGGTGGGTAAGTGTAGGAACATGTTTGTATATTTCACTCGATAAGAAGAAATGAAACTTAGATATTTCTGATACCAAATATTCATCAAAACATACCTGGTGCCGAGACATGACTTATTAGCGCGATTGTACACCAAGCTGTCTGAAAGTCTGCTTGTTCTGGTGTTATGTAGATGTTAATCTGTCAATGAGTAGTATTTCTGTGTCAATTATTATACTGTATGTAGATGCTTATGTTCTGGGTGTGGTGTCCCGAGTTCGAATCCCGTGAGGACCATATGCTTTCATTAGGGTTTTTTCAATTACATTGGGGTTTGTAATTGATGATTAATGTTAAGAACGATGTGTTACTTCAGAGGACATGGGCCGTTTTTATGGTCCCCTTCTTCCTCATGTTAGTTTTCAGATGTTAAGATGTTTGCTCCATTAGTTAGTCGATTTTAAGACCTTTCGCCCCATTTCTTCGTCAATATTTAGACCTTTCGTGCTATTTAGGTGTCGAATTTTTCCCTGGTGAACGATAGTGAGCCTGTAATATTGGAAGAACCGGCCTTTGGCCGGAAAAAGTTTTCTAACGAAAAATGTACAAATTAATCTAGAAGGGGGATCTAATGGATGTTTTTTTTTTTTTTAATTTGATGGAGGTCTAGGGAGGAAACTAGAAAAATAATGAATACATGAAAAAATCGCCCAAAAAGTGAACCATCCTCCCTTAATGTAGTCCTGTCTGTCTATCTGTCTATAACCATTAACCCCCCCATCCTTCCCTTTATCTCTCTTATACAATCGTTCCTTACATAAGTCAAAATAAAGATCTAAGACACAATAGAGAATAAAGGCCCGGTCCTTAAGGGAGCCCACCTCGATTGTTTTCTCTTTCTCTCCCTCTCTCTTTGGCTTGTATCCATTCGGCCCCATTCAGCCTACTGTTTTAAGACGTTTACCCCCATCCAGGTGTCAATATTTTCCTGGTGAGCGGTAGCTAGCCAGCATATATATTTTTTTGTTTTGAGAGCAAGCTAAATTTGTACATTTTTCGATAGAAAAATTTCTCCGGCGAAGCCGGATTTCTACATACAATGCTGGCTTGCTATTGCTCGCCAGGAAAATATCGACACCTGGATGGGGATAAACGTCTTAAAACAGTTGGCTGAATTAGGCCGAATGGGTACAAGCCAGAGAAAGAGAGAAAGGGAGAGAAAGAGAAAAGAGCAGGTGACCCCCCCCCCCTTAAAAAAAAGGATGTTCAAAGTGAGTCCCAAGTGGTTCATTATGTTTGTTTTTTATTCCTCCGTTGGTTGTGACGTCATCAAACAAAAGAACATCGATTAGGGGCATGTTTTCCTTGTTCTGAAGGCCCTAAATGTTTGTAATTATAGTCAGTCACTCTCTCTCTCTCTCGTTCTCTCGCCTCGTTCTCGCTCTCTCTCTCTATCTCTCTTGTTCTCATTCTCACTCACTCTTTGTCTGTCGGTGTGCAGTTTATATAATCAATGTTGACTACCCGTGTTATAATTGGGTATTTTGTTATAAAACTAATTACGTGCTTAGCCCCTGTCGCCAATATGCCGTTATTATCACCAGAGCTGATATGACCGTCCTAATATTACCAAAGACGAGGAACTACTAAGTACTGTTGTGTATGATGACGCGTTTATTTTGTGTTTTGTATTTATCTATTTATTTGTTATTTATCTATTTGGCAATCATTAATCAATTGTATTCAGCTTAGGAAAGATCGGTGCGAGTCAATGGGCTAATTTGATTAGAAGATACGAGGTCCTTCCTATGCTAATAAGCATCGAGTGTTAACCAGAATAAGATGAAAATAATAAAATCATTATAATGGCATTAGTCTAGTAGTTACCGTAAATATATATAACATAGTTTATACATTTTTAACACCTGATAATGAGTGGTATTTCCTAGCTTGAATATATATATATATATATATATATATATATATATATATATATATATATATATATATATAAAACACCACCATCATCATCACACAAACATCCTTCTGCCTACTAACCCCACACTATCACCCCAGAGCTTCATAATTTACTACAACACCTTATCACAGTAAAGGAGGTATACTAACTAAGAGATATTTGTCGGCAATGTTCGATACCCAATTACACTTCCATCATCATTTGTGGGATATTTCGCATTGGTACTAAAACTAAAGTAAACTAAAACTAAACTAAACTAAAACAAAACTAAAGCAAAACTAAAACTAAACTAAGGTAAAGCAAAACTAAAACTAAACTAAGGTAAAGCAAAACTAAAACTAAACTAAGCTAAAGCAAAACTAAACTAAACAAATACAAAACTAAACTAAACTAAAGCAAAACTAAACTAAACAAAAGCAAAACTAAACTAAACTAAAGCAAAACTAAACTAAACAAAAGCAAAACTAAACTAAAGCAAAACTAAACTAAACAAAAGCAAAACTAAACTAAACTAAACCAAACTAAACTAAACAAAAGCAAAACTAAACTAAACTAAAGCAAAACTAAAACTAAACTAAGGTAAAGCAAAACTAAACTAAGGTAAAGCAAAACTAAAACTAAACTAAGCTAAAGCAAAACTAAACTAAACAAAAACAAAACTAAACTAAACTAAAGCAAAACTAAACTAAACAAAAGCAAAACTAAACTAAACTAAAGCAAAACTAAACTTAACAAAAGCAAAACTAAACTAAACTAAAACAAAACTAACTAAACAAAAGCAAAACTAAACTAAACTAAAGCAAAACTAAAACTTAACTGAAGATCGATTATTACTGCAGGGGATTTTTTTTTTTTTTCTGGACCCCTTCTCCTTCATGTTTAGCCCAATTAGTTATGAGATTCTAACATGATCGTCCAATGATTTGGCGATTATAAGACCTTTCGCCCTATCTAGGTGTCGATTTTATCCTGGTGAGCGATAGCGAGCCTGTTATCTAGGAGTAACCTGTCTTCGAAGGTCGGGACATTTTTATACCGAAACATGTACAGTTATCTGGAGGACTTTTTTTTTTTTTTTTTTTTTTTTTTTTAAGCGTGATAGAGGTCTAGGGAGCAAACGAAAATAGAAATATGTAACGGTAATAATAAATATCAACCAATTAAATAATATAACGTCCCCTTAATATTCATCTAGCACTTCCCTGCCAGCGTTTCGGGACTTACACGGACTGGCATTGGCAACGTCAAGAAAACACCCCCTTTATCGTCACCAATTCATAGCATAGATGCATGACCATATTTGAAGATGTTGTGAATGACCGTATAGCTGCTCGAGCGACGTGTATAATTATTATGTTCCTTCCAACAACCAACCATACTCCTAAAATCGATTAATGAAATGTACAAACACATGTGGCAAATAAGGTGTCGTCATCTAGTGTGGCAGAAAGGAAGCAACCAACAACTTGAAGCTTCACTATATAACCAACGAGTGCGACACATATGAAGCACCCAACATCTCGAAGCTTCAATCAATAATTTTGGGGCCTCGTAAGAGTTATACAGGCTACTAAACAGCCTATATATATATATATATATATAAACACTATTTTTATCTTGCATCCTACAAGCCGATTCTGTTCCTCTCTTTCACACACACGTGCACGCACAAACACGCACAACCGGGCTACCAACACATACACAGCCAACTCCCCCCCCCCCCCCACCACCACCACCACCACCATCACCACACACACACACACAAACAACCCACAACAAATATTCGTAGGTAAAGCCACAATCAATATTCCCACCATCAGTCCACCATATCTATAGAATACCTCCATCATCATAATTATCACACCATTAGATTATCTAATATACTATATGAATTCCGTCCCACCCCACCGATACAAGAAACAAACAAAAAAACAATAGATCTAAAAAAAGAAAAAAAAAAAAAAAAAAAAAAAAAGGGTATATGTTTTGGTTTTCCAGCACCCCGACCGATGCGCAAAACAAAAGCTGGCGGGTGTAAACAAAACACAAGGTAGGATCGAAGAGCGTAGCCGAACCTTGATTTTGTGTCATCTAATGTATTGGTTATGTGTGTTAGTGTGTGTGTGTGTGAGAGAGAGAGAGAGAGAGAGAGAGAGAGAGAGAGAGAGAGAAAGGGGGGGGGGGGGGGGGGGTGCTGTCCTTCTCAACGTCATGATATAAATGGGCGGTTGTAAAAGATATATTCATGAGCATTTGTTTTACTCTTACATAATACACCACTCGTTTTTTACTAGCAAATAATGAAGTATTACTGAATAAGATGGTCACGAATTAATAATCATTACTATTTTATCTCCCCCCCCCCTCTCTCTCTCTCTCTCTCTCTCTCTCTCTGATAAACAAATACAAAATTGTGAATGCCTAATATTTATTAATTACCAGGCAAAATTCCGTCCTATATTAGTTAGCTTATCTCGGAGGTAGCAGGGTCACTCGGTGGTCACATTTGTCACTCGGTTTGATTCATTTTCATAAATTATGGGCCAGAGAATTTATGGACCAGGGATTTAAATAAAGGGTATATATTTTTTTTTTTAATCTATGCATTATATTACGTTGCAATTATGGGGAATATATATATATATATATATATATATATATATATATATATATATATATATATATATATATATATTCAATTATTCAATCACTGGTACATGAATTAATCCCGACAATAAGTTAAATACTATAATTACCAATATGAAATATAATTATTTCTATGGGTAGAATCCTGTCTTCTCTCACACGGCTAGTTCATACGAATGACCTGTAATGATGTTCACATAATACAATATCAATACATAATGAACTTAGCTTATTGAGGACTGGTAATGTAGAACTGAAGATTTATATAATTAGTAGTGGTGGTTGGTGATCTATAGGTAGAGTCAAAGCCGGGGGGGGGGGGGGGGAGATGTTGATTGTTCGGCTGATTCTAATTGACTAAGGGTCAGGCCCTGAGCTCAGCTGTGAGCTTATAAATGGCTGCCGGTTCGGATAATATTTCGAACCTATGAGCTAGCTTCATTATACTGTACATCCAGAGCTGATGTATAGTTTTATGAATTCAAGCTAATAATTAACTTACAATAAATAATCTACTACAGTAAATAAGATATTAGCTAAAATCGTAATTACTAAACAATTCCGCTAACTTCAAAAAACTCAATTGGACTCGAAGCTGTCAGGGTCATCATATACTATTCCCGTCAGTAATTTTGTTATATTATTTGGTTACTCTCTCTCTCTCTTTCTCACCCACACACATTTTAACTATTGCGAAGGGATAAGGAATCGAAGTCTATAGTCTTTATTTCAATCTTTTACGTTCGTGGGTCTCTTGTATGTTTACATGCGTCAGCTTAGTGTAAGAAATACCATTATAGTAATTGATATTCCATTATAAAAAAGGCCTAACGCATCTCAGCTCTAGTGATCTTGGAAGGAGATATCAAAGGACCCGTATGGGATCCTAGACCGCTGCCACATGCTCCAAGTTAACCCTTTCAAGCTCCGATACGCAATTCTTTTAATACTTTCTGGCTATTATTAGACGATTTATATTCAGATTAGGAGGGGTATATGGAAGTCAGACGGTTGATTGAGATAGTCTTTACCTTTTAGATAACCCACAGATCCTTCCTAAGCAGCACACAATCGTCTAATGATAGCCAAAATAAACTGTTAAAACGCGTCAGAGCTCCAAGTCAATAATGAGCCATGAACCCTGCTACACGCTGTCACAGAACTCCAACCAAACCACTAAGACTACTTCCAAGAATTATCAACTCAATCAGAATAGCAACACCTGAGCTACAATTCTTTTAAGGGGGGTCACCGTTTTTTTTTTATCTTTCTCTGGCTTGTATCCATTCGGCCCCATTCAGCCAACTGTTTTAAGACGTTTATCCCTATCCAGGTGTCGATATCTTCCTGGCGAGCGATAGCGAACCAGCATTGTATGGAGAAATCTGGCTTCGCCGGAGAAATTTTTCTATCGAAAAATGTACAAATTTAGCTTGCTCTCAAAAACAAAACAATATATATGCTGGCTCGCTTCCGCTCACCAGGAGAATATTGACACCTGAATGGGGTTAAACATCTTAAAACAGTAGGCTGAATGGGGCCGAATGGATACAAGCCAAAGAGAGAGGGAGAAAAGAGAAAACAAAGCGAGGTGGGGTCCCTTAAAGAACCCTGAAACCAATACCAGGCAAGGAGGGACCCTAAGAAGCAGTGTCACACCAGCACCATCACGTTTCTTAAGCCTATTATAATCATTGAAACTATAGCATCATGCTGGCCATAGTGCTGCCTGTCTTGAGACCTTTAATATATTTTTTTTTTATCAAACAGTGCATCAACCAATCCATAACAACCTTTAATTTTCCTTTGCAGTGGGCATCGAACTCCCTGACTTCATCGCCACCAGCTACTCCTCTGTCAAGACGGACAATGCTCACTACCTCACCAAGCTCCACCAGCTCAAGCAGCGCATGCGCAACGCTGGGAAGTAAACAAAAGGCAATGTGTGTTGCATTATTTACTGTATTACTGTGGAGATTACGCTGTATTTCATTTGAGTTAGTGTGTTTCATCCTTATAGAAGTAGCATATTCACTGTTCTATATAATTATGTTCACTTGTTCTATAAATGCGAAGATCATCTCTTCTTCTTTAGATAGCTAGGTACTGTATATCACAATTGTTTGTTTCTTTGTCTGTATATTATATTAATAATTAATATAATTATTATTTAGTAAATACTTATACACATTTGTTCGTTGTTTTATTATTTACGAAACTGGAAAATCTGTACTAAATCAAATAACTAAATTTTATATGAATACAATTGATTTGAAAAAATATAAAACTAAGAATATGTTTTTTATTAGTGACAGTTAAAATATATACCGGTAGTTATATGACAGAACAAGTACCGATAATGATGATAATACCAAATATGACTCCTGAAGAGTATGAAGCCAAATTGTTGAAGCGGCCACCTTGACTATACTAACAGTTGAGTGTAGTTCAGAGCCAGATCCGGTGAACAATCTCCTGCATGGGGTAAACGTCTTAAAACAGTATGCTGAATGAGGCAGAATGGATACAAGCCAGAGAAAGAGAAAAGGAGAACAAAAAAGCAGGTGACCCCCCTTAATGAGTTCGAGGCTTCAACATGTATCAGAATGGGTGACCCCTACTGCACACACATTTCTATGAGCGACTGTACTACTGGACCATAATGTGTACAGTCGCGCTAATAAGTGATGTCTCGGCACCAAGTATGTTTGGATCAATAATTGGTATCAGCAATATCTAAACATTAATTTCATCATATCGAGTGAAATATACAAACATGTTCCTACACTTACCCACCTTATTCAACATCTGACAGACATTAATACAGCACAGAGCAAGCCAAACGTCATGCCAACTGGGACATGACTTATTAGCGCGACCGTATAGGCAATAGTTGGTTCACCCGGATACCATAGTCTCTATAGTCCATTCGCTGTAAGTAGGCGAAAAATCATGATCTCTAACCTCTGTAACTAAAAAACGACTAGAGTAATCGAGCTAATATTTCTACCGTTTGGGAAGAGTCGGTCAATGAATAGATGTGGAAATTCACAGCCAATTTGCTCTAGCCCTTTTTGAGGTACAGAGGATAGAGTTCATGATTTCTCGCCTACTTACAGCGAATAGACTATAGCCCACTCAGGAATATTCGTGGACTTCATCTATTTCTAATTATGGAAGTATATCTCTGGAAACGAATTTATGCATATAATTTTCTATCCGTCAACTACAAAACTATATATATATATATATTATTAATTGAAAAGCAAGTTCTGTCCAAATATCAACCAAGATACTAGCAAAAAAAAAAAAAATGGGGTCTACGAATTGTCATGAGAGGGCTAGAGACTATGGCATCCGAGTGTACTAGACAGACTGATGTGAGTAACTGTCTATTAAAAGATAATTATAGTAATTTACATGACTTTAATTATGTGGCATGCAATAAACGATATATATGCTAAGGCGAATCATGGAGCGGTATATCATATAAACAATGTCCACGAAGCACGAGATAGAGAAGATTGTACCATACCTTCTATCCCAACTATACTGTACTCTCTCTCTCTCTCTGTCTGTCTCTCTCTCTCTCTCTCTGCACACACACACACACACGCCAAAGCTACTAGAACTAACATTAATAAAATAAACACCATACTCCATTACCCTGGAAAAATGACTACTGCTATACTATATATAAATTACCTCTGTTACATAGATCTTTTTGAGGCTGGATCCATGTAACTCTGGAGATATATTATTACAATTGATGATAATAATAATAATAATAATAAAGATGTTGGCTTTCCATGACATTGGGTGTAATATGCCAAATTGATCCCTTACGAGTTTCAGGCTATAAGGATAAACAGTTAATATACGTTTGTTATGCAAGTTTGTGATGGACATAAAGAATGCTAAACTTGGCCTTAAGGAGACGTTATGTTATTTGTTGGTCTATCTATGTATTCAATCATTTATTTGTTTAAGTTTCCTCGCTAGGTCTCCATCAAGCTTTAAAAAACACCCCCAAGGCCCCCCTTCAAGATAAATTTGAAATTTTTCGGTAGAAAACGTCCCGGCCCAAGGCTGGTTCCTCCTAGAATTACAGGCTCGCTATCGATCGCCCGGAAAACAAAATATCGACACCTAAATGGCACGAAAAGTCAGTATATTGACAAACAAATGGAGCGAAAAGTTTTATAATCGTCAAACTAATGAGGTGAACGTCTTAAAATCTAGTAACTAATGGGGCTAATCATGAGGGAGAAGGGGGTCCAGAATAACCCAATTCCTCCCCTTAAGTATGTATCTATGCATTACAACCACATTTAGCGGGTAATTCTACTAAATATCGGTGTAAACAAATCAAACTTCCTTATTGCCCTAAATTTTCAAGTGGTCAATTATTAAAGACAAGCGATCGTAAGGGAAAATATAAATAGTAAAATAATTGAAAAAACAAACAAATAAATAACTACGACATGAATTATTCAACCATATCGCTATCTGGTCCGACGTCTTGTGGGTTATTATGATATTTAGTTTAATTATCATAAGAACATAAGCAATATGGAAATCTGCAGAAGGCCTATTGGCCCATACGAGGCAGACCCCTTCTTCCCTCCATCCCTATTTGTTCTTTTACACCTTTATGCCCTACACTACATCTCACTATAACCTATAACCCCTACACTACATCTATCTTGTAGCTACCTAAGAACATCTAAGAACGTTTCCTCTGCAATTACCTTGATATCGTTTTGTGTGTAACTAACTTTTCCTGTGCTTGCCTTTTTATTGGTTTGTGTGTAACTAACTTTTCCTCTGCAATTACCTCTATATAGGTTTATGTGTAACTAACTTTTCCTCTGCATTTGCCTTTTTATTGGTTTGTGTGTAACTAACTTTTCCTCTGTGCTTGCCTTTTTATTGGTTTGTGTGTAACTAACTTTTCCTCTGCAATTACCTCTTTATCGGTTTGTAACTAACTTTTCCACTGCAATTACCTCTATATAGGTTTATGTGTAACTAACTTTTCCTCTGCAATTACCTCTTTATCGGTTTGTAACTAACTTTTCCTCTGCAATTACCTCTATATAGGTTTATGTGTAACTAACTTTTCCTCTGCATTTGCCTTTTTATTAGTTTGTGTGGAACTATCTTTTCCTCTGCAATATTTTGATGTACTGGACACTGGAGAACAAACACTTCATAGCCCCACATTCATTTTCTCTTTATTGGTATAATACAAAAATACTGTATCACACTGAGCCGACTTTGAATATTAGGCTTTGTTTACGTCTGGCAAGGATATATTTTCTCTCACAACTAGAAAGATTAATTAGGATTTGTTTATTTCAAGGATACATTGTCACTTATAACTAAAGAGATTAATTTGGTATTATTCATGTCTGTCAAGGATACATTTTCACTTATCACTAAAGAGATAAATTAGGCTTTCTTTATGTCTGCCAAGGATACATTCTCACTTATAACTAGAGAGATTTCCGGGGTCGAAATTTTGGAGAAAGGACATGACTTTTGAACCTGTCTATAATGTACATGTATTTCAAAGAAGAAGCCATGTTTACTAATATATAAACTCACTGATATATATACTTACCGATATAAACTTATTTCTGTATATTTATTGTATCACTTTTGTGGAACTATACATTATTACGTTGTACACCCACGGAGGCTGTCCCACCCTCCTACCTTCAAATTAAGTTTTGTATTTTGCTTTACTACAAAATACTCCTGAATCATACTCAGTAATTATTGATTATACAGGTTTTGTTTATGTCTGCTAATTAAGGGCAGATGTATTATTTATCTATCTATTCATTATTTATTGTATTGTTTTTAGTTCCTCCGTAGACCTCCATCAAGCTTGAGAAATACCTCCAAGGCTCCAAGGTTCACTATTGCTCACCAGGTACAAAATGGACACCTAAATGACACGAAAGGTCTTAAGATTGACGATGAAATGGGGCGAAAGGTTTTACAATAGCCAAACTAATGGGCCTACGTCTCAAAAACTCAAAAGGAATGGGGTAAAACATGATGGAGAAGGGGGTCCATAAAATTAACGCCCTTATGGCAATGTTTTCACTTATAACCCAAGTTGAAGTTACGGAGGTAGGACACACCTTTTGGCCGTGACTGTACATATATTTTTAAGGGGGCCCACCTCGTTTTTTGTACTCTCTTCCTCGGTTATATCCATTCGGCCCTGTTCAGCCAACTGTTTTAAGATGTTTACCTCCATCCAGGTGACGATTCTTTTTTCTGGCGATTGGTAGCGAGCCAGCATATTTGTTTAAATGTTTTTGACAGCAGGCTAAATTTGTACATTTTTCGATAGAAAAATGTCTCCGGCGAAGCCGTATTTCTCTATACAATGCTGGCTCGCTATCGCTCACCAGGAACAAATCGGCACCTGGATGGGGATAAACGTCTTAAAACAGTAGGCTGAATGGGGCCGCATGGATACAAGCCAGAGAAAAAGAGAAAAGGAGAAAAAAAAAAACAGGTGACCCACCTTAAGCTGCCATACTACTGTTATGTTAATTATAATTATTTTAATCATGTTTTAATTAACTTCGAAAAACATTATATGATCAATATAAAAGTACTGATAAACTTTTAATTTCCATTATATAATCACAATTGATTATTTATTGATGCTAGGTGAGCTGTGAAGCAGTCTTTTATCTGGTCATTTAATAGACTAATTATCAGATTCAGAAAACTACAGGAATTTAAAATGAGGCTCAAATTTAAAATGTGTAGTTGTTTTAGGAAATGACTCCACCAATCGTATCAATGAATAAAATATAAATTATGGTTTTGTCTGTATTACCCTTGTACTTGTAGATTTATTATATAATAGCAATGTAAACTAGTATTATAAAAGATGTAGAACGCCACAAAATGTCTGAAATACACACACACACACACATACAGATACAATACACACTCACATAGATACAATACACACACACACAGATCCAGTAAAACACATACTCATACATACAAGAATACAATTACATGTTTTCAAATTACATTGGTTTGAATGTTTGCTAGCATTAAACGGGATGTATTCTATACGCAACTGAAAGTGTGTGTGTGTGTGTGTTTACGCGACAAAAATATATATAATTGGAGAGGAAAAGTTGAAAATCATCATGTTTGGAATACATAATTTTAAAGATGATGTATTTATCATTACACGGTGGGCATATAGGGTAAAGAAATATATATTTTAAATGTAAGAAACTAGCCGAGCTACCTGCAGCCTATGTGGATTAAAGAATAGTGCTATTATCCCGAGTGCTTCACTTTGATAATAAACTTTACGGTAATCACATACCTTCGTGTGCACTAATAACAATTATACTGTACTATATGATTTAACTATATATATATATATATATATATATATATATATATATATATATATATATATATATATATATATATATATATATATATATATAGTATATATAAATATAAAGAGAGAGAGAGAGAGAGAATTAACGGATGCTGTAGTGAGGATAACAAATTTAAGAGAAACACAATAATAGTTGGGACACAATAAATTGCATATTTATAGATAATGAGATTGTTTTGACAGATGTACGGGTAGAGTGAACTAGTGGAAGAATACATGCGAAGTGCAAATGGATATACCTGTACTGTCAGAATCAAAGGTATAACGAACATGAGTGACTACAGGTGACAGTCGGGTATAGGTGACCAAAATATGGCTTCACTAAATAACAAAATATGTGTAGATGCGGCGCTGGGGGACCTCACATCCAGCTATTGTAATGCGCCGTGTAAAACAAAAATGCTAAAATGATGTGTCTGTGTCTCTCTGTGTCTGTGTGGGGGTGTGGGTGTGGGTGTGTGTTAATAGGATCATATGTGTGGAAAAAAAGCAAAATAGATATGATTGGTGTGCTACGGGACCAACAGGCAGATGGCTGCTCTCGGGCAGCACGTTGTTTGTAAAGACCTTACCTTTACACACACACACACATATATATATATATATATATTTGTATTTGTTTTAAGCCTAGTTCACACATGCCCGAGTCAGAGCCCGAGTGTCCACAAGTCCACAGTCGTAGACACTCGAGCAAAACTGAGCCCGAGTGTGCAATATTCCACGAGTGTACACGAGTGTCCACGAGTCACGACGAGTAGCCACGAATGCACGGCGCATGCACTCGTGGCACTCGCGGTCCTCCACGAGTCACTACGAGTGTGCTGCGAGTGTACTTAGAGTGGGGGAAAATTTGAATTTTAGTGGTAATTTTCGGATCACGAGTAGCTACGAGTCACTACGAGTATTCACGAGTCACTAAGAGTATTCATGAGTCACTACGAGTCACTGAGAGTTACCACGAGTGTCTTGATGTTGAGATGACTCGTGGACACTCGTGATGACTTGGGCAGTTTTTGACCACAAAGTTTTGTCCGCGAGTGTTCACGAGTTTTTCACGAGTAGTTACGAGTATTCACGAGTCACTACGAGTCTCTGAGAGTTGAGGTTGAGATGACTTGGGGCCCAGATTTTCATGCAGGGATGAAAATTTGGCTCCCTGAGCCGAGTTCCCACGACGTTGCCCGAGTTCCCATGACAATGCCCAAGTCATTACGCGAGTCCCCGCGACTGTGGACTCGTGGAAACTCAGGCTCGGACTCGGGCATGTGTGAACCATGCTTTAGTATGGCCTGTACGTAGTTACTGTAACTAAATTAAGGTAAGCCTTCGTGATTATAGTACTTTCTATTCAAAGCATAGGTATAATGGATTGATACCTGTGCTTACATGTATGGAATTATTACAGACAGTAATGGGACACGACAAAAGAAAACTTTATTCCCTTGTAAAGACCGGCGAACTAAGCGGACCGACCCGCTTCTCTTTTTCTTTCTGGGTAGTAGCCATTCGACCCCATTCAGCCTACTGTTTTAAGACGTTTATCATCAACCAGGTGTCGATTTACACCTGGTGAGCGATAGCGAGCCAGCATATTTTGGAATATGTTTTAGACAGCTGACTTAATTTGTACATTTTTTTGGTAGAAAAATTTCTACGGCGAAGCCGGATTTCTCCATGCAATAATGGCTCGCTCTCGCTCGCCAGGAAAAAATCAATACCTGAATGGGGAGAAACATTTTAAAACAGTAGGCTGAATGGGGCCGAATGGATAAAACCCAGAGAGAAAAAGCAGGTCGGTCCCCTAGACCACCGCTTGTATCCTTGCCAGCCACGTTCTGGGCTAGACTAGCCTCCCTACGTGTATGCCCTTGCTGCCTTGATATCAACACATATAAATAAAGTTGAGAAAGTTATAACTAATGTACCACCAGACAACAATGGCATTAATTCATTGACGCTCCTTTAGGCTTCGTTAACGACTGACCAAAAGTTCTTCGTCCACAACTGGTACTTCAACACTTCATCCATGATAGCTAAATACATTTTCATCATCACATGGTTGTCGCCCTTCAACCACGACTGGGTTAATGATAGTTTCGTCCACGAATGGCGATCCAGCAATACAAGAAAAACTGCACAGCATCACTGAGAAAGAGCCTACAACACACAAGTTTCAATTTTACCTGGGCACAGACTCCACCAGCTACACCTCCTTAGACTATTAAATATAGCTTCCACCCCTTTGATTTCAAGAGATCCTTCCTGAACTGCAACAATTAGTCTTATAGTAGCAAAAATGTAATTATGTAACGTATTGTCGTATTTTGAAGGGGTTAAGAAGAAATGGATTCGATGCAAATTCACCCCTCCTACCTCGAATAATTACGAAAATGTTAATACACCGCTATGTGGAAAGGACTTTGAAGAACAGAAAAAAGGAAGGGTTAATCTCGATTAATCAGTCATTAGTCACATCAAAAGCTACAGTATGCGTTGGTGATTATGTTATCACTTTATTACTTACGTTTTGCATAAATTGAACAGTGAATAAGATATGTCACTTAATAAAAGTGCCTTTGGGTACAAACAAAAAGTGGGAAATAATGTTTCGTCAAAAATCCCGAGGCGGTAAACTAAATAATTGTTATCAACTAATACAAAGAAATATAGATCATGCCTCAAAACAATACGAACTATTTCAGTTCCTGAAAATTAGGAGAAATATAAATACAAAAATACACATAAGTTCTGTTCCTCGTCGTGATCATATGTATGATATGAAAGTAAAATAGTATAAATTAATTGCTAGCGTGTTTTATTTAAATCATGAGTTGACTAATCAGATGAGTTAACCACTGCATAAAAAATAACTCGTAATTCAATCTTGCGCATTATATTTCTACGTACAAGTTCACAGAGAAGAACTAAACTTAAGTAGGCAACTGTACAGGAGCTAGGTATATAAACCAAGGAAACCCACTAACCAGACTCCACCATGAATCTTGGTGCGTCAATGAACCTTGCTCTTGCCTGGGTATGAACATGGATATAGGCCAAGTGGATGCAGGAATCACTCTCAGCTTGGCCTTGGTGCTGACAGTCGCAGCTCAATTGGCTTCATTTTACGCCAGCCCGACCTTGACAGTCACTGGTTTAGGCTACACTGGAGAGGATTATGAGTTTGAAAGGAGTAATTAAAGTGTCCAGACCCATATAAAGATATATGGATAGGGATTTACTTATCTAATACAAGGTTAATTACTATCAATATACCTAATGATCTTATATACATTTTTCACCCTTTATTTTTTACACAGTGCAGTTCTTGTGAGGTTTTCTGTACTGATGTGCAGTTGCAGCAGTAACACTAACACGTCCAAATATGCTTGATTGGTCTGGTTCAAAACAATCTGTTGATTATGTTTGGTCAATGTTTCGGTAAGGAGTGTGTTCAATGATTCATTTGCGATAATCTGCATGCTCAAACTGAATGATACACAATCATATAGTCCTACTATTGTAAAATTATATTATATTCGTACTACCTCCACCAACGAAGTTGGACGGAGGGTATGTGTTTGCCTCCGTGTGTCTGTTTGTGTTTGTCTGTAAACAAGATATCTCGTAAACTTATATACCGATGTTCACGAAATTTGGTGGGCAGATAGGATATGCGCTAAAGAATAAGTTATTCCATTTAGGAGGCGATCGGTATAGCAAATACCTCTGTCAACGTAGGTAGAGGTATTCACTCTCCCGAGTGCCCCTCTGGTTTATTATATGTTTGAAATATAATCCATTAATAAGAGTATGACAAATATTTAGGATTAGTCACAGTGGAGGTGTATTTGGTTCGCGTCCCTCGCTAAATATATATACCGATAAACAATATGCATTATATATAATGCATATTTATGAATTAAGCCTTGCTAACAATGTTAAACACTAAGTTGGCAGCAAATCCTTACATCACAAATATAATAATAACTGAACATAATTGGTTATCAGTAGTGTGTAGGGTGGGACTAAATAACTTATGCTGTGTCCTCACGATGAAGATAACTGCACCAATCGTGAGGAACTGTGAGGAGAAGGATGGACTATGCGGTCAAGGTTAATTTGAACCCAGTATGCTGTATTATTACATTATAATATTATACGTTTACGGATACGTTAAGAGCTCGCCGAGGGCCGCTCTCGGGCAGCATAATGTGCTGGGGTCATGCAGGGGATTACTGGTTAGGGACAGGTTCGGGAAAGGATTAAGGAGATAAATTTAATATATACATAGCATAATAATAATTTACGCAACTATTAAAATGGCTAAAAAGCTAGTACCAATCCATGCAAAAAAAGAAAAAAATAAATAAGATAAAATAAACATACACAAAGTAAGTATTGTGTAACTACTTTACATTATTCCATTTTCTTTTCATGTGTATCAACCGATGAAAAGAAAATGGAATAATGTAAAGTAGTTACACAATACTTATGGAAACCAACTTGACAGTAATAGCTTGCAGAGTGTTCTATCTTTTCCCACATACGTCATTAGTGTTCCGTATTAAACCCGTCCCGTCTGTAACGGGACGTTTTATTTGTTTTTTCTCTATCTATATTTAGACGATTGCTTGCAGGTTAAGGAGGATCTTTAGTAGTAAAAATGGTTGTTGTTGTTCCCCAAGCTGCCTGGCCGAACAGTAAAAATGGTTAAGTAAGATAGTTTGAAACCTGTTGCCTGTTGGAGGCCTTATTTACATTGAATACAATCGTCTAATGGTAGCCAGAATAAAGATAAAAGGACGGCACCGGTACTAAAGGGGTTTACTATCTTTGCTTCCATGGAGGTCAGGTCAAAATTATTGGATAAAATATTTTTGACCGAGGAACATTGTACATAAATATAATCAATCAATATTTATATTCAAAGATAATAAGGGTCAATATAATAAACTCGATTATAATGATAGTGATTTACCCTTGATATTTATAAATGTCTTCCTATTATTAAAATATACCATTTGTCATTCCAAAATGAAGTGTTGGCAACCAATTTAGACAATCCAGAGTTACTAAACGTTGCTCATTGATTCTCTTAACGATTCTACTAATTTTAAATATAGACTTAAGGGGAAATTTGTATATATTAGTTATATATTTATTATAATTTGTATATATTAGTTATATATTTATTATAATTTGTATATATTAGTTATATTTATTATAATTTGTATATATTAGTTATATATTTATTATAATTTGTATATATTAGTTATATATTTATTATAATTTGTATATATTAGTTATATATTTATTATAATTTGTATATATTAGTTATATATTTATTATAATTTGTATATATTAGTTATATATTTATTATAATTTTAGCTTCTTCCTTAAAACTCCATCAAGCATAAAGAATGACCCCAAGATCCCTCTTCGAGATACATTTGTGCATTTTCTGGTAGAAAAAGGCCACGGCCGAAGGCCGATTTCTCTTAAATTTCAGACTCTCTATTGCTTCCCAGGAAATAAAATCGAAGTTTATATGGCACGAAAGGTCTCAACACCGCCATACTAATGAGGCGAATGTCTTAAAATCTCAAAAGTATTAAAGCTAATCATGCAGGGGAAGGGGGTTCGTGTTCTCTCTCTCTCTCTCACACACATCGCAATTGGTGGTACAGTATTTTTTCTCTCGCTCTGCCTTTGTTGTGTGCAGGGTTTTATTGATAAGGACATTTTAACCACCGTATTATTCCCACTTTGATCTGTAGAAAAGAAATCGAATCCATTTTAATGAAACCGTACGGAATAAGGGTTTGGTCTGTGCGTGCGTGCGTGTGTGTGTGTGTGTGTGTGTGTGTGTGTGTGTGTGTGTGTGTGTGTGTGTGTGTGTGTGTGTGTGTGTGTGAGAGAAATTGTGTATGTAGAGGGAGTGGGAAAGATGTAAAGAGATTCCCATGTATATATGTTGAATTTACGTATGTGGATAATAATAATAATAATAATAATAATAATAATAATAATAATAATATACGGTTTATTTCAAGCCGGCAGCCAATGGGGCTGAAAATACACAGACTTAACCTAGATCTTATCCTAAGGGATCAACAGACCGATCCTGGCTGCTAACGAGAGCGCCTACATACTCCCGAGGGAGTAGGACGTGGGCAGGAGATTTTGTGGGTCCCCCGAGGCGGTCCGTCCAGACCTTGCCTTCACGGCCAGGGAAAGTTTTTGAGAGAACTTCCCCTGCCGGCGCGTGGGATCGAACCCCCGACACCAGAGCTAGCGCTCCCAATACAGTGTACTAAGTGCGCTCGGCCACCGTGACCGTGTGTGTGCGTGTGTGTGAAACAAGGTGGGGGGGAGGGGGGCAAAAACAAGGAAGATTCAGTAAAACCGCAAATATTGGGAGATAATACATAAAATATACTACAAAAACATGAAAGTTTCTCTTTATTACATATTCGCTGTCGAGAAAATACATACGTCATTAAATAACTAAATATAAATAGGACCAATAACTATTCCTCGAGGTCATATCAGCAAATAAATAAGTTAGCAGATAACAAGACAATAACAAAGTAACAAAATGAACGACTATGTAACAATCCTAATTCAACAAATAAATTAACAACGGTGCGACAAAACAAATGAACGTCAGCAAAGTTTATACAATTAAATAAATTAAATATAACAGTTATGGCAAAAACTATGTGAACTAATGGAATAACAAGTAAATGGACGCGAGTGGAAAATAAATAGATATAATAAATAATGAGTCTTGGTATATTGGTGGCTATGATACTTCACTTAATCAATCAATAAATCAATCATTCAATCAATTTCTCTCTCTCTCTCTCTCTCACGTAAATTTTAATAACCCACAACAAAGCTTTCATATAAATTATTAGAAATATGAAATATCCTCTAACATAATGCCAATATTATTTTATTTGTTTTTCCCAATTCTTTACCTTCATTATTGCTATCATGTCTTCATTAATTCATTATCAATTCCATCAAAATCTTCACTCGGTATCTGTATTACCATTTTTTTACCATATTACCATATTACGCTTAGTAGGTTATATTCTAGTATATATAGCATGTCATCGTAGAAGAAATATTCAAGTTCATTAACCCTTTCCCTGCGGGAAACGTTCCCGAACGCCATGGCAATTTACAGCAATCTACAGACTTTTAAAGCCTGTAGAATAGAGTGCAAGGAAGCGGGAGTGTGACAGGCCACACGTCCTTCTCCCAGCCAGGCAGCCGTGGCACTGAAGGCTCTGAGTCAGAGTCTCGCTAGATATACAGTGCTGGCAAAGGCAAATATAGCGAGACATTGGCGAGAATTGCTCATTTTAGCGAATGTCTATGGTAGCACTGCGGGTGAACCCCGTGAGCTACGAAACTAGTTTTGGTGTCATTTTGATGCTATTTTCTTCTAGTTTTCGGCTGAATACATTTAATTTCATTCAGACACTTGCCTAATCAATCAGGAGTGCCTGAATGAGCCCTAATATGGTGGAAACAGGCGGAAATATGCCCGCAGAGAAAGGGTTAAGGGGGAATAGTTCACTTTTTGGTCGATTTGTTCATGTATTGATTATGTTTTCTAGTTTCCTCCCTAGACCTCCATCACACTTAAATAAAATATCCATTAGATCCCCCTTCTAGATTAATTTTTAAATTTTTCGGTAGAAAAGTGTCCCGGCCGATTTTTCCAAAATTACACTCACTATCGTTCGCCAGGAAAAAAATTGACACGTAAATTGCTCGAAAGGCCTTAATATTGACAAGGAAATGGGGCGGAAGGTCATGAACTCAACAAACTAATGGGGCTAAACATGAGAAAGAAGGGGGACCAAAAAAACAACCCATCTCCCCCAATATGGAATTATATAATACTTGAATAACAAATTGGTAATGGTGATGGGCTGGTCTATCAGAGTGAGAGCTGAGTGATCTCTGCCCTACCCATAGCTTACTCTGACTGTTCCTTTTACTTATATATCTTCTAGATCTCAAGTGACGGCGTGGATTAACCTCCCTACTGCCAACCTAGAGGTTGACAGATTGGGAACCAAAGCGTCACATTTTTCCCTTGCCCCTTAACTTTCCCTTCATAATTGCTGAGGGGCACAGGGCCTTGGATGGGGCTTTGGTTTTCCAGGATTTTCCGCACCCTCCTCAGCTCCCTGCCTTGGAGTGGCTTCGGTCACCCGGGCTTTGTTAGTGGTAAGCAGGGAGGGTTTTGTGGGGGCGCTCGTTTATGGCCTTGGCCTTGCTCGGGACCTTAGGGCTGTTCGGCCAAACAGCCTGGGGAACAACAACAACAACTTCCCAAACATTCTGGATAAGCTTTCAAACTCTTATATTTTTCGGAACAGCAATTATTATCACATTCAAACTTCACTTACTAAATTATGGATAATTATTCAAACTGAAATATTAGAACACTCAAATATCAATTGAGTCTCATTCCTTAAGTCGCATATAATCACAAAACTCAGTAACCAAGATCATTATAAGCGATATGATCTTTCTTCTAATATTTCACAATCTCTCCTCAATTATTCAATTATTCAATCACACAAACTTACCTATAACAAATAAAGTACCTATATTCTATAATGCAAATATGTAAATCAATAATAATTTATTCTGTCTCGTGTTATAGTCTTGGATATGAAGCTCATTTACCAATCTCCTCATATTTTTTTTTATTTATTTTTTTTCTATATTCCAACTACTCCCTCTCGGGCATAGGCTGAGAGCCTGTACAGTCCACCGCTCAACACGGTGAAGCCCGTGAGGTCTTGTTCCAGTCTGGGGAGCGAGACATGCGAAGCATCCATCATGGCTCGAAGCAGCTCCATCTCTGAAGCAGCTGGTTGCTTCGTTCAAGCGCTTCACAGTCTCACCCTCCAGACTCAGACCCTCACTCTCAGAACGCCACCTATTGAGCAGTGAACTCACTATACTATACTATATACTACATTCTGTCTAACACATTTTCAAAATTATGTTTAACTACATAATCCAAATTCCTAACTGAACCTTCATGTTATCATACAAATTACTACCAACAATGCTACTATCCACTTTGTTTTCAAACTTCGTCCTTTATTATTGCATGTAAAAGAAAACAAAAGTGACAATCATAAAGCCCATATCTATGTGTATCCATTATATTCTCGCCGGCAAGGTTTAGGTACTGTACCTATTGTAATTCTCCGCAGCGAAACTGAATCACATGTATTTTATCACTATAATACTCTTCTTTTACTTAACCAATATGTATTATTATTTTTCATCTAAAATCAGCCTACCACCAACGGGACCTAAAATTGCGATCATACACATTTTTCTTAATTAAACAAACACCCAAATCTAACTATAAAAACAGCCTTTCACAACCCCAATTTTAAAATTACATATATGAAATTGCTACTAAAATCTCGTTTTTCATTACACAGGCTCACAGATTTACATCTAAAACCAGCGATTCACAAACTGCAACTGTAGTTCAAATAGCTATCATACTCTCATCCTTTGTTTTCTTCTTTAACCTATTCTGTATAACATGACTCACTCTTTCATTTTATTCTGGTTATTATTACACAATATTATTTACATTAGAAGGTATACCTGTTGTTAATGCAGATAAATATCACCCACTCAATACCTAGTGGGCCTCCCAGGGCCGAGTATAATCCTCAAATGTTAGCCAGAAAATAGTGTAATAGGCATCCTAGTACTGAGTGTTAAACACACACACAGTTATATATCCAATATCAGCTTATCACAAATCGCAAGTCTACAACTGGAACTTTTTCAAATTCTTCATTCCTCTGCCGAAGAAGAAATCTGTAATTGAAAAAAAATTGTATGTTTAGTATGAAAGGGGGAACTTGTGCTGAATGGCCGACCCGAAAGTATCAACTTTGGCAGTGAGGAGGTGAACAATTTTTGCTAGGAGATACCATATTTGCTGGTGGTGTGGACAAAGCCACCACTATCGCCATGGTTAGATGTGGCTTGGAAAAGTTGAGAGACCTGCTACCACGAAGAGACTTCCACTCTTTTTGAAAGGAAAGGTGTACTGCAAGATAGGTTATCTAATGAGGAGTTGAAGAAACGGTTAAGTATCAAGAGTATCAATAATAATATGAGTACAAGCAGGCTAAGATAGATTGGACATGATGAGAGGATGAATGAACTAAACTGGGTGAAAAGATGGAAATCCGTGAACATGGAGGGAGCTACACAGAGAGATAGATCTAAAAAGACTTGGGATCAGATCATACGATTTGATCGGGAATTTTAAAACCTGACAGGTAAGTCCACTCTGAATAGGGCTGTCTGAAATGCCGCCTTTAGGACGTGAGACTGAGACCGCATCTCATGTGAAACACTTGGTCTTTAGTTATAATGTATGTACATATATTAAATAGGCACACAAATCTACATAAAAATATACTATCGCTCATCATAACTGAAACTGTAATCATACACTCTTCTCTTCGTTCAAAAGGCACGTATTAATACATCACTATTATCAATCCGTCACAAACCATTACAGAGTCATGCTCTTTTCTCTTCATATATATTTAATTCTTTCTAAAGTAGCCTTATCACAAACCCCAAATAGGCACACTATAATCACCTTAACTCGTTTGTAGCTCAGGAATGTATTGAATGTAAGTTCTGTAACGCCCTCTGACTGTACAGTACTTACAGCAACATATTTCTTCTCTTTAATAAACAGGCATACAATTCTCAGATGAACCTCAAATGAACAGGCACATATATTCAAGTCTATAATTACCGTATTTAATTCTAAGTGTAGCATTACATCGAGGAGTGAATTCAACAGCACCTTCTAGTAATAGAAATAATATTACTCTGGTCTGTTATTTCCCAAAACCATCAATTCTTCCAAAGAAATTAACTAGCACTTGAATAACGCTAGAACAATGCAGAATCATGAACAGTGAAACCACAAACAAACTGCAACCACAGAAGTGGCACCAAATATAATTTGTAATCCTCCATCACAGCACCACTTAAAAGATCACAGCTTTTCAGGCAGAGAAGCATCTTGAACTTCCTCTTAAAAATTGGCAGGTAAGACTCCGCATTCAACTATATGAATACAATTTCCATCATTCCCTCTTTTCTTCATTAAACAAACATAAAATTCTGCGGTGCCCTATGGCTATACTTGGGCTTACAGATGTAAGGCTGTTTTCATCGAAGCAACTGCATTACAGTCATCAAATTGCTATCATATACCCTTTCTTTTCATTACACACACACACAAATATACATAAAAAAATCAACTTATCACAATAAGATCCCAAGGATCATTCTAATCCTGGGAGCGCGTCAAGGGGTGAATTCTGCGGCACCCTCTGACTATACTTGGGTTGACAGGTACAGCCGGACTCCACCAACACATAGTCCTGGCCAGTGAGGGTGACGGGGCCCAGGGGAATCACGAGGAACAGGTACGGTACGTAGGTCTGGACACACTGTCCTTGGATGATATCACATTCTTTACTCCTGGAAGAGATAACAGAGTATGAACAAAATATACAGCACATAGGTAGATATTTGCATGCATCATGAAAAATATCACATTGTTTTGGAAGGTATAGCACATCAGTAAAATATTCGGAAGAAAAGCGGATAATTAACTTAGATAGATTGTACTTTGTTTCTGGAGGATATAACACACCCTTAGCCAAGTATTAGGAACTTAGAGCAGACAATTGCATCTTCAGAAATTGTCACTTTTTCTGGAGGGTATACTGTATATAATCAGCAAAATATCAGAAACAGGAGTTGACAAAGGTTTATTGAGAGTCATCATTTTGTTTCTGGGTGGAAAAACACAGCTAAAGTAACATGTTGGGCACAAAAGTATGGAATTGTATCTTATCAGAGTTCACATTTTTGTATCTGCAGGGGAGATTGTAAATATATTAGCACAGATTCTTGAATAATGAATATCAAGTCTCCAAATTCATTCTTTCTAGATAGGAAAAAGCAGATCCTAAGTATAATATTAGGTGGCGAGATTGTAGGCACCAATCGATCAGGGCTAGACCCAGGTGAGGTTATAGGCATGTGATAAAGAGTCGCTGGAACTCCTGTTTCATTTGCTTGGCCTCTCTTACTGATTTTCTTTGTGCCTCATTTACACTGAGAGCAATCCAGCTAGCTCTCACAAACACCTCCTCCTATCCACTTCACTACACTAAACATGCACACCACACTTCATTCCTCCACACCAAAATAAAAAAAAATAAAAAAATATGAATTGTAGCCCAGCCTCGGAGTCCCCAGGGGGGGGGGACCATAAATGCCCCCTCACCCGACCGACCATCCCCTGACGACCCCTCACAATTGCCTGGACCTCGGCCTGTTACTCTTTCTATTAATTTCTGCAACATTCGCGGACTTTCCTCTAACTTTCACTCTGTTGAGCACCATCTCTCCTCCTACAAACCTGATCTTCTCTTCCTCACCGAAACTCAGGTGTCTGTAGCAACATCCAGCAACCCCTTCTCTGTATCCTCCTACTTTTTCTATCCTAGTTTCAAAGCCAAAGGCGGATGTTGTGCATATGTGCACAACAAACTCACTTGCTCTCGTGTTCCCGATTTCGACTCCTCTGAATTCTCAACTTTATGGCTCAAACTTTCCTGTCATTCTCTTACTAAATATTTCTGTGATGTCTATCTTTCCCCTAACTCTACCAACTTTCCCAAATTCTTTGACTATCTAAACTCTACAGTGGAACACATCCTATCCATTTCTCCTTTCTCAGAAATCTCCATCTTAGTAGATTTCAACATTCACCACCGCCATTGGCTCTCCTCTCACACTACTGATCCACCTGGTGAACAAGCCTACGTCTTTTCTATCCTAAATGACCTAGAGCAGTTAGTTCAGCAACCCACCCGTATCCCGGATGGCATCGGAGATCGGCTCAACATTCTTGACCAGTTTCTAACTTCTAACCCTTCTTCTTATACTGTCGATCTTTTCTCTCCTTTGGGCTCCTCCGACCATAAACTTATCTCTGTCACCTGTCCTATCTCTCCAGTACAGCCACCCGATCCTCCTAGCCGGCGGCGCTTGTGGCACTTTGGCGCTGCCGACTGGGAGGCTCTTCGGCAGTACTTCTTTGATTTCCCATGGAATGATTTCTGCTTCCATGGCCGAGGACCCTCGGAGAGTGCTGAACGCATTACCGAGGTAATCCTATCGGGCATGGAAGCATACATTCCATTCTCTTTCTCTCAGACTAATGCTAAAAAATCTTGGTTTACTCACGCCTGTTCTACTGCTGTCCGCAATAAGGAGGAAGCATTCAAACGGTACCGACGCCTTAAAACTCAAGACTCTCATTCTTCATATGTTTCTGCCCGGAATCAAGCCAAATCTGTTCTTAGACTTGCCAAACACTCTTTCATCAATAATAAATGCACTGAACTATCCAACTCTAGCTCTTCCCAAGCTTTCTGGCATCTAGCCAAAAACCTCTCCAACAATTTCTCTTCCTCGTCTTTCCCTCCCCTTTCCCACTCTGATGGCACAACCATCACTTCTTTCTCTGACAAAGCTAAACTCTTCGCTAAAACTTTTGCTAGAAACTCCACCTTGGATGATTCCGGTGCTATTCCTCCCTCTCCGCCCTCCTCTCTCTTACTTATGCCTAATATCCTAATCTCTTCTAAAGATGTACTTTCTACCCTCTCTGGGCTTAACACTAATAAGGCGTATGGTCCGGACGGTGTTCCTCCTGTTGTTCTCAAAAACTGTGCTTCCGTGCTGACTCCCTGCCTAGGCAAACTCTTTCGTCTCTGTCTATCCTCTAACGTCTTCCCTTCATGCTGGAAGTTTGCTCACATTCAACCTGTCCCAAAGAAGGGTGACCGCTCTCAACCCTCCAACTATCGTCCAATTGCTCTTATCTCTTGTCTTTCTAAAGTTTTTGAAACTATTCTTGCTTCCAAATTTCTTAAGCATTTCTCTTCTCATAATCTGCTCTCAGATCGCCAGTATGGCTTCCTTAAGGGTCGCTCTACTGGTGATCTTCTTTCATATCTTACTAACTCTTGGTCATCCTCCTTTCGGGACTTCGGTGAGACTTTTTCTATTGCACTAGACATATCGAAAGCCTTCGATAGAGTCTGGCATAAATCTTTAATTTCTAAACTACCCTCCTTCGGTTTCTATCCCTCCATCTGTGCCTTTGTCTCTAATTTCCTTTCCGGCCGTTCCATAGCCGCGGTTGTGGACGGCCATTGTTCACTTCCTCACCCTATAAACTCCGGTGTTCCTCAGGGCTCTGTCCTATCTCCTATTCTCTTTCTAATTTTTATAAATTATCTCCTTAACTGTACCTTAATTCCCATCCATTCATACGCAGACGACTCAACCTTACACTACTCCATTAGTTTTTCAGAACGCCCCAGCCAGCAATCCCTCAACGACAAACGTAATGAAGCCATAGAACTCTTAAATTCTGATCTAAATACTATTTCCAATTGGGGCAGAGAAAACCTTGTTAACTTTAATGCTTCCAAAACCCAATTTCTCCATCTATCTACCCGTCAGGATCTCCCAGCGGACTATCCCATATTCTTCAACAATTCAAAATTCAACCCTTCATCTTCTCTCAATATTCTTGGTGTCTCTTTTTCTTCTGCTCTCATTTGGAAGGACCATATTACCAGTCTTGCTAAGGCAGCCTCCCAGAAGCTGGGTGTGCTCAACCGCCTTAGGGGGTTCTTTTCCCCTGCACAGCTTCTTGCTCTGTACAGGGGCATAGTGCGCCCTTGTATTGAGTATTGTTCACATGTGTGGGGGTTCCTCTCACACCGCTCTCCTAGACAAAGTTGAAAGGAAGGCCTTTCGTATCATTAACTCCCGTCCACTCACCAACTCTCTGCAATCTCTCTCTCTCGCTATTCTATCGCTACTATAATAATCAGTGTTCCTCAGAGCTATCCCAGTGCATACCACCTCCTTTACGTAGGGCACGTGGTACCCGTCTTGCAACTCAATCCCACCCCTACTCTGTGCAACTCTCCAACCCAAGAGTGAAACGTTACTCTCAAACTTTCTTCTACTCAACAGCTGAGCTCTGGAACTCTCTCCCAGAATCAGTCTTTCCCTCTTCCTATGACTTAAATTGCTTCAAACTCCGTGTGTCCAGGCATTTTGGCTCGAACGTCCCTTGATTTTGGCCCTGTCACTCTTTCAACTATGGGGGAGGCACTCGCTATAGGCAGTTATGCCTTTTGCCTCCCTCAATCACATAGAAATAAAAAAAAAAAAAAAAAAAAAAGTACAGAAGTGGATACATCGAGTTTTAACATTGATCACTTCTGGTAATAACATATCGTGAATGTATTAATTACAGAAGCCGACAACTGTATCCCACGAGTTTCTCATCATCATCATCATCATCATCAAATCTGACGCCTCGCTTCCAGAGGGAGCGCCCCAAATGGGATGGCCATGGCAGAAACTGCCTCCAGGCTCCCAGACATGCCCCGACTGACCCACTCCACAGTGCCATTTCCACTAAGTGGATTATAACCATGAACACTGAAGGAGCAGACCCAGAGCAGTCCCTCACCCGGAGACTTCTTATTTGGAGTTGCTTGCACTATAAAAACTCAGGTAATTTGCAACGGCATGCCCGGAAACTTCTAAATAATGAGAAGAGTGTAACCAGACAACAACATTCTGGCAGACTAGGAGCCAAAGCGTCACATTTTTCCTTTGCCCCTCAACTTTTCCTTCATAATTGCTGAAGGGCATATGGTCTTGGGTGGGGCTTCGGTGTCCTGGGCGTTTCCGCACCTTCCTCAGCTCCTTGCCTGGGAGCGGCTTCAGTCACCTGGGCTTTCTTAGTGGTAAGCAGGGAGAGTTCTGTGGGGGCACTCGGTTATGGCCTTGGCCTTACTCGGGACCTTAAGGCTGTTCGGTCAGACAACCCGGGGAACAACAACAACAACACACATTGTCAGCCCAAACCCCTCCCATTCCAAACTAATTTCACTTACTACAAGACCTCAAAACAAATTTTGCTGGAGTAAATGTGGCAACTTCTAAGCAATAAATACTCGTATATACTGACCACTCGGCAACAAAAATATTACAAAACATTCATCCAAAACCTAATTGTCAATCATTTACTTTCAGACCACAAAGATCACTAGCTTCAGTAGATTAGGAAACTTTTGAATGATAGAGACCACTGACAAACATTATAACTATTTTCAGGTCACCTCCATTGAAAATCCCTCAATCCAGACTTTTTACTCACACTTGCTGCAGCAGGCTGGGAATTTCTGAACAATGGTGACGAGTTGGCTGGAGGGCAGACCGATGCTACATGGGACCCATCAGTGACTAACCAACAACAAAATCGCACTAATTTCTATCCTCAATAATTTCGAACTCCTCTTACATACAAACCTAAAAGATCAGTTACTGCATTAGATCTGGGAGCTAAACAATGGGAAGATAGTGAACAAAAAATACTATAATGCACAATAATACTCTTCTTCCATACAAATCTCACTCAATCTATATTATTTTGTACTTGCTTACAGACATCAAAGATGACTTGCTGCACTACATCAGGAAACTTCTTAACAATGGTGAAGAGTTGGCTGGAGGTGAGATTGATGCCATACATGGGTGTTGTTGTATTACCGAGACATTGTGACCTGAATATAACGGTTATTCCTCCAAGCTGCCTCTCAATCCAGACTCTTCTCTCTTACTCACAGACCTCAAATATAACTTGTTGCAGTAGATCGGAGAACTTCTGTACAATGGTGATTGGTTGGCCAGAGTTGAGACTGTTAGTTCAAAAATGGGGATACTTGATAGTAATGAGACATAGTAGTCACTGAGCAAATACAGTTACACTTCTCTACATCCCAAGTGATTGAAAACTCATCCAACTTACTCACAGACTATGCTGATAGCTTGCTGTAGTACCTCTAAAAACTTTTACAATTAGTATGTAGTTACCCCTTGCCAGTTTAAACAAACTCATATTTTTCAATGCAAAATACCTTCACTTACTCACATATATCAAAGATCGGTTGCTGCAATAGATCGAGCCAAGTTCCACTTGCACAGCCCCCTGAAATCCATCTTTCAGAAACCCTCCTTTCCTGTGAGGACAGAGTTCACCTGACTAGACTGCAATGTCGACACCATCCAGCCCAGGTTGTAACACAACACTGCATACTATTAACCCGTTCAGTACCAGCAACGGCTCCCTGCCGTCAGTAGATAAATCACTCCCCAGTCCCAGCAATGGCAGGGAGCTGTCAGTAATATACTTTCCTTGTAACTGCCAATATCAGGAAGTGCCTGGTACCACGACCGTTTGAGCAATGCTCTAGAGTTGGCAACACTTTGCAGCTTATATGCAAGCCTCTACAGGCTGGGAGAGCCAGTATTCCTCCATCTTTTTAGGTGGGAGGTTGTTATATCTTGCCATTTTGACCACATTGCTTGGGACTGGGGGGACATTTATTACTGTACCCTATGGTACAGTAGGGGTTAAACACATTATGAAATATTACATAGCACACAATCACCTATGCCAACAGCACAATATACATTCATTGAGAGCCTAGTCGGCCATGGCCTTTCTTAGGAGCTCAGGGCTGTTCGGCCAGGCAGCCTAGGGGATGACTACTATTACTACTTTCACATAATGGTGATAGGTTGGCTGGAGTTTAGACTGTGGGAACTCAAACAATGGGAATACTTTATAGTCCCAACAAGACAAAAATGTTATTCTTTATCCAATTCCTTCTCAATCCAGAATAATTTTACTTACTCGCAGACCTCGAAGATAACTTGCTGCAGTAGATCAGGGAACTTCTGAACGATGGTGACGGGTTGTCCGGAGGTGAGACTGATGCCGTACATGGGAGCCGTGGTGTTGTACCGGCTCTTGCACAGCCTCGCGGGGGGACCAGCGGGACACGGGGTTGGTGAAGAAGAAGAAGTGGAGGAAGATGAAGAGACGGTGGAGGTGGAGGCTGAGGAAGAGGACTTGACGGAGGCAGAAGTGTGGACTAGGTTCTCAGGTGGAGGAGATCCAGACATACTGCGTCCTGCAGAACAAATATATGGTTATCGTTATTGTTTCCCAATTTATTAGCAATTATGCAGGAGCTGGAATAACTAATACACGGCATATTTTTTAAATATATTTTCACAATAATCACTAAAATTGTTTAGTGTTAGAATGAACAAAAAAAGGATGTCTGGAGAGTATATTTCCAGGTGATGAAATATGAGGGCATTTTGTTACAAAATAGCCATGAATCTAGTTATGTGGGTTTATATTGTCCAGCGGTACGTTCATAGTGCTATACATATCCACATACAAGTGGTTGACATTGTACTGTATCATGCTGCCCGAGACCAGGCTCTGCGGTTCCCTCATTGAGTTAAACTAGACTACAGCAGCTAAGGCTGGGTGAAGGCTGGTCCTATCCAGTGTGAGGTTTGGCATCCTCTACCCTACTTTAGCCGTTTCTGTCTGTCTCTTTTACTGTACTACTTTTCCTTCTAGGTGCTGGTGAGATCGCCCGATTGGGTGGCACTGGAAGGGGGGTTGCGGATGGTGGGGGCATTGGCCCGAGGGTGGAAGCCCATAGGATGATAATCCCCTCCCCCACTGCCCTCTCAGAGATAGATCTCATCTCTCCCTGGCCCCTTTGGGGGCCCGAGCATCTGGAGTGGCTTCAGTTTACCGGACTCAGGACTGATCGGCCAGACAGTCTGGGGAACTACAACAATAAAAACAGCAGCAGCAGCTAAGCCCTTATCACACTAGAATGTTTTCCCTCAACCAGGCAGATTCTGTAATACATATGCACAAGAATTGTGTTCCATGTAATGATCTCTCTCTCTCTCTCTCTCTCACCAGACATTATATTGACCTGTTGCAACATTATGCTCATGCTGTACAAGTATTATTATAAAAAATTGTAATCCACCAAAACAAATATTATAAAATGTCCATTGCACACTACACCACATTTTTACATTTCTCCATTTATTATGAGCGACAGAATGAATTACTCCCGTGACTAAACTACTACACACAATTAATTGAGAGCAACACTGGAAGGGGAGGAGAGAAATATAAATATGTTAGTGTGTGTGACTTTTACTGTAAATCGGTGTTGCTGTTGTTGATGATTGTGTGGGTAAAGGTGTGTATGGGTGGGTGTGGGTATAGGTGTGTATGGGTGGGTTTGGGTATAGGTATGTATGGGTGGGTGTTGGTATAGGTGTGTATGGGTGGGTGTGGGTATAGGTGTGCATGGGTGGGTGTGGGTATAGGTGTGTATGGGTGGGTGTGGGTATAGGTGTGTATGGGTGGGTGTGGGTATAGGTGTGTATGGGTGGGTGTGGGTATAGATGTGTATAGGTGGGTGTGGGTGTGGGTATAGGTGTGTATGGGTGGGTGTGGGTATAGGTGTGTATGGGTGGGTATAGGTGTCTATGGGTGGGTATAGGTGTGTATGGGTGGGTGTGGGTATATGTGTGTATGGGTGGGTGTGGGTATATGTGTGTATGGGTGGGTGTGGGTATAGGTGTGTATGGGTATAGGTATGTATGGGGTGGGTGTGGGTATAGGTGTGAATGGGTGGGTGTGAGTATAGGTGTGTATGGGTGGGTGTGGGTATGGGTGGGTGTGGGTATAGGTGTGCATGGGTGGGTGTGGGTATAGGTGTGCATGGGTGGGTGTGGGTATAGGTGTGTATGGGTGGGTGTGGGTATAGGTGTGAATGGGTGGGTGTGGGTATAGGTGTGTATGGGTGGGTGTGGGTATAGGTGTGTATGGGTGGGTGTGGGTATGGGTGGGTGTGGGTATGGGTGGGTGTGGGTATAGGTGTGTATGGGTATAGGTATGTATGGGTGGGTGTGGCCGTGTGGGTATAGGTGTGTATGGGTGGGTGTGGGTATAGGGGTGTATGGTTGGGTGTGTGGGTATAAGTATGTATGGGTGGGTGTGGCCGTGTGGGTATATGTGTGTATGGGTGGGTGTGGGTATAGGGGTGTATGGTTGGGTGTGTGTGGGTATAAGTATGTATGGGTGGGTGTGGCCGTGTGGGTATATGTGTGTATGGGTGGGTGTGGGTATAGGTGTGTATGGTATGCGGGTGGGTGTGTAAGTGTGTGTGTGTGCTTGTGTAGTGTATGCGTGCGGGTGTGTGTAAGGGTGTGAATGTTTGGGTGCTTCTGTGAGGTATGCGAGTGGATGTGTATGTGTGCGAGGGTGTGAATGTTTGGGTGGTTCATAAGTGGATTTCAGAAGCAGTCAGATCAGAGTTGCGGCAAAAAGCGCCTTAGGGTGTAGTGGTGGAGGAAGAACAAAGGTACTAAAGCTAGTTATGGTGTACTGGTGGATGAAGTATAAAAGTACTAAAGGTGTGGTTATGGTGGTTGTAATGGAGGAAGTATAAAAGTACTAAAGGTATTGTTATGGTGGTGGATGAAGTACAGTATAAAGTTACTATAGGTGGTTATGGAGGTTGTGGTGGTGGATGAAGTATAAAGGTACTAAAGGTGGTTATGGTGGTGGTGGATGAAGTATAAAGGTGGTTATGGTGGTGGTGGTGGATGAAGTATAAAGGTACTAAAGGTGGTTATGGTGGTGGTGGTGGATGAAGTATAAAGGTACTAAAGATGGTGGTGGATGAAGTATAAAGGTACTAAAGGTGGTGGTGGTGGTGGTGGATGAAGTATAAAGGTACTAAAGGTGGTGGTGGTGGTGGATGAAGTATAAAGGTACTAAAGGTGGTTATGGTGGTGGTGGTGGTGGTGGATGAAGTATAAAGGTACTAAAGGTGGTTATGGTGGTGGTGGTGGTGGTGGTGGATGAAGTATAAAGGTACTAAAGGTGGTTATGGTGGTGGTGGTGGTGGATGAAGTATAAAGGTACTAAAGGTGGTTATGGTGGTGGTGGTGGATGAAGTATAAAGGTACTAAAGGTGGTTATGGTGGTGGTGGTGGATGAAGTATAAAGGTACTAAAGGTGGTTATGGTGGTGGTGGTGGATGAAGTATAAAGGTATTAAAGGTGGTTATGGTGGTTGTGGTGGTGGATGAAGTATAAAGGTACTAAAGGTGGTTATGGTGGTTGTGGATGAAGTATAAAGGTACTAAAGGTGGTTGTGGTGGTGGATGAAGTATAAAGGTACTAAAGGTATGGTTATGGAGGTGGATGAAGTATAAAAGTACTAAAAGTGTGGTTGTGGTGGTGGATCAAGTACAAAGGTACTAAAGGTATGGTTATGGTGGTTGTGGTGGTGGATCATGTACAAAGGTACTAAAGGTATGGTTATGGAGGTGGATGAAGTATAAAAGTACTAAAAGTGTGGTTGTGGTGGTGGATCAAGTACAAAGGTACTAAAGGTATGGTTATGGTGGTTGTGGATCAAGTACAAAGGTACTAAAGGTATGGTTATGGAGGTGGATGAAGTATAAAAGTACTAAAGGTGTGGTTGTGGTGGTGGAGCAAGTATAAAGGTGCTAAAGGTGGTTATGGTGGTGGTTGTGGTGGTGGATGAACTATAAAGGCACTAAAGGTGGTGGTGGTGGTGGATGCACTATAAAGGTACTAAAGGTGGTTATGGTGGTGGTGGTGGATGAAGTATACAGGTACTAAAGGTGGTTATGGTGGTGGTGGATGAACTATAAAGGCACTAAAGTTCGGTGAGGGTGAAGGGTGTACTGAGTGATGAGTTCGCAGTCCGTGTTGGAGTCCATCAGGGTTCAGTGTTAAGCCCCCTCCTCTTTATTATGGTCTTGGAGGCGCTGTCTAGAGTTTTTAGAGGCGGACTCCCGTTGGAACTGTTTTATGCAGACGATTTAGTCCTAATAGCTGACAGTATGCAGGATGCTGAGGCCAAATTCAGAGAGTGGAGAGAGGGCATGGCGAGCAAGGGTTTAAGAGTCAATATTAACAAAACCAAGGTTATGCATTGTAGATTGAGACGAGGCAATGTGGAAAAGAGCGGTGCATACCCATGTGCAGTGTGTGGAAAGGGAGTGGGCGTTAACTCAATTCAATGTAGCATCTGTCGATGTTGGGTACACCATGGGAGTAAGCGCTGTAGTGAGGTGTGGTGGAGTGGGTCTTGCCACTGGCCTGGTAATCCAAAGGTCCCGGGTCACAAATCCCGATGTATCAATGGGAAGATATTATTGGGATGGTATTTGTGCTGTACCTGGTATCAGTGCATTACCACAAGCCCACCGAAACGTCAATAAAATACCCTCATTGTTCCCTGATTAAATAGCACTGTATGAATATTCCCATATTCAAAATATGCTATAGGGGTGCAATGCCTGGTGAGTTATCTGCTCAACAGGTGGCGTTGTGTGTGTGTAAGTGTGAGAGTCCGAGTGTAGGGGGCGAGACAGTGAAGCACGGGAACGAGGTGGCTTCAGAGATGGGGTCGTTTCGGGCCATGAGTGAGCACCGTGCCTCATGTGAAGGCAAGATGGCAGGTGCTCGTTGTACTCTACGTGCTTCACATGTCTCACTCCCTAGACTGGAACAAGACCTCACGGGCTTCACTGTTCATTGTAAAGCGGTGAATATTAAGGCTCTCAGCCTATGCCCGAGAGGAAGTAAGTTGGAATATAGAAAGAAAAGAAAAAAAAAAAAAAAAAAAAAAATAAAAATAAAAATAAAATAAAGGGGCCCCTGCCGAAGAATAAGTCAGAAATAGAGAAATTTGAGTGCGTAGTGTGCAAAGGCGAGCTTGTGTTAAGTGATGATCCTGTGGCTGTGAATTTTGGAAATGAGTCTTTGGAGCTGGTGAACAAGTTTTGTTACCTAGGAGATACCATCTCTGCCGGTGGTGGGGCCGAGGCTGCCACTGTTGCTAGAATTAGGTGTGGCTGGGGGAAGTTCAGAGAATTGATGCCAATCCTGACCATGAAAAGAATGCCTCTCCCCCTGAAGGGAAAGGTGCATGCCTCATGTGTTAGAAGTGCAATGACGTATGCCTCAGAAACATGGGCCGTTAAAGTAGAGGATGTCAACAGAATGGAGCGTAATGAGATGAGAATGGTGAGATGGATGTGTGGGGCCAGGCTACAGGATAGAATAACAAATGTTGAGCTGAGGAGACGTTTAGGTATAAAGAGTATTAGCGAGGTGATGCGTACAAGTAGACTGGGATGGTATGGACATGTGGAGAGAATGGATGAACAAAATTGGGTGAAAAAATGCAGGTCTGTGATTGTGGAGGGAGCTGCACCAAGGGGTGGACCGAGGAAGACCTGGGATCGGACTATACGCGCCGATCTCAAATCCAAGAACTTGACAAGTAAAGCAGCCCTTAACAGGGTTGCCTGGAACGCCGCCATTAGGACAAGAGACTGAAACTGCACTGATGTGTGGAACACTCGGTCTTAAAATTTTATGTATGTATGTATGTATGTATGTAAAGGTGGTGGTGGTGGTGGATGCACTATAAAGGTACTAAAGGTGGTTATGATGGTGGTGGTGGTGGTGGATGCACTATAAAGGTGCTAAAGGTGGTTATGGTGGTGGTTGTGGGGGTGGATGAACTATAAAGGCACTAAAGGTGGTTGTGGTGGTGGAGGAAGTATAAAGGTACTAAAGGTAGTTATGGTGGTGGATGAACTATAAAGGGACTAAAGGTGGTTGTGGTGGTGGTGAAGTATAAAGGTACTAAAGGTGTGGTTATGGTGGTGGTGGAGGAAGCATAAAGGTACTAAAACTGGTTAGGGCGTGTACTGGTGGAGGAAGTATAAAGGTACTAAAGGTGTGGTTATGGTGGTGGTGGAGGAAGTATAAAGGTACTAAAGGTGTGGTAATGATGGTTGTGGTGCAGCTGTGAGAGGTAGAAAGAGGTTTGTGTGGTTGGTGAGAGAGAGAGCGACCCCCTGGCTGCCTGTTGATGTTATTAGACACAAGAAAGTAGAACTGTGGATGAATGAGGAAAATATAGGAGACCTCTTGTGTGTCATTCATTCATCGCCATTACAGTCACTAGGGAACAGTCATGCTATAAGACAAGCACACTGATACAAAGTGGAGTACGCGCGAAAAGTTATAACACACGCGCGCGCACACACACACACACACGACATCCAAAGGCTTCATCGATAATATTAAGTCATCAACCATGAATATTGTACAGAGGAACATTATAATATTCAGGAGAATCTTATCAACAAGGAAAATCTCAACAACGAAAATTCCACCAACAAGGAAAATGTCATCAAATAGGATAAGACAACCACAAAGGAAAGTTCCACCAACAAGGAAAATCCAAATCAAACAAGGAAAATCTCCATCAACAAGAGAAGTTCCATCAAAAAGGAAAATCCCATCCATCACAAAATATCCCCCAATCAGAAATAATCCACCAACCAAAAAATTCCATCAAACAGGAAATTCCATCAATCAAACAAGTCTATTAACCCATTCAGTAGCGGTGACGTTCATTTCATTATATGCTGGCACTATTAGACGATTTTATTCAGCTTAGGAAGGACGTCTACCAATTAAAAGGCTACATGCTATCTCAATGCATCATTTTAGCTACCACATATCCTTCCCAAGCTTCATAAAATCGTCTAAATGTAGCTGAAATCAATAAAAAAGACGTCGCCGGTACAGCAGGGGTTAACCATTATCCACAACAATCCCTAAAACCATGATAATCACATCACTCAAGAAAATATCATTAACCAAGAAAATCCTGTCGACCAAGAAAACGCTATTAACTAGGAAAATATCTTCAATAAGAACAGTTCAATTAAGCAAGACATTCTGACATCCAGAAAAATCTTGTCAGTTAGAAAAATTTCACCAACCAGAGCACAGATTCATTAAGGGGGGGATTTTGTTTTCTTCTATATATTGATTAATATGTTTATATAATACCTAGTTTCCTCGCTAGATCTCCATCAATATTTTATAAAAGCACACACACACCTTAGACCCCTCTAGTGATTTGCACTGGTGTCCGCACTAGTAAATTATTGTAGGTGTCAGATTTCATATACTGTAGAAGTATATTGCAGAAGCTACCAAATTAGATTTGCGGTAAAAACAATATTGTATAAATCCACCTTAAGTCAGTCTCACAGTCCAGGGTTCAACCGACCAAACAACCAATCACCTATAACTAAACCAAACCTAACCTTTTCTCTTACCTCTCTCATAAACCAATTAACCAAGCCAAACCTTTTATCTTCCCTCTTTCATAAACCAAGCCAAACCTTTTCTCTTCCCTCTTTCATAAACCAACTTACCAACCAACCCTAACCTTTTTTTCTTACCTCATTCATAAACCAATTAACCAAACCAAATCTTTTCTATGTAGACCTGGAGAAGGCCTTTGATAGGGTGCCTAGAGATGTTGTGCAGTGGGCTATGAGGAAACTTGGTGTGGAAGAGTGGCTGGTGCGTGTGATAATGAAGATGTATGAGGATTTGCGAAGTGAGGTGAGGGTGAAGGGTGTACTGAGCGATGAGTTCGCAGTCCGTGTTTGAGTCCATCAGGGTTCAGTGTTAAGCCCCCCTCCTCTATATTATGGTCTTGGAGGCACTGTCTAGAGTTTTTTAGAGGCAGACTCCCGTTGGAATTGTTTTATGCAGACTATTTAGTCCTAATAGCTGACAGTATGCAGGATGCTGAGGCAAAATTCAGAGAGTGGAGAGAGGGCATGGCGAGCAAGGGTTTAACCCTTGTCTAGCGGGGTGTTTTGGGCTCATTTGGGCATATTCAGGCCCTCCTGCATGATAAATCAAGTATCTGCATGAAAAACACATTATTTAGCAAAAAACTAGGCGCTAAAAGCTTCAAAATGAGACCAGAACGAGCTACGTAGCACTCGTGGTTCTCTTGCAGTGGTGCCACGAACATGGGAGTTTAGCATATATCGGTATATTTTTCCCGCTATGCTCACTACTGGCTACACTGCCGGCCTCTCGAGAACACAGGGAACATGAGTTAATGGGCGGCGGTAAGCCCTGGGAGTCGGCTGTCTGGCCCGCTGTGCTCCCAGCCATTTGCACTCGATTTTAACCCTTTAACCCTTAAAGAGCGGCGCTCGACTTAAGTCGTGCACCAATCTGCAGCAAGTTAGGAGCATTATTAAGGCTTTTAAAGGGTTAAAATCAAGTGCAAATGGCCGGGAGCGCAGCAGGCCACATGTCCGACACCCAGGGCTTACCACCACCCACTGACTCACGCTCCCTCTGTTCTCGAGAGGACAGCAGTGTTACCATTAGTGAGCGTAGTGGGGAAAAATATGCCGCTATATGCTAAACTCCCATGTTGGTGGCACCACTGCATGAGAACCACGAGTGCTATGTAGCTCGTTCTGGTCTCATTTTGAAGCTTTTAGCGCCTAGTTTTTTGCTGAATACATTTCTTTTCATGCAGATACTTGATTGATCATTCAGGAGGGCCTGAATATGCCCAAAATAGCCCAAAACACCCCGCTAGACAAGGGTTAAAAGCCTTAATAATGCTCCTAACTTGCTTCAAATTGGTGCACGACTTAAGTCGAGCGCCGCCAATAAGGGGTTAAGAGTCAATATTAACAAAACCAAGGTTATGCATTGTAGATTGAGACGAGGTAATGTGGAAAAGAGCGGTGCATGTGCAGTGTGTGGAAAGGGAGTGGGCGTTAACTCAATTCAATGTAACATCTGTCGATGTTGGGTACACCATGGGAGTAAACGCTGTAGTAGAATAAAGGGGCCCCTGCCGAAGGATAAGTCAGAAATAGAGAAATTTGAGTGCGTAGTGTGCAAAGGCGAGTTTGTGTTAAGTGATGATCCTGTGGCTGTGAATTTTGGAAATGAGTCATTGGAGCTGGTGAACAAGTTTTGTTACCTAGGAGATACCATATCTGCCGGTGGTGGGGCCGAGGCTGCCACTGTTGCTAGAATTAGGTGTGGCTGGGGGAAGTTCAGAGAACTGCTGCCAATCCTGACCATGAAAAGAATGCCTCTCTCCCTGAAGGGAAAGGTGTATGCCTCATGTGTTAGAAGTGCAATGACGTATGCCTCAGAAACATGGGCCGTTAAAGTAGAGGATGTCAACAGAATGGAATGTAATGAGATGAGAATGGTGAGATGGATGTGTGGGGCCACGCTACATGATAGAATAACAAATTTTGAGCTGAGGAGACGTTTAGGTATAAGAGTATTAGCGAGGTGATGCGTACAAGTAGACTGGGATGGTATGGACATGTGGAGAGAATGGATGAACAAAATTGGGTGAAAAATACAAGTCTGTGATTGTGGAGGGAGCTGCACCAAGGGGTGGACCGAGGAAGACCTGGGATCGGACTATACGTGCCAATCTCAAATCCAAGAACTTGACAAGTGAAGCAGCCCTTAACAGGGTTGCCTGGAATGCCGCCATTAGGACAAGAGACTGAAACTGCACGTATGTGTGGAACACTGTCTTAAAATGTTATGTATGTATGTATGTACCTCTTTCATAAACCAATTAACCAAACCTAACCTTTGTACTTTCCTCTTTCATAAACCAATTAACCAAAACAAACCTTTTCTATTACCTCTCTCATAAACCAACTTACCAACCAACCCTAACCTTTTTTCTTTCCTCTCATAAACCAATTAACCAAACCAAATTTTTCTTTTTCCTCTCATAAACCAATTAACCAAGCCTAACCTTTCCTATTACCTCTCATAAACCAAATTACCAACCAATCGTAGCCAAACCTATTTTTTTTGTATCTGCCTCTTTCACATTGGCCTTTTGTATACTATAGTCTATTCGCTGTAAGTAGGCGAGAGATCTTAACTTCTCTCCTCTGTAACTTAATAAGGGATAGAACAAATAGATCGTAAATTCCCACACCTATTCCCCGGCTGACTCTTCCTAAATGGTAGAAATAGTAACTTTATTATTCTAGTAGTTTGTGAGTTATGAAGGATAGAAGTTAAGATCTCTCGCCTACTTACAGCGAATAGACTATAGCCCCCCAATGAACCAAGCCTAACCTTCCATCTGGTCTTCTTGAGTGTTGGCTTTGTGGTAGTTGTCGAGGAGTCTTTTTTTAGTGGTCTCAGGGTCCAGGGTTCGGAACATGGTCCTTCCTTGTCGGACGTTGCGGGGTGGGCCCAAGTCGCCTTCTGTATATAGTCGCTTTACTAGTGCACTGAAAAGGAAAGGTAAGAATAATAATAATAATAATAATAATAATAATAATAATAATAATAATAATATTAGGGCTTTCATCAGATAAATGGGTGTTGAAGTTACAAAAGCCATAGTCTACTTTTTAGCATGAACAAAATACAACTGTTACGGAAGGAAAGTCCCCAACACATTCACAGGTATTTCTTCGTGCTTAAGGGGCAGGTAGTACTCGCTTTTTAGGGACCCCCTTCTCCCTCATGTTTAGCATATTAGTTTTGAGGTTTTAAGACGTTCATTCCGTTAGTTTGGCGATTTTGAGACCTTTCGCCTCATTTTGTTGTCAATATTAAGACCTTTCACAACCACACACACACACCACCCCCACCCCCACACATACACACACACACCACACCCACACACACACAAACATACACACACACCCAGGGGAGGAAACAATACCTTGTCCTTTACGCCTTTGATGCACAGGGTAATAGTGAACAAAATATATAATACTAATAATAAAATACATAAAAATAGTACCTTGGATACGCCTTTCCGTCTGGTCCAAGGGCTTGTGGGTCCGAGAGAGCATCCCCCCAGGTGTACCTTCCATGGACCACCTCTGCAACACCATCCTTCACCATCACCAACGCTACCATCACCACCATTGTCACCACCAGCTTTATACTCCCACTGCAACACATCTCCATCACTCTGTAAAGAAATGTATCGTCATTACTATCACCACCTCTCTAGCACTCTTCGCCACCAAATTTCTTGTGTATACCTTAAGAAACAAGATATTTAGAAATTCCATCATTGGCATCAAATCAATCTCGAAAATCGATTAATTTTCATGGTGTAAAGGTCTGGAATGCACTGCCTCGGCATATTCTGGATAAAACCTCCCTGTCTAGTTATAAGATGTCCCTCAAATCATTTCTATTGAGTAAATATTAAAAAAATCCGTCAAATTGTAAGTTACTGACAGTGGAGTTTTGTGTTGAGTATGTTTATGTAGTGTGAGTTTATGGGTGCGGATTGGCAGAGTATACTGTATATCATCATGAAGATAAATGCTATGAGTGTTTGTGTTTATACGTCCGTGTATATAAATGTGTGTGTGTATGTATGTATGTATGTATGTATGTATGTATTTATTTGCACTTCTAGTTCATATTATCTAGCTCTACTTACAGTATATGTATGTAAAAATGTAGATTAATTCGGGTTGAATCAAGGTGCCTTAAAGAGAGTTTTCACTCATAAGGCTTGGCCAGTTGATTTCCACGTATAAACTTTCTGAACTTATTGTATATTTGAAGGCTAAATAAATATTTGAATTTGAATCAGTACCACCAATGTCACCATCACTAAACTCCCGCCGCACCACATGTCCACTCAGCAAAAAAAAAAAAAATTATTACGGTATTATTATTTTTGTCTTCTATATTCCAACTACTCCCTCTCGGGCATAGGCTGAGAGCCTGTACATTCAACCGTTCTACATTGAACGGAAAAGCCTGTGAGGTCTCGTTCCAGTTTAGGGGGTGATGTGAAGCACTTTTTAGCTGCAACCAGCCCCTGGCATCTTGCCTTCGCAGGATGCATGGGGCTCAGTTGCTCACTCACGGCTCAAAGCAGCCTTATCTCTGAAGCTTCCTCGCTCCATTGCTTCACTGTCTCATCTCCTAGACCTGGACCCTCACTCTCAGAACGCCACCTATTGAGCAATGAACTCACTAGGATTTGCACCCCTGTAGCATACTGTATTTTGAATATGGGAATATTCATACAGTGCTATTTAATCAGGAAACTATGAGGGTATTTGTTTGGCATTTCGGTGGGCTTTGTGGTAATGCACTGATAGGTACAGCACAAATTCCATCTCAATAATATCTTCCCATTGACATATCGGGATTTAAACCCGGGTCGATTGGATTACCTGTCCAGTGGCAAGACCACTCCACCACACCTACTCTACTGTCGTTAGTTACTATCATTAACATCATTATTACCATCATTAACATAACAATCATGACTAATAAACAACCCTTTCCACCATCCTCATCACCGCCACGGCTATATGACCATCGCTACTATTCCCACTATCACCACCACCACTACCACCACCATCACTATCACCACCACCACCATCAACCACCACTATCACCAACATTACCACCACCACCACCACTATTTCCACCACCACTATCACTACCTCCACTACTATCATCACCATTACCACCACTATCACCAACACCACTGCCACCACCACTATTTCCATCACTACCACCATTATAATCACCTCCAGTATCACCAACACCACTGCCACCAACACTATATCCACGAACACCACCACCACCACAACTACTATCACCACCACCACCACCACTATCACCAAAATCACTACCACCACCACTAACACTACCACCACCACTATCACCACCTCCACCACTATAATCTCCACTATCACCACCACCACTATCACCACTACTACGACCATTATCACCACCACCACCAGCACCACCATCAACACCACTACCACCACCACCACCATCACCACCACATCACTATCAGCCAGTCCCATCTCTCCCCCTGACCCAGAAGTGCTTGGCCACCACAGAGATAATGGTGTAGGTATTTGGCCATATGTCTCCACTTTCTAATATTTTATCACCACTCTCCATAATCAACTCCAAACATAACACGATTTAACCTGTGGCTGTCTTTTTGGATCGCCCTTCTGTTTTGGCTCATTCACTTTGGTGGTTTTAAGAAATTTCACCCCATTTTTTGGCGACATTTCACCCCATTAGTTTGGCGATTATAAGAGGTTTCGTCCCATGCAGGTGTCCAATTATTCTGGGCGAGGAATAGCGAAGCTGTAAATAGAGTTATCGGCTAGGGAGGCTGAGGCCGAGTCTCAGTGCCCTTGTACAGAGCAAGGTGTATGGGGGTAAAGAACCCACAGAGACGGTTGAGTACACCTATCTTCTGGGAAGCTGTTTTGGCAAGATTGGTAATATGGTCTTTCTAAGAAAATGCAGAAGAATGAAAAACACCAAGATTATTGAAAGAAAACGAAGGGTTGATTAAAGTGTTGTTGAAGAGTTTGTCAGGTGGAAGATTGTGATGGGTAGATATATGGATAAATTGAGTTTTGGAAGCATTGAAAGCAACAAGGTTATCTCTGCCCTCATCGGAAATAGTTGATAGATCAGAAGAGAAGTGTGCTATGGTCGCATCATATGAGCTTTGAAGTAACTGGATGGAGGGTTGCTGTGGAAAGCTACTTGAATAGTGTAAGGTAGAGTCATTGGCATAGGAGTGGATAGGGCTCGATGTACAGTTGAGAAGATCATTAATGAATATTAGAAATAAAATTGGAGATAGAACAGAACCCTGAGGAACACCGGAGTTGATAGGTTTAGGAAGTAAGCAGTGGCCGTCCACGAACAACGAACAGAACAACGCAGTTATTGTTAGAAATAATATAGGGGGATAAAGGTTATGTTAGGTCAGGTCTGGGTTCACATGCTTTCATTAATTTTATCAGGTGTTTGGTGTTCGAGTGAAATAAATAAAAATATATTTCCTTGATTATGTTTAAATAGATTAAAATAGTTTAGATTAGGTTAGGATCAGTTAGGTTAGGCTAAGATAGTTTAGATTAGTTTAGGTTATATCTCTTTAGGTAGGATTAGGATTAGTTGTGTTAAATGGAGTAAAGTTAGGTTAGGAGGCTGGTCGAGCTGGTTGTGACTGTTTCGGAGAGTGACCATTTTGGTATTTTGGACACCTTGCTTCTATGTATTTTTTCCCTCCAGATTATATCCGTGTTATTAGCCTTATTACAACAACCAATGACTGTCAACAGATGAACAGGTTGATTTCGGCAGTCTTAATATTTCGCATTTAAAACTCCGCAAGCACGTTAATTTCCAAGAATTACTAAATTACATAGTACGAATCTAAATAATGCAATTAATGCAAATGTATGAAGAATGTTCATAAATGAGAGATAACATGGGCTGATATTGCGTTCATGCGATCAAAAACCCGTCGATACAGAGCACTTCACATACTAATTATGATGTAAGTATTAATATATTATAATAAAACATAATATGCAGAGGAGCAAAAATAACCACAAAACGCTGTACGATCACGATAACAGTGACACACTTTAGATTAAAGGTGGGTTCACACATTCACGTATATTGCTCCCGTCCGGCGTATCGCCAATTTATGTAAAGACGCGAGTAGTTTCTGCCGTTGAACGCCCGTTCTTCCACGTCTATTGCACTTCCCGACAGACTTAGCGTAACGGGGCCAGTGTTACGTCAGACGTAATGGAGTCGTATTGAACTACGTACGTGTTTGCGACGTGCGTAAGCATAGCCCCGTTCGACCTCATGGGCTGCACGATTTGCGGGAACACAGGCCACGCCCATGCCACGCCCCCTCAAGACCGGCGTAGATGAGGCCGCATGTCTTGGGATTTGTTAGGTCGTACCCTGGACCGGTTCTGGCCAATCGTAGGCACACCCCGTCTGACCAAACACAGACAAAGACAGTCTTTGTCAACCCACGTAGGTCTGGGTTGGAATCTGGGAACTACAAAAGGGCAAGGAATGGCCACACCATTCCCCTTCCCAGTTCTTCATCGGCACCATGAACAACATTGAGGAATTCATCCTGGAGGAGTAACATCGAGGAATTCACCCTAGAGGATTACCCGCTGAGTGCCAGCCAATTTTTGCGGTGTGCTTCTGGCACTTCCATATTTGTTTTTTTTTTTTTTGGCTAAATCTATTAAGTTGGGAGAGAAATGGTAAAAAAAAAACACTCCCCCTCGCCAGAAATCAGGTCCCCGATGGTCCCGAAAGTACCTGAAAAGACACTATAGACTACAGAGACTTTTATGGTATCGGAATGTATGGGTGGGAGGGTGTTTTGGGGTTGGTTGGGGGAAGGTAGAAGGGTAATTTGTCTTGTGTTACACATATGAAGCCGATTGGTGAGGTAGTTTCGCCACCACGGATTTTCCTTTTTTTCCTTTCCTTCGTACGGATACGCTAGAAGTGGGTGGTGGAAGGAGGTTGGGGGTGTGGTGGGGGGAAGGCAGAAGGGTTAAGAGACTTGTCACACAAATATGGAACCGATTGGTGCAGTCGTTTCGCCGCCACAGATTTTCCTTTTTTTTTTTTTGTTTTTGCTTTTCTTCGTGGGGAAACGCTAGAAGTGGGTGGGGGGAGGAGCGTGGGGGGGTGGGGGGGGGAAGGCAGAAGGGTAAGAGACTTGTTCACACAAAATATGGAACCGATTGGTGCAGTCCGTTTCGCCGCCACAGATTTTTCCTTTTTTTTTTTCCTTCCTTCTGACGGGACCGACAGTCAGCGAGTGGGTGGGAGGAGGGATTGTTGGATTTTTTGTGGTGGGTAGCCTAAAGGGTAAAGGTACATGTGGTAAAAATATGAAAGCCATAGGTGCAGTCGTTTCGCTGCTACGATTTGTTTTCGGCAGGGTGCAGAGGGTGGCAGGGTTGGCTTGTTGGTTGCTGCTCCGGTGTGGTGAGAGGTGTGACTGGAGGGTCCCTCGCTGGTCCCGTTGTCCCCTCGTACAACGATGCCCCAGCGTCTTCCCGCCAACCCGCAGTGGCGGCGGTTCTGCCAGATGCGGCCTAACTAACGTATACTTCCATGTTCGACTGGAACTTTCTACGATTTGGACGAGAGCAGCTCTCGTCTCACGTGGTAGCTGCTACGTCCGACGAGGATGCTCTGGTCAGACGACCGTGGTGGCCTGGTCGGGTTAAGTTTCCTCGTTTTCCCCGTCTTTTGACATACGTGAGGGCGAGCCACGTTCCTGATTCGACTCGAATCAGCAACCGCGCGGCCTTGGCCGCACCCACAACATTCCCGACCCACGTGGGCTACTCGTTTCTACTCGCGCCATGGAGCACACCCCCCCCGCACCCCCCCCCCCCCCCCCCCGACTGGCCGTAATTTCATTAAAGTTTTGCGTATTATGCCATTACGTTTTACGTAATCGGTTGCCAACTACCAATATACCTTCGTTTACAACAGACGGGAGCTGACGGGAGCAATATACGTGAATGTGTGAACCCACCATAAGGCTGTTTCTGTTAATATAAACAAAATTGTTCTTGTGGGTGTTGCCGCATTCCTTTAAAGTATTGGTAGTTTTCCTTTATACTTGTTTGTAGTCTACTATCTTCATAATTCAATTTACTCTTTGCTTACCTCACAATTTCACAAAAACATTTAACACTATTTTATCCGACATCTTGTGGTTTATTAGGATATTTAATTTAATTATAATCCAAGATTTTTCTTGTGTTTGCCATTTTCGAGCAGTATATTTTCGTTTGTCCCCTAGGCTAACATAAAGGACTTCCTAGACTTCCTTCAAACTAAAAAAAAAAAATTGCCACTAAGACCTCCAAGTTAAATTTGCATGTGTCAATAGAAAAATTTCCCAGCTGAAGCAGAATTTCCTTGCTATAGGCTCGCTTTCACTCGCCCAGACAAAACTTGACACCTGAACGGAGTGCAGCGTCTTATTATCTCCAACCTAATGGGGTGAAACGTTCTCAAATCTTTAAACAAATGGAACGAAACAAGGAGGTCCAACAAAAAAAAAAAATTGGACGAACCAAGGTTAAATACACAACTCACTTATATCTGGATGGGTGTGTGATGTCCCCATGGTTGTTCAACATTTATATGGATGGTATCATGAAAGACATTCAAGGAAGAGCAGTGGATGTTGGTGTACCCCTGATAAGGGAAGGAAATGAGTGGAAGTTGCCTGTACAGCTGTTTGCTGATGTGGTATACAGTTCTGGAGAGTGATAGGGAGTGAGAGTTGAAAGGGTTCGGCATATATGTTTGGAACAGTGTGTGAGAAAAGGAACCTGGAGGTAAATCCGGAGAAGAGTAAGGATATGATCTTTGAAATGGGTGCAGTCACAGAGTGTGAAGTGAAGTTGAATGGTCAGGTTATAGAGAATATCAGCCAATTTAAGTATTTGGGAAGTGTTGAGTAAAGATGGGAGTATGGATGAAGAAGTACGGGAGAGCAGCATGCAACAGGGGAACAGAGTTGTAGGAACGCTGAAAGCAGTTACAAGAAATATAGTGGTCAGCATGGAAATAAAGAAGTCCTTGCATGACAGTGTGGTAATCCCAACATTGACTTACGGGAGCGAAGCATGGGCGTTGTTGGAGAGGCACAAATCAAGAGTGAGAGGGGTTGAAATGAGTTACTTGAGAAGTGCATGTGAGATACATGGAGGGATAGACAGACGAAGGAGGGTGTAAGAGAGTGTTGTGGTGTGGATGTTGATATGCTGGAAAGTGTGGAAAGGAACACCTTGGGGCAATTCATTTGTGGCCACGCCTTCGATGATCATGGCTTCTGGCAATAGATAGATAGAATTATATCATATAACTCATTCTTCACCTCTTCAAAACATCATGGCGTATTTTTTTTTTATAGTATCCTGGCCCCTATTAGACGATATTATCAAGCTTAGAAAGGGTCTGTGGAGTTAAGAAAATTAAGTCAAGGTGTTAAAATAATTATTATATCAGTAACAACAAATAGAATAAAATAAAAAACGAAACAAAAGGAACTGGTCAATAAAACACAAAGTACATCAGAGTCGAAGTCTACGGAAAAAATAATAATAAACAAATAAATAAATAAAATCCCCATAGATACTCGAGTTAACAGAATGAAGTAACACTTTTTCTAATTATTCATTTTGATTATTTGTGGGTGTAATTTGGCTTTTCTAGGTAATTTTGTAACAATGAGGGTCAGGAAGCCTCTCCAATGTGTTATTTTTCATGTTCGAGTCTTGTTACACTAATTATATGAAGCTATTAATTTACAAAGAGTGAGAGCATAATTAGGTTACATTGGCAAGGATATTTTTATTTCCTTGAGATTTTTCGGCGGGGAATTGTTAACCCTTTCGGTATTTGACGTCGCATTATTATTCTGGGTATTATTAGATCATATTATTCAGATTAGGAAGGCTATGTGGAAGTCAGAAGGTTATTTGAGACAGTCTTTACCGCTTTAACTCTTATAGATTATTCCTAAGCTGTATAAAATCGTCAACTATAGCCAAAATATGATGCAAAGCGCGTCGACCATCATGTTCCTAAATTGCAAGGAGCGCCTAATCTATCATTCTCTTACAAAATGCTTTATATTTTACGTTTTCTGCATGATGCCTTGAATTCTTATTAATATAACAAGAATTGTATACTAAAATAATTGCATTAACTGTTCTGCCATAACAAACATTTCACGAATACAAATGTACTTCTTATTAATATCAGAAAAACTTTCCCGTACGAAAAAGTTGCAACAATTTTCCCTATGACTTCGATGCAAAAATATAAAACGTTGCTGAAGCGAATAGAAAACAATACAAAATAAACAAATCGAGAAAACAAAACATAGAAAACGAAAAGACTCCGACAAAAAAGGGGTGACTCCAGGATTTCCCGAAGAGGGCCGCTCAAAAAAAAAAATAGTTCCACAAACAATTGGAATAAAAACCGGAACAAAGGCCTGATCCGTGAACCATGCAGAGTTGCACACGTCATTGTCCTGCAAGTGGTGAATGTTGACTGTGCGTGACTCCTTGATTTAAGGGGACATGGGCCGGTTTTCTGGACCACTTTCTCCCTCATGTTTAGCCCCATTAGTTTTCAGATGTTAAGATGTTTTCCCCATTAGTTAGTCGATTTTAAGACCTTTCGCCCCATTTCTTAGTCAATATTTAGACTTTTCGTGCTATTTAGGTGTCGTTTTTTTTCCCTGGCGAACGATAGTGAGCCTGTAAGGTTGGAAGAACCGGCCTTCGGACGGCCTTCGGCCGGGAAATTTTTCTACCGAAAAATGTACAAATTAATCTAGAAGAGGGATCTAATGGATGTTTTATTTTTTAATTTGATGGAGGTCTATGGAGGAAACTAAAGAAATAATGAATAGATGCAAAAATCGCCCAAAAAGTGAACCATCCCCTCTTAAGGAAATTACAGTTGTTGCATGGTCTTTTACTCTCACATTGTCCGGTACTACATGTGTGCCCAAGATTTTTCTCATACGTGCAAGCTGAATACTCGTTTTTTTTTTTTTTTTTAATATTTAACTTACTTCAGATGATTAAATTTAACTTTGAATCACCTGTCCGAGTTAAAGAGTTATTGAGATACTATTTTACCATTCAGTTTTAGAGATGCTCTCTAAGCACAGTAAAATCATCTGACAATAGAATTAATAGAGTAATGATCTCCACCTCTGATTAAAAGGCAAAAAGCATTTATATGGACTGCCAAAATTATACAAAATTCTACCGTTATCTTCTATTTAAGGGGAGATATTTAGTTTGGTCCGTAGATATCCTTCAAGCTTAAGATTACACCCCCTTGAACCCCTTTCAATATAAATTTGTAAATTTTTCGGTAGAAAAATGTACCGGCTGAAAGCCGGTTCCTCTTAAATTACAGGCTCGCTATCGCTCGCCAGGATAAAATCGACACCTAAATGGCACAAAAGGTCTTAAAATTGATAGAAATGGGTTGAAAGTTCTTAAAATCGTCAAAATAATGGGGCAAACGTCTTAAAATTAGAAAAACAATGGGGCTAAACATGAGGGAGAAAGGAGTCCAGAAAAAAATCCCCCAAATGAAAATCTCCCCTTAACATAGCCTATAACCCTACGTATAACAAGTCTACAGTAAAAACATACAGGAAAATACAGTATGCCATGGGAGTACTTTTAAAATACAGTATGCCATGTGAGTACTTTTAAAATACAGTATGCCATGTGAGTACTTTTAAAATACAGTATGCCATGTGAGTACTTTTAAAATACAGTATGCCATGTGAGTACTTTTAAAATACAGTATGCCATGTGAGTACTTTTAAAATACAGTATGCCATGTGAGTACTTTTAAAATACAGTATGCCATGGGAGTACTTTTAAAATACAGTATGCCATGTGAGTACTTTTAAAATACAGTATGCCATGTGAGTACTTTTAAAATACAGTATGCCATGTGAGTACTTTTAAAATACAGTATGCCATGTGAGTACTTTTAAAATACAGTATGCCATGTGAGTACTTTTAAAATACAGTATGCCATGTGAGTACTTTTAAAATACAGTATGCCATGTGAGTACTTTTAAAATACAGTATGCCATGTGAGTACTTTTAAAATACAGTATGCCATGTGAGTACTTTTAAAATACAGTATGCCATGTGAGTACTTTTAAAATACAGTGTGCCATGTGAGTACTTTTAAAATACAGTATGCCATGTGAGTACTTTTAAAATACAGTATGCCATGTGAGTACTTTTAAAATACAGTATGGCATGCGAGTACTTTTAAAATACAGTATGCCATGCGAGTACTTTTAAAATACAGTATGCCATGCGAGTACTTTTAAAATACAGTATGCCATGTGAGTACTTTATATATTTTTATTTGTTCCTCCCTAGACCTCCATCCAGCTCTAAACAATACTGACAAGACCCCCCTTCGAGATATATTTTTGCATTTTCCTGTAGAAGAATGCAGGCTTGCTATCACTCGCCAGGAAAAGATCGACACGCAAATGGCGCGAATGGTCTTAAATCACCAAACTAATGGGCGAATTTCTGAAAATCTCAAAACTAATGGGGCTAAAGAGGAAGGAGAAGGGAGCTCAGTAAATCTCCCCTTAAATATCCATATATATATATATATAGCTCCATTCTGCCATATATTAGACTATTTGATTCACCTTACGAACACATTGTGGAGGGATAATTGAGAGGGTTTAAAGCCCTTTGATTGTTAAGGAGAGGCAGACCGTTTTTCTGGACCCCCTTCTCCCTTATGTTTAACCCCATTAGTTTTCAGATGCTAAGATGTTTGCCCCATTAGTTAGTCGATTTTAAGACCTTTCGCCCCATTTCTTCGTCAATATTTAGACCTTTCGTGCTATTTAGGTGTCGATTCTTTCCCTGGCGAACGATAGTGAGCCTGTAATGTTGGAAGAACCGGCCTTTGGCCGGGAAATTTTTCTACCGAAAAATGTACAAATTAATCTAGAAGAGGGATCTAATGGATGTCTTTTTAAATTTGATGGAGGTCTAGGGACGAAAATAGAAACATAATGAATACATGCAAAAATCGCCCAAAAAGTGAACACCCCCTTCTTAAGCTGCTTAAAATGGTCCAATAATAGCCAGAATAAACTGTTAAAACACGCCATAATCTTCAAGAGGTTCGTTTAATATTTGAGTACCAGCGGCGTCTTATATTTATTCAGCAGCATTTAGACGATATTATGTAGCTTAGGAAGGATCTGTGGTAGGTAAAAGGGTTGGTTGAGATAGTGTAAACTCTTATTATGGCTAGAAGTCCTTCCTAAGCTGAATAAAACCGTGTAATAGTACCCAGAATATAATGCAAAGGACGTCCCTGGTACTGAATGGGATTATATGGTTTCTTTTCCACGGTTCTCTTTATAGTTCCACATGTGTTATTATGTTTATAGTTCCACATGTGTTATTATGTTTATAGTTCCACATGTGTTATTATGTTTATAGTTCCACATGTGTTATTATGTTTATAGTTCCACATGTGTTATTATGTTTATAGTTCCACATGTGTTATTATGTTTATAGTTCCACATGTGTTATTATGTTTATAGGTCCACATGTGTTATTATGTTTATAGTTCCACATGTGTTATTATGTTTATAGTTCCACATGTGTTATTATGTTTATAGTTACACATGTGTTATTATGTTTATAGTTCCACATGTGTTATTATGTTTATAGTTCCACATGTGTTATTATGTTTATAGTTCCACATGTGTTATTATGTTTATAGTTCCACATGTGTTATTATGTTTATAGTTCCACATGTGTTATTATGTTTATAGTTCCACATGTGTTATTATGTTTTTTACACCAACCAACTTCACCTCTAAACTCAATTAATTAAATCAACAAATACATGTGGCACTATGGCAATACGCAAAGTGACCTGAATATGGAATTACTAGTCATGCTACACATTGTTTGAGAGCGAGAGAGAGAGAGAGAGAGAGCCGATAATTGTGAACTTCTATCTATCTATCTATTGCCGGACGCCTTACTCCCCTTAATAAGGGTGGCCATACACAGAATGCCCCCAAGCGGACCTATTCCCTGTGAGAGGGAACAACCCGAGCCAGTTTAGTGAAGGACTTACAGGATTGACCACTCAATTTAGGATCCTTCCGACTCCGAGGCCATCTGTGTATTTTGTTAGCACTATTGTTTCTACAGTGGTGATCGGCTAGTCCATCCACTAACCTGCCTTACCCATAGATAAGCAGTACGTATTTGTAACAGGTTTACTCCCCTAGACAGGTTGCCGACCAAGGCTGACGAGTCCCATCCACCCGGATTTGTATAAGGTTGTCTCCCCTAGATGGGTTGCCGACCAAGGCTAACGAGTCCCATCTACCCGAACTTCTTGTAAGCGGTAAATAATTAATGCATATTTCGACTAAAGGATATCCAATTACAGAGGCTAGCACAGTTATTCTCACAAGGGAGTGTCGCCTACTGTAACTAATGGACCATAGTCAGTGTAGTATTATCACGGACCACCAACAATCCACACACTATCTTCTTGTAATTAATAGAGTTGGTGATTCGTGCAATATGATGGATGTGTAAAGCACTAATTTTACCTCTATTATCCTACCAGAGTTTGTACTGGTTCCATCCAAATTGTACTGCTCCTACTATCATAATAGATGGTCGGACTCCCACACTCACCCACACACCCAATGATCGAGGCCCTTAACCCTCCACTAAGAGTCATTCAATGAGCTTCCGAAATTTATGTGTGAATTAAGTGAGTAACCAGGCTGAAATACCTTCAATTACTTATTCATATCCGTTAATATCTAGAAAACAAATATTCGGCATGGTTACGATTCGGTAGCCCAACATGTAGGGCGTGGGTTGCAAGAGTATCATCCAATGTTTACAAAGTTAATTGTTCCTATTCAAATCCCATATGAAGATGCTCATCAAGTTTCATCAAAACCAATGCATTACCAATATTTGCACACACATGCCCGCTCTTTAATGCAATAACCGTGTGCTATTCAGGGTACAAGTAAAACCCCAAAATGTTTAGCAGAATAAAAATAAAGATGGTTACGGATCCCAAATAGGAAAATAAGCGATACCGGTACGATTATGAAGGGAAAGAGAGTGTAGGTTATGAATGGTAGAGACGACAGGTGAGCGAGCTAGCATAAACGACTTCCTTCCCGCCCCAGTCACCACACCACCGCAACTAATTACATAAGTCCCACCTGCTATACAAGTTTTCTCTGATGGACAATGCAGGGCTAGGAGGAAGTGGGTCAACATCATTAACCCGCACAGTGCCCAGGACGTCCTTTTCATCATATTCTGGCAACTATTATACGATCTTATGCAGCTTAGGAAGGACCTCAGGCAATAATATGACTTCAAACTATCTCAACCAACCCTTTTATCTACCACAGATCCTTCTTAAGCTGTATAATATCGTCTAAACATAGCTAGAATAGAATATAACACACGTCGCTGGTACTCAAAGGGTTAATATACTGAATATACAGATAATCTATTACATTACAATTCCGAGTCACAAGATTATTTTGTGCAAACCTAGTTAACTCTTAAAATAACAGTGAAGAAATGTTAAATAGGTCTGGCTATTTCCATTTTAACATTATTCTCAAGTGTGTAGGTTAAAATCAGGAAAATATACATCTTAGAACACAACAAATACTAAAAAATAGACAACTCACTTCAAATTATACAAACAATGCAAACTACCTCTATTTAACCCTCTCACCATTTGAGGACGATGTTTTCACTATATACAGGCTGATACTTGACAATTTTGTTCAGCTTTGGAAGGCTCTGTTGGTATCAAAGGCGTAATATCTATCTCAACTCTCCCTCTGACTTACAACATTCCTTCCTGAACTTAATACAATCGGCAACTGATAGCCATTATAATATTAAGGGGAGACTGACCGTTTGTTTGGTCTATTAATTAATGTATTCATATATTTTTTTAGTTTCCTCCCTAGACCTCCATCAAGCTTAGAAAAACACCCCCTAGACCCCCCTTCAAGATAAATTTGTACATTTTTCGGTAGACAATTTTCCCGGCCGAAGGCCGGTTCCTCTTAAAATTGCAGGCTAGCTATCGCTCGACAGGAAAAAAACCGACACCTAAATGGCACGACAGGTCTTAAAATTGACGAGATGGGGCGAATGGTGTTAAAATCGCCAAACTAATGGGCCGAACGTCTTATAATCTCAAAACTAGTGGGGCTAAACGTTAGGGAGAAGGGGGTCCAGAAAAACGGTCTGCCTCCCCTTAAGAAATGCGTTCTTGAACTCTAAAGGGGTTGACTAAGATAAACGGTCAATGCAATACAAGTAAACAAATAACAGAGAGAGAGAGAGAGAAGAAAACAAAGAGAAAGCAAGAGAGAGAGAGAGAGAATGATGATAACAAATAAATGGTTTATCTACTTCACACAACAATAACACAAAGTTGACCACACAAACTGACCTTCCACCTATATTATATACCTCTATCAACACTTAACACTATCTGGTTCGACCTCTTGGGTGTCATTATATTGTGTTTAATTATTATTGAGGATTACGTTTACGTTTGCCTTTTTCGAGGAATGTATAGTAGAGCGAGGCGGAAGGACAGAGAGAGAGAGGTAAACCGAGAGAGGTGGAAGGATGGAGTGAAAAAGTATATGAATGAAGGCGGTGCTGGTTGGGAGGAGGGGCGTCGACTAACTGGGGGCAGAGGTGCATGGGGGGCGTTTCGTTCGTGGCCACCCCTTCAGGGATCACGGAGTCAGGCAATAGATAGATAGATAGATAGTATAGTAGCTTGTCCCCTAGGATAACAAAAACGGCTTCCCAGGCTTCCTTCAAACTAAATAATGCCCACCCACACCCTCCTTCAAGCTAAATTTGTACGAAAAATGTCTCTGCCGAAGACCGATTTCTGTTATCATATCGTAGCCATATTTACATAATATAAATTATTGGGACCTGTCGAGGACATCCAATAATACATAGTTACCATATTTCACATTCAAAGTTGTTTAAGGGAGGTGACCTGCTTTTGTTCTCTCCTTCTATCTCTTTCTTTGCCTTGTATCCATTCGGCCCCATTCAGCCTATTGTTTTAAGACGTTTATTTCCATCCAGGTGTCGATTTCTTCCTGGCGAGCATTTTCTATCGAAAAATTTAAAAATTTAGCCAGCTGTAAAAAAAATAATAATAATGCTGCCTCGCTACCGCTCGCCAGGAGAAAATCGACACTTGCATGGATATAAACGTCTTAAGCCACAGTAGGCTGAATGGGGCCGAATGGATACAACCCAGAGAGAGAGGGAGAGAGAGAAAATAAAGGAGGTGGGCCCCCTTAAGCCACACCTAACCTAACCTAACATTATGTAACCACACACAATCAAACCTAAAACCCTAACCTGAAGTATTACCTAACCGCTAATTCCAGGTAGTAGTTATCCTTGTGTACCCTTATTTGAGAGAGAGAGAGAGAGAGAGAGAGAGAGAGAGAGAGAGAGAGAGAGAGAGAGAGAGAGAGAGAGAGAGAGAGAGAGAGAGAGAGAGAGAGAGAGAGAGAGAGAGAGAGAGAGAGAGAGAGAGAGAGAGAGAGAGAGAGAGAGAGAATTACACTTGAAGGCAATTAAGTATGAAGCTAGAATAAGGGTAAATAATTAACCTGATGGAACGGATGACATAGGAGTAAGGACCCGCATGTTACGTAACAGGCAGTCAATATCGAGATAGATAGATCAACACATATATATATTTAGAACTAGAGGGGCAACTGAGCGAGCGCATACCTCTGTTTATGCTGGCAGAGGTATGGGCTCTACCAATCACTTATATTGAATCACTTCTTCCATGGCGCGTATCCTATAGTCTATTCGCTGTAAGTAGGCGAGATATCATGACCTCTATCCTCTGTAACTCAAAAAGGGCTAGAGCAAATTGGCTGTAAATTTCCACATCTATTCCTTGACTGACTCTTCCCAAATGGTGGACATATTAGCTTAATTATTCTAGTAGTTTTTTAGTTACAGAGGTTAGAGGTCATGATTTATCGCCTACTTACAACGAATAGACTATATCTGGCCACCAACATCAGTTCATAACTTTGGAGACACCAACGCTGGCGGAAGTATGCGCTCTACCATCGTATCCTAGACTGAATCGCTTTTTACTTGCCGCATATTCTATCGGCCCACCAAATTTCGTGAAAATCGGTTCCCAGCATTTTTGAGATATCTTATTTACGGACAAACTGACAGACAATCGGGTCATAAACATAACCTCCTCCAAATTCATTGATTATTGTGGTCGGCAGGGAGGGTTCTGTGGGGGCACTTGGTTATGGCCTTGGCCTTGCTCGGGGCCTTGGGGCTGTTCGGCCAGACAGCTTGGGGAACAACAACAACTTCATTGATAGAGGTAATTATTAAAGAGGTTTGTACTAATTTTTAGATAAAGTATACATAGTTATGTGGTTATAAGTGTTAGAGCTTGTGTGTGTGTGTGTGTGTGTGTGTGTGTGTGTGTGTGTGTGTGTGTGTCTTTAAGTAGTAGGTAATAAAAGTAAATAAAAACCTGATGGAGTGGCTGCGTTAGGAGGAATGACCCGCAAGTTGTGTTGACAGTGAACCGGGAACTTATAACAGGCCAGGCATATTAACTTATAACAGGCCAGGCATATTAATATGAGAGAGAGAGAGAGAGAGAGAGAGAGAGAGAGAGAGAGAGAGAGAGAGAGAGAGAGAAAGAAAGAGAGAGAGAGAGAGAGAGAGAGAGAGAGAGAGAGAGAGAGAGAGAGAGAGAGAGAGAGAGAAAGAGACAGACAGACAGACAGAGACACAGAGAGAGAGAGAGCAGGAACTGATGAATGTACAGTATTAAAAGCGTGGCATTCTTCCCAACTCTTGAACCATCCCACCCGTCCTATTGACAATGCTAATGACATCGTAAGGCTGAGAGGGATACGTCACAGCCAGACACTTGCTACTTGACTTAATAACCTACATTTACCGCCCCATAGAATGGATGCGGACAGACAATAATAAATTTCGATACAATAATGATTTAGTATATAATAAGTCAGATAGTACAGGTTCTTGAGATAAGAGTCCAAGATTAACCTCGTTCTAAGGAAATCGTGTATGAGAGAGAGAGAGAGAGAGAGAGAGAGAGAGAGAGAGAGAGAGAGAGAGAGAGAGAGAGAGAGAGAGAGAGAGAGAGAGAGAGAACGAAAGAAAGAAACGAAACGAAAAAGAGAGAGGTATAGAGATATAGATAAGACATAGTTTATAAATTAACCCTACCACGCACAAGACGCGATTAGCGCCCTTTCTGGGATACTTAAAAGTCTTTGTGACCATCAGGGGTGTTTAGATACCTTTAGTTTACTTACTTCAACCTCTGCAGTTATCTTTGAGTGAACTTCGAGCAGATTTTTTTTTTTGGAGGGGTAATTATGTGACCGAGATAACTATTTCTGAATGTTAAACGGCAACCCCCGAGTTCACAGGATAGCGAGAGGGTTAAGATATGAGGAGGACATTAATATAGGAAACAAAACAATAAAGACATTAATATAGGAAACAAAACAATAAAGACATTAATATAGGAAACAAAACAATAAAGACATTAATATAGGAAACAAAACAATAGACATTAATATAGGAAACAAAACAATAAGACATTAATATAGGAAACAAAACAATAAAGACATTAATATAGGAAACAAAACAATAAAGACATTAATATAGGAAACAAAACAATAAAGACATTAATATAGGAAACAAAACAATAGACATTAATATAGGAAACAAAACAATAAAGACATTAATATAGGAAACAAAACAATAAAGACATTAATATAGGAAACAAAACAATAAAGACATTAATATAGGAAACAAAACAATAAAGACATTAATATATGAAACAAAACAATAAAGACATTAATATAGGAAACAAAACAATAAAGACATTAATATAGGAAACAAAACAATAAAGACATTAATATAGGAAACAAAACAATAAAGACATTAATATAGGAAACAAACCAATAAAGACATTAATATAGGAAACAAAACAATAAAGACATTAATATAGGAAACAAAACAATAAAGACATTAATATAGGAAACAAAACAATAAAGACATTAATATAGGAAACAAAACAATAAAGACATTAATATAGGAAACAAACCAATAAAGACATTAATATAGGAAACAAAACAATAAAGACATTAATATAGGAAACAAAACAATAAAGACATTAATATAGGAAACAAAACAATAAAGACATTAATATAGGAAACAAAACAATAAAGGACAAAATCATTATGGAGGGAACGAAAGGAAGTCATTATATTATGCAAATGTGTCCCGATCACAGATAATACTAAGGAGAGGGAGGAAGTACCGATAGATGGATAGAAAGATAGATATATTAGAAAGATAGATAGGTAGATACATTAGATAGATAAATAGATAGATACATTAGAAAGATAGATAGGTAGATACATTAGATAGATAAATAGATAGATACATTAGAAAGATAGATAGGTAGATACATTAGATAGATACATTAGATAGATAAATAGGTAGATACATTAGATAGATAAATAGATAGATATAGATAAATAAATAAATAAATATAGATATCGGTCGAGATAGATACAGACAGAAAGAGAGAGAGATAGACAAGAATCGCCCAAAAAGTGAACCATCCCCCCTTAAATAATAGTGATGTACGGTAGGTTGTTACCCTAACCCGAAACAACAATTAAGGAGATAGATAGACAGAAAGATAGACAGATGGAACGGGAAATAGACACAGACAGACAGACAGATACTCGGCATTATATTACGAGGAAACTGGCCTTTTTGTTTTGTTTTTTGGTCTCTTAATTAATTTATTCCTATTATTTCTTAAGTTTCCTTGGTAGACCTCCATCAAGCTTAGAAACACTCCCTAGACCCCCCTTTAAGATAAATTTGTAAATTTTTCGGTAGATACATGTCCCGGCCGAAGGTCAATTCCTCTTAGTTAAAATTTCAGGCTCGATGCCAGGAAAAAATCTACACCTAAATGGCACGAAAGGCCTTAAAATTGACAATGCAATGGGGTGAAAGGTATTACAATTGCCAAACTAATGGGCCGAACGTCTTAAATCTGAAAACAAATGGGGCTAAACACGAGGAAGAAGGGGGACCAGAAAATCGGCCCGTCTCCCCTTAAGTAAATTAGTAAAATCAAAATCTTGGAGAATAAAAACGGTGTAGCCTACGTGTGTCCAGTTCAGAGAGAGAGAGAGAGAGAGAGAGAGAGAGAGAGAGAGAGAGAGAGAGGAGAGATTTTTACAGATAAGAATAGAGATAAATAGAGATGGAGCGAATGTCGATAACAATATATTAGATAAAGAAAAAAAGTATATAGAGAAACAAAAAATGGAGAGAAAAAAATATGTAGAGAAAACAAATATATAGTGAAAATCTAAACCGAAGGAAGAATAAAAGGTTGTCTTAAAATATGCACGTGTGTCAATATCAGAGAAAGAAAGTATGAGAGGAAGACGATAGATAGATATAGATAGATAGATAGATAGATAGATAGATAGATAGATAGATAGATAGATAGATCTATCTATATGCTCAGGCCCAATCCCCATTTTGGGGGTAGCCGACTCAAGACAGAGCAAGAACAGGGAAAACACAAAAACAACATAAAAAAAAAAAAAAAACAGATAAAAAACACAAACTCACACACATCCAGGTCACCCAGGAGAAGACCCAGAGACCAGGGTTACCAAGGTCGCTCCAGCACTCCCCCGGCCCCTGACCACCCGGAGAGGTTCCGATCTCGGCAGGCAGACATGCAGCGGAGCCAAAGCCACAAGCCCTCCCACCACACTTCCAGGTACACCCTTCATATTAATCGTCCCCCCGGGCCAGGCGCCTGATGGACTATTATCTAGTCGAACTTGCGCCCGACCCCTTACTCCGAATGACCACGTGTTCACTCAACTATTCACAAGCATTCTCCATTCACTCCTGTCCACCACCACTTCCCCTGCCTGATCTATAGTCATTCCTCTATCATCCAAAGCCTTTCTTACACAGTCTCTCCATCTCAATGGGGTCTTCCTGCCCTTCTATCTCCCCTTGTACCTGACTCACATATTCTCTTTGTAAGCCTTTCATCTCCCATTCGTTCAACATGACCATACCAGCTCAGCACCCTTCTGTCCACTCTGGCTGACAAATGTTCCTGCTGCCCCACTCTCCTACGTATCTCTTTGATTTCCTCAATCTGTCTCTACGAGTAACTCCACACATACTCCTCAAGCAGCTCATATCCATCACATCCAGCCCTCTTTTCTCCTTTTTCTTCAGAGCCCATGTCTCAGCCCCATACATCACTGTTGGCACAACAATTCCTTGATACAGTGCAATTTTTACTTTCACTCCGAGATTTCTCGTCTTCCACATACTTCCCATTGCTCCGAAAACCTTTCTTCCTTCACACACTCTCTGTTTTACCTCCACTTCCATACCTCCACTCCTGCTTATCGTTCCTCCTAGATATTTAAAACACTCTACTTGTTCCAATATTTCCCCATCCAGCCTCACATCTAGATTCACCCTATGCTCTCCCCTATTACACACCATTACTTTACTTTTATTGACGTTCACCTTCAGTTTCCTCCTTCCACAAACCACACCAAACTCTTTGACTACCCGCTGCAGTTTCTCATCAGAATCCGCCACCAATGCTGTGTCATCAGCGAACAGCAACTGATTCAACTCCCAATCTCTACCATTCTTTCCTAGATAGATAGATAGATAGATAGATAAATATATAGATAGATTGATAGATAATATTTTTGAATAATATAAGACATTGTATGCACATGGAATGAATTATATAGAATACCGGTAGTTTAATAGATTAATGGCAAATAAGTAAATAGGAAAAATTGCCAAAGGAAGGTTAAAAGAAAGTCATGATAAACTCAAGTGTCATGAACAGAGAGAGAGAGAGCGAGAGCGAGAGCGAGTGTGTGCGAGTACTGACAATATTCATACATAACACACATACATTATATATATATATATATATATATATATATATATATATATATATATATATATATAATATTATATATATATATATATATATATATATATATAATATATATATATAAATAATATATATATATATATACTGTATATATATACTGATATATATATATATATATATATATATATATTACAAAAAATATCACTATCACAATATATATATATATATATATATATATATGCAGTATATATTATATATATAACTTATATCTCACAAATGCACGTGAGTTATTACATATTTTTATACTCTCAGTCGGGCTCAAAGCACCAACAGTCAGTACGAGTGTCGATGCTAAAATCAGCTCAACCACAGTGTGATACAGAATACTTAACCTTTTCCTATTTATATTAAAAAGAAGGAACATCCTACTTGGAGAAATTATTCTATTTCATACGCAAGTCACAGGACACTCATGGACACTCGTACTGACTGTCGGTGGTTTGAGCCCGACTGAGAGTATGAAAACATTTAGTAGCTCACGTTTACTTGTGAGATATACTAAATATGAAGGACTCTCGTGCTTGGTTGGGTGAATGTGAAATTAAATCAATTCAGCCCGAGTTGCGTGGGAATGGTTGTAAGTGCCCCATTAATTACCCCGTCCATTCGTCTAAACATTAGGTTATCAGAGTGCAGTTGGCAGTATGTACAGGCTAAGATTAATAGGCAGTATTGGAGAATGCATAATATATTGTAGGCTTGTGTATAAATCTGTAATATTAACTGTATTGATACCGTAATGCTTAGTGTGCGGAATTTCGGTGTCAGTATCCTAGGTTCCAGTCCTTGGAGTACCACATGTATTTATTATGCTCATTTATTTCATTAGTTAGATTTATTTGTAAACTAGTTGGTGGGTTGGTGAAAGTAAATATGTTTATGTAATGGAATACTTTCTCCAAATAGGATTTCCCTTCTCCTTAATATATATATATATATATATATATATATGTATATATATATATATATATATATATATATATTCAAATACATAGAGATAAACAAATAAAAATAGGAAACAAATAGGAAACCCAAACTACACACACGCGTCCTGAACCAACCCCGAGAGAGGATGACAGGGGGGAAAGAAATTACTGTACATAAAAGACTGCATAAAAAGTAGTGAGACAATAGCGTGACTCAGGATAAAGTCAAGAGCACCGCCAGGAATGTTCAGGGGGTACTACTCGCTTTTTATAGACCCCCTTCTCCCTCATGTTCAGCATATTAGTTTTGAGATTTTAAGACGTTCGTACCGTTAGTTTGGCGTTTTTAAGACCTTTCACCTTATTTTTGCTTTCAATATTAAGACCTTTCGTGCCATTTAGGTGTCGATTTTTTCCTGGCGAGCGATAGCGAGCCTCTAATTTTAGAACAAACCGGCCTTTGGCCGGGAAATTTTTCTACCGAAAAATTTACACATTTATCTTGAAAGGGGGTCTAGGTGGTGTTTTTCTAAACTTGATGGAGGTCTAGCGAGGAAACTAAAAAATAAAGTTAAGAATACATGAATTAATAGACCAAACAAAGAGCCACTGTCCCCTTTACCACCACCACCACCACTTAATCACCACTATTAAAATAATTACATTATCACCACTAACACCACAATCTTGATAATGACCACCATCATCACAATCCACAATTCCCTCCATCTAAGCAGCATTATATGTTTTACATTAGCTAAACTTCCATCACAATCATCATCATTGACATCATCATCATCATCATCATCATCATCATCATCCACAAGTCCCTCCATCCAAGCAGCATTATCCATTTTACCATAGCTAATCTCCCTTCTGAACTCCCACAAAAACCTTCGAAATATCCAATAACTCTGCTTTTTTTTAGTCTTCCACGGTTGCAAAGAGGAAAAAAGAATCTCGAAGAACAAAGGAGACGGAAATCGGCAAGAAAAAACTATATAAATAGTGAGAGAGAGAGAGAGAGAGAGAGAGAGAAAGAGAAAGAGTGCGAGTGAGTGATAGAGAGATATAGTTTTGTTCCCTTCTGCAGGGGTTTGTTTCTCGCCATTTTTGAGAGAGCGGAGGGTACAGATGTAAGAGACGAAGAAGAATCGTGGAAGTATTTTTTTCCCTACCGCGGAGATAGAGAGCTGAGAGTTAGAGATGGGTTACAAGTGTTACACGGCATAGTTTAGGTAATTCCAGAGACCTGGGTCCATCTTCCGAGGAGATACTCGACGTGGAAGGAGATAGACTGGTTAGTGCACTACACTCTTTTACAGAGTGTGCAAAATACGATCTACTCTCTTCTTTGAACGGTTCTACTGAAAAACTATGTACAACTTCGGATGTAAGTTTGTTCCAGGTAGAACAGATCTTATATATGACAAATTGTCCACAAATACTAGTGCATCCACCTTTTCAATTCTAAATGCCAGCAATGGTTGCGTGTTGTATTCATATTGAGTGCAAACCATTTTGCCATAATCCACAATTGTCAAACCCATTAAAAAAAAAATATTTTAAAATCTTCAATGAGCTGACCTCGTAAATCTGCCTTGTCTCCAACGGGAAGAGATCAAGAGCTCCTCAACCGGTCCTCATAGCTCATTCCTTCTCCAATCGATGGAATCGGCTTTGTAGCCCTAGCTTGTACTCTTTCCAGTCGCGATATATCTTTTCCTGAGTGCTGGAGACCAAAATTGAACGCAAGAGCTCGCAGGAGAGGCCGTATCAGAGCGATGTAAAGTTTGAGGACTATTTCACACTCCTTCCTTATTTTCTATACTGACATTGCCTCTTAATCATAATCCCAATAATGTCGGAGGCTTTCTTCGCTACTTCCAATGCACTAACATGCTATGGAAAACTTAAGGTCACTGCTAATCAGAACACATCCAAATCCTTTTTTCCAAGTCAGTCACTACTTCCAGAGGCCATTCCCAATAGTGAATAGCCTGACTTGGGTGTGCTTTTCCGATATGCCATCACCTTGCACTTTTCCAAGTTAGAGGCATCTGCCATGTCTCCGCCCATGTCACCCAGTCTGTTGAGGTTCCATCTCTGGATGCTGTTCAACTCCCTTTGGGGTTCTTGTCCCGATTCATGATCCAAGTTTTATGTCATCTGCAAACATGGAGATCACACTCAACAGATCAATATCTATGTCATTGACATATATGATAAACAGAAGTGGGCCAAGGACAGATCCCTGTGGAACTCCAGAAGTAACGTCATTGATTACCACTCGTTGTTGTCTACCTGTTAGCCAAGTTTCTATCCAATTTATAACCTCTTTTTTTTTTCTTTTTTTTTTGCTGTTTTTTTGTATTGATACCTAGCACACTCACTGTTGACATTAGCCTGCAATGAGGCACTTTTTCAAAAGTTTTATCATGCAATATCTAAGTACACGGATGTCTATGGCTTCTACTTTGCTTCATACTCACTCCGCATTTCATGGAAAATGTCCAGCCAATTGGTAAGACATGATCGGTGTCGCCCTGAATTCATGTTTGGAATCTGTAATTAAATTGTGGATTTCTAGGTAGTCACTATCTTGTCTACTAAGTATCCCTTCTACGAGTTTTACTATGATAGAAGTCAAGCTAATTGGCCGATATTCTGGGGACACTCGTGATTCCACTTTCTTAAAGATTGGGGTCCACATATGGCCAGTTTCCAGTTATTTCAGGGACCTCTCCAGTTTTCCTAGTGATTTTATTGAAGATGTCTGCCAAGAAAGGGTGCAATTTCATCTCGCGCACTTCTCGTACAACTCGTGGAAGAAAGCTATCTTGGCCGGATGACTTGAACCTATTTACCTTATCGTTTTTTTTTTTTTTTTTTGTTTTGTTTTTTTTTTTTCTATTGATTGAGGGAGGCAAAAGGCATAACTGCCTATGCTAGTGGGCTCCCCCATAGTTGAAAGAGGACAGAACTCAGGGACGTTCCGCGCCAAAATGCCTGACACACGGAGTTTAAGCAATTAAGTCTAGTAAGAGGGAAAGACTGATTCTGGGAGGCGCTACAGAAGCTCAGTGTTGAGTAGAAGAAAGGTTGAGAGTAACGTTTCACTCACTTGGGTTTGGAGAGTTGCACAGAGTAGGGGTGGGATTGAAATGCAAGACGGTACCACGTGCCCTACGAAAGGAGGTGTATGCACTGGGATAGCTCTGTGGAACACTGATTATTATATTAGCGATTAGAAAGCTAAGAGATCAACATTGCAGCGAGAAGAGAGATTGCAGAGAGTTGGTGATTGGACGGGCGTTAATGATAGCAAGTCGTTCCTTTCAACTTTGTCTAGGAGAGCGGTGTGAGAGGAACCTCCCACACATGTGAACATATCAGTACAAGGGCGCACTATGCCCCTGTAACAGGCAGAATCTGTGCAGGGGAAAAAGAACCCCCTAAGGTGTGAGCACACACCAGCTTCTGGGGAGGCTGCCCTATCAAGACTGGTATAATGGTCCGTCCAATGAGAGCAGAAGAAATAAGAGACACCAAGAATATGGAGAGAAGATTAAGGTTATTTTTTGTATTTTTTTTAAGAAGAAGGTATAGGCCGCTGGGATATCCGCGGGTAGAGAGATGGAAATTGGTTTCTGAGCATTAAATTTTAACCAGTTTTCTCTGCCCCATTGGAAATAGATTTATAATCAGTATTTAAGAGTTCTATGGACTTCCTTACGTTTGTCGTTGAGGGTTGCTGGCTGGGGGCTTTCTGAAAAACTAATGGAGTTGTAAGGTTGAAGTCGTCTGCGTATGATGATGGAATTAAGGTAGCAGTAAGGAGATTCATTTAATAAAAATTAGAAAGAGAATAGGAGATAGACAGAGCCCTGAGAACACCGGGGGGGGGAGTTTATAGGGTGAGAAGTTAACACTGGCCGTTCCACACCCGCAGCTATGTACGGCCGGAAAGGAAATTGAGAACAAAGGCACAGATGGAGGGGGGGAAAAGTTTAAAAAAAGGTGAAAAAAAAAAAAAAAAAAAACCTAGATGATTTTAGTTTAGAAAATTAGATTTAGTTGCCCTACTCTATCGAAGCGCTTTTCGATATGTCTAGTGCAATAGAAAGTCTCCCGAAGTCCGAAGGAGGATGACCAAGATTTAGTAAGATATGAAAGAAGATCACCCGGTAGAGGCGACCCTTTAAGAAGCCATATTGGCGATCTGAGAGCATTATGAGAAGATAAATTCTTTAAGAATTTGGAATCAAGAATATTTCAAAAACTTTAGAAAGCCAAGAATAATAAGCAATTGGACGTAGTTGGGAGTTTTGAGAGCGGTCACCCTTCTTTGGGACAGGTTGAATGTGACAACTTCCAGCATGAAGGGAAGACGTTATAGGAAACAGAACGAAAATTTGCTAGGCAGAGTCAGCACGGAAGCAACAGTTTGCAGAACAACAGGAGGAACACCGTCCGGAACCGTACCCTTATTAGTGTTCAGGCCAGAGAGGTAGCAGTTCATCTTTAGAAGATCTCAGTATATTAGGCAAAGTAAGAGAGAGGAGGGCCGAGAGGGGAGGAATGTTTTTCCCTATCTCCTCTGTTGTACCTCTAATCTGCTTAGAATTTCACCCTCTTGCACTAGTCCCTGGACATATGGCATGTCAAAGGTATTTTCCCTTGTGAATACTGAAGCAAACATAGTCCGGTTTAGGGATTTAGCTTATAATCAGTAGTCCGAATTTGCTGTTGGCCCTGTTTGGATTCCTTTAGAAAGTGTAGAGGTCCAATGCTACTGTTTTTGAATGGCTTTGCCCTGCTGTTTCAACATAGCTGAAGAACTCTTAGGACTCTCTTTCCCAGAGGGCTGCCCAACCCTTAGTTTTCTTCTTCTGATTTGCTTTGCCTTTATAAGAGATTTCACTCTTCTACACATATTATTGGAAGGAAGCTAAAATCTCTATTGGTCTTGTACTTCTTTTGGTCTTTCCTGTATGCAACCTTTCTCTTTATCTATTTGTTCTGAAGCTGATTTTACCGTTGGTGAACCATTTGGGTGGGTTGAGCCTGATTTTGGTAAGTTTAGTAGGAAGGATGCAGCTTGTTGATTCATAACTGCTGTCTGAATGCGCACCAAATTGCATTAGCATGTCGTACCCGACCCTCAAGTCTGATCTGGGATAAGCTTCCCCGAAGACCTTCCAAAAGTTTGCACAATGGAAATCTAGTTTTGCACTCTGAGGTATTGGTGAGTCCTGGCTGGCGATAGGTGCGAAGAGAGAAACATAACTAGATTTGTTGGCACTACCCACCTCCAAGATGAATTTTCCCCAAAAGATAAGCTGGTCCACACTTTCATCTTCAATGGTGAACACAAAATCTAGTATATTATTCCCTCTAGTTGGCTCGTTCACCCACTGGGTCAAAAAATTATCGTTAGTAAAGTCCACAAGACACCTACCTTCAGCATCAGCAGTTCTTGCTTCCAAGTTTACTAGGCAATTGAAGTCACCTAAGGTCACACTGGTTTTACCCATAATAACAACACTCAGTCTTGTGTACAGAAGTTCATCCTTTTCAATATTTTGATGAGGCCTGTAAACCAGAACAATCCTATAGCTACAGTTACCTAGATTGAAGTATAGTCCAAGCAGTTCATGTTCTGACCTGATCTTGCAGTCAATTGGGTTTAGAAAATCTTTGATGTACAAAAGAATTCCGCCCCCTTCCTGCATGGTTCGGTTTTTGTGGAACATTCAATATCCGGGTATTTCAAATTCCCCAACATAATCTCTGGTATCACTGTGAATCCAGGATTAAGTGACAGCCACTACATCGAAGCATTCTGTAGACAACAATGCCCGAAGTTCAGAGAATGTATTCCTAATTGACCTGGCATTAAATAATACTACCTTAAGGGTGGTGAAGGGCTGGTCTATCAGAGTGAGAACTGAGCGATCTCTGCCATACCCATAGCTTACTCTGACTGTTCCTTTTACTTATATATTTTCTAGATCTCGAGTGACGGTGTCTCTTCCGTGGATTGACCTCCCAATCTACCAAGATTGGAAGCCTAAGCGTCACATTTTTCCCTTGCCCCTCAACTATCTCTTCATAATTGCTGAGGGGCACAGGGCTCTGGTCGGAGCTTTGGTTTCCCGGGCGTTTCCGCACCCTCCTCAGCTCCCCGCCATGGAGTGGCTTCGGTCACCCAGGCTTTATTGTGGTCGGCAGGGAGGGTTCTGTGGGGGCGCTCGGTTATGGCCTTGGCCGTGCTTGGGGCCTTGGGGGTGTTCGGCCAGGCAGCTTGGGGAATAACAACAACAACAACAACAACTACCTTAAGGGGATTCAGGTGTTTCTTAGAACCCCCTAGCTTACCCTGTTTCCCGAAGAGAAAAGGGTCTCTGGGGGTAGTGAATTTTCTTGCACACTTTTTCTCTGTACACTATCAGAGGTGTTGCAATTCCCTATGTTTGGTGAATCCTCACCTGAGGCCAAAGAACCACTATCTAGTGGTTCAGAAATTGGCAACTCAGGTGTAGAGTCTAGAAGGAGTTGCGAGCCATCTCAATTTCCTGGGGAACTCTGCCATTTGTTGAGAGTCTTACTCTCAGTGGGACGAACTCCTTCTTTTGTGGGACCTCTTTTTGAAAGTTTGAGATTAACTGCTGGGGAGGGTTTGCTTTTCCTGCTGGGGGATGCATATTTGTGCTGCCCTCAACTAAGGTGATAAGGAAATCACCAATTTTGGATTTTAACCGATATGCTTAGACACCGTCACGGAATCAGGAGGTTTCGTGCTAGCTACATGAACTCCCCACGCTAGAGTTTAAGTGAGATAGGCTGGATGGGAGAGAGAGAGAGATGAGAGAGAGAGCGGGTGAGGTGGTGGTGTACAGTAGGTAGGAGACAGGTGATTTATGGTTTTTATCAGTGGGCAAGGTGATATCATATGAACCAGTTGATTGTGTGTATGTGTGTGTGTATGTTTGTGTGTGTGTGTGTGTATTTGGCTAGGTGGATATTTGTGTGTGTATGTGTGTGTAAATAAGACCAGTATGAAGAAGCGGAGCAGATTTTTGATGGGACAGGAGTGAAGATTACAAAGGAGGGTCAACGCCATTTGGGAGCAGTAATAGGCACAGAGGAATGCAAGAGAGTATATGTGCGAAAAAAGGTAGCGGAGTGGGTAAACGAAGTGAAAACCCTGGCAGACATTGCGAAATCTGAACCACATACTGCATATACTGCCTTCACATATGGTGTTAAGCATAGATGTACCTTTCTTATGAGAACAGTGCCTGACATTGGACCGATGCTCCAACTGCTGGAAGAAGCAATCAGAGGAGCATTCATACCTGCTTTAACAGAGATGGAAGGCGTCACGCAAGAGCTAAGAGATCTATTAGCTCTTCTGCCAAGGTTCGGAGGTATGGGGATCATAAACCCAGTGGAGGCAGCACCTCTTGAGTACCAAAATTCCCTTAAACTTACTACGTCTCTGACAGAAAAAATACGGGAGCAAAATGAAAATGATGAGGTAGACGAAGATGAGCAACGAAATGCAAGGCATGAAGTTACGAAGAGCAGAGAAGAGACAGAAACATAGCCTAGAACAAATTAAGAACCGAATGTAGTGAAGAACTGAAAATGAGAGTTGAGATGGCACAAGACACGGGGGCTTCAAATTGGCTTACTTCATTACCAATAAAGGAAAAAGGTTTCAGCTTAAATAAACAAGAATTCAATGATGTTGTAGCCTTGAAGTATGGGTGGCCAGTTTCGAACCTGCCGCTCAAATGTGCATGTGGTGAAATAAACAACTCAGACCACTGTATGACCTGTAAGAAAGGAGGATTCATTTGTATCCGGCATGATGAAGTACGAGACATCACTGCACAAATGCTGGACGAGGTGTGCCATGATGTCAGAATCGAACCGGAACTTCTGCCTATGGACGGACAGTGCTTGGCCCACAATACTGCAAATACTTCAAATGAAGCAAGAGTGGACGTAAGTGCTCGAGCTTTTTGGATAAGGGGACAACGGGCTCTTTTCGACATCGGAATCTTCAACCCAAGAGCACAAACATATCGTGAGCGAGGACTCAAGGCGGCATACTTGAAAAACGAAAGTGAGAAGAAACGCGCTTATGAAGAAAGAATTTTGAACAGGGATCAAGGAAGCTTTACTCCTCTGGTTTTCTCATCGTCGGGAGGAATGGGACCTTCTGCAAGTGTCTTCTATGCCAGATTAGCTGAACAAATATCGGAGAAAAAACGCCAGCATAGAAGCCAAGTCATAATTTGGATGAGATGCCGGCTCTCTTCCTCTCTTCACACCTATGTCTCAGGGATACAAGGTCCTCCCCGCTACAGAGGACAAGAGTGAGAGACTTGGACTTTGAAATGGTCGTGGTGGAGGGCCGAATTGGGGAACAACTAGGTTGATTGTAGAGAGGTATTGGTACAATAAGATAAACTATAATGTATCTAGAACAAGATAGATTGTACACCACTTTGTAACTGTCACCTTAAAAAAAAAAAAATTGTGTGTGGCTAGCTAGATCATTGTATGTGTGTGTGTGTGAGTGTCTGTATGTTCCCAAGGAACTACATGTAGTCGATAATGTACACTTGTTTAATATAGAGATTCTGTAAACATGGTAGTGAAACTGATGTGTGTATACATGGTGGAGGTGTAGTACATTGTGGTTGTGTACATGGTGGGTGTGTACATTGTGGTTGTGTACATGGTGGGTGTGTACATGGTAGTTGTATACATGGTGGTTGTGTACATGGTGATTGTGTACATTGTGGTTGTGTACATGGTGGTTGTGTACATGGTGATTGTGTACATGGTGATTGTGTACATGGTGGCTGTGTACATGGTGGTTGTGTACATGGTGGTTGTGTACATGATGGTTGTGTACATGGTGGTTGTGTACATGGTGGTTGTAGTCGATCGTGTACACTTGTTTAATATATAGATTCTGTAAACATGGTAGTGAAACTGATGTGTGTAAACATGGTGAAGGTGTAGGACATTGTAGTTGTGTACATGGTGGTTGTGTACATGGTGGTTGTGTACATGATTGTTGTGTACATGGTAGTTGTATACATGGTGGTTGTGTACATGGTGGTTGTATACATGGTGGTTGTGTACATGGTGGTTGTGTACATGGTGGTTGTGTACATGGTGGTTGTGTACATGGTGGGTGTGTACATGGTAGTTGTGTACATGGTAGTTGTATACATGGTGGTTGTATACATGGTGGTTGTGTACATGGTGGTTGTGTACATGGTGGTTGTATACATGGTGGTTGTGTACATGATGGTTGTGTACATGGTGGTTATGTACATGGTTGTTGTATACATAGTGGTTGTGTACATGGTGGTTGTGTACATGGTGGTTTTGTGTACAATGGTGGTATGTACATGGTTGTTGTATACATGGTGGTTGTGTACATGGTGGTTGTGTACATGGTGGTTATGCACATGGTGGTTATGTACATGGTGGTTGTATACATGGTGGTTGTGTACATGGTGGTTGTATACATGGTGCTTGTGTACATGGTGGTTGTATACATTGTGGTGTGTGTGGTGGGTTTTGCACATGGTGGTTGTGTACATGGTGGTTGTATACATGGTGCTTGTGTACATGGTGGTTGTATACATGGTGGTTGTGTACATGGTGGTTGTATACATGGTGGTTGAGTACATGGTGGTTGTGTACATGGTGGTTGTATACATGGTGGTTGTGTACATGGTGGTTGTGAACATGGTGGTTGTATACATGGTGGTTGTGTACATGATGGTTGTGTACATGGTGGTTTTGTAAATGGTGGTTGTATACATGGTGGTTGTGTACATGATGGTTGTATACATGGTGGATGTGTACATGGTGGTTGTATACATGGTGGTTGTGTACATGGTGGTTGTGAACATGGTGGTTGTATACATGGTGGTTGTGTACATGCTGGTTGTGTACATGATGGTATGTACATGGTGGTTGTATACATGGTGGTTGTGTACATGGTGGTTGTGTACATGGTAATTGTATACATGGTGGTTGTGTACATGGTAGTTGTATACATGGTGGTTGTATACATGGTGGTTGTATACATGGTGGGATGTGTACATGGTGGTTGTATACATGGTGGTTGTATACATGGTGGTTGTGTACATGGTGGTTGTGAACATGGTGGTTGCATACATGGTGGTTGTGTACATGGTGGTTGTGAACATGGTGGTTGTATACATGGTGGTTGTGTACATGGTGGTGTGTACATGGTGGTTGTTTACATGTTAGTTGTATACATGGTGGTTGTGTATATGGTGGTTGTATACAGGTGGTGTGTACATGGTGGTTGTATACATGGTGGTTTGTGTACATGGTGGTTGTATACATGGTGCTTGTGTACATGTTGGTTGTATACATGGTGGTTTGTATACATGGTGGTTGTGTACATGGTGGTTGCATACATGGTGGTTGTGTACATGGTGGTTGTATACATGGTGGTTGTGTACAATGGTGGTTTGTATACATGGTGGTTGTGTACATGGTGGTTGTGACACATGGTGGTTGTATACATGGTGGTTGTGACCTGGTTGTGTACATGTGGGTTGTGAACATGGTTGTAATACATGGTGGTTGTGTACATGTGGTTTGTATACATGGTGGTTTGTGTACTTGGTGGTTGTATACATGGTGGTTGTGTAATGGTGTATACATGGTGGTTGTATACATGGTTGGTTGTATACATGGTGGTTGTTACATGGTGGTTGTGAACATGTTGGTTGTTTACATGGTGGTGATGTGTGTACATGGTGGTTGTATACATGGTGGTTGTATACATGGTGGTTGTGAACATTGTGGTTGTATACATGGTGGTTGTGTACATGGTGGTTGTATACATGGTGGTTGAGTACATGGTGGTTGTGTACATGTGGTTGTGAACATTGTGGTTGTATAACATGGTGGTTGTGTACATGGTGGTTGTGTACATGGTAGTTGTATACATGGTGGCTGTATACATGGTAGTTGTATACATGGTGGTTGTATACATGGTGGTTGTGTACATGATGGTTGTATACATGGTGGTTGTGTACATGGTGGTTGTGTACATGGTAGTTGTATACATGGTGGTTGTGTACATGATGGTTGTATACATGGTGGTTGTGTACATGGTGGTTGTATACATGGTGGTTGTGTACATGGTGGTTGTGAACATGGTGGTTGTATACATGGTGGTTGTGTACATGCAGGTTGTGTACATGGTGATTATGTACATGGTGGTTGTATACATGGTGGTTGTGTACATGGTGGTTGTGTACATGGTGGTTGTGTACATGGTGGTTGTATACATGGTGGTTGTGTACATGGTGGTTGTATACATGGTGGTTGTATACATGGTGGTTGTATACATGGTGGTTGTATACATGGTCGTTGTGTACATGGTGGTTGTATACATGGTGGTTGTATACATGGTGGATGTATACATGGTGGTTGTGTACATGGTGGTTGTATACATGGTGGTTGTGTACATGGTGGTTGTATACATGGTGGTTGTGTACATGGTGGTTGTATACATGGTGGTTGTGTACATGGTGGTTGTATACATGGTGGTTGTATACATGGTGGTTGTGTACATGGTGGTTGTGAACATGGTGGTTGTATACATGGTGGTTGTGAACATGGTGGTTGTATACATGGTGGTTGTGAACATGGTGGTTGTATACATGGTGGTTGTGTACATGTTGGTTGTATACATGGTGGTGTGTACATGGTGGTTGTATACATGGTGGTTGTGTACATGGTGGTTGTACATGGTGTTGTATACATGGTGGTTGTATACATGGTGGTTGTGTACATGGTGGTTGTGAACATGGTCGTTGTATACATGGTGGTTGTGAACATGGTGGTTGTGTACATGGTGGTTGTGTATATGGTGGTTGTATACATGGTGGTTGTGCACATGGTGGTTGTATACATGGTGGTTGTGTACATGGTGGTTGTGTACATGGTGGTTGTATACATGGTGGTTGTATACATGGTGGTTGTGTACATGGTGGTTGTGTACATGGTGGTTGTGAACATTGTGGTTGTATACATGGTGGTTGTGTACATGGTGGTGTGTACATGGTAGTTGTATACATGGTGGTTGTATACATGGTAGTTGTATTCATGGTGGTTGTATACATGGTGGTTGTGTACATGGTGGTTGTATACATGGTGGTTGTGTACATGGTAATTGTATACATGGTGGTTGTGTACATGGTAGTTGTATACATGGTGGTTGTATACATGGTGGTTGTATACATGGTGGATGTGTACATGGTGGTTGTATACATGGTGGTTGTATACATGGTGGTTGTGTACATTGTGGTTGTGAACATGGTGGTTGCATACATGGTGGTTGTGTACATGGTGGTTGTGAACATGGTGGTTGTATACATGGTGGTTGTGTACATGGTGGTTGTGTACATGGTGGTTGTGTACATGGTAGTTGTATACATGGTGGTTGTGTATATGGTGGTTGTATACATGGTGGTTGTGTACATGGTGGTTGCATACATGGTGGTTGTGTACATGGTGGTTGTATACATGGTGGTTGTGTACATGGTGGTTGTGTACATGGTGGTTGTATACATGGTGGTTGTGTACATGGTGGTTGTGAACATGGTGGTTGTATACATGGTGGTTGTGTACATGGTGGTTGTGAACATGGTGATTGTATACATGGTGGTTGTGTACATGGTGGTTGTATAGATGGTGATTGTATACATGGTAGTTGTGTACATGGTGGTTGTATACATGGTGGTTGTGTACATGGTGGGTGTATACATGGTGCTTGTATACATGGTGGTTGTGACCATGGTGGTTGTATACATGGTGGTTGTGTACATGGTGGTTGTATACATGGTGGTTGTATACATGGTGGTTGTATACATGGTGGTTGTGTACATGGTGGTTGTGAACATGGTGGTTGTATACATGGTGGTTGTGTACATGGTGGTTGTGAACATGGTGGTTGTATACATGGTGGTTGTATACATGGTGGTTGTGAACATGGTGGTTGTATACATGATGGTTGTGTACATGGTGGTTGTGTACATGGTGGTTGTATACATGGTGATTTGTGAACATGGTGGCTATGTACATTCATAGGTATGTACTTGATGGTTGTATACATGGTGGTTGTATTCATGGTGGTTGTGAACATGGTGGTTGTATACATGGTGGTTGTGAACATGGTGGTTGTATACATGGTGGTTGTGTACATGGTGGTTGTAATACATGGTGGTTGTGTGGTTGTACATGGTGGTTGTGTACAGGTGGTTGTGAACATGGTGTTTGTACCATGATGGTTGTGTACATGGTGGTTGTATACATGGTGGTAGACATGGTGATTTTGAACATGGTGCTATGTACATTCATATGTATATGCTTGGTTGTATACATGGTGTTTGTGTACAGGTGGAAGTTGTACTGTGGTTCTGTAAATTTATTTGAACATGGTAAATGTATACAGGTGACTGTAGCATGGTGGTCGAGTACAAGTTATTTCTGCACATGGTGGTTGTCTACATGGTGAAGATGTACATGATGTCAGTGTACATGTGGTTGTACACATTGGTGTTTGTTCACATAGTAGTTATACACGATGAAAAATACGTAAGCGTTTTGCCGAAGTTGGAGGAGTTCATGAAAATTGTATACATGATGGTGGTGTGTACAGGTACGTCACGCCACGACCATGCACGCACATGGAGACAGGTCAGGCGAGGAGAGGGCGTGTCTACCTACATATCACCCACGCACACGCATGTACACATAGGAACACGTACAGAGGAACACACACATACCACGCACATTCATTAGTAATCAAACACGAAAGTCCCAATCAGACACTCAAACAGTCTTTCTCTCTCTAGCACACATATATACACACACACAAACACACACACACACAGACACACACAAAGCAAAGTTAGATATGTATAAAGCAGAGATAGATAATTGTAACTCAGGAAGCGGGACAATACGAGCCTAAAAAACTCAACTCCTGTATACTATAATTTGGTAAATACACACACACACACACACACACCCGGCCTTCGGCCGAGACATTTTTCTACAGAAAAATGTACAAATTTATCTTGAAAGGGGTGTTTAAGGGGTGTTTTTCTAAGCTCGATGGAGGTCTAGTGAGGAAACTCAGAAATTAATAAATACATAAATATATAGACCAACAACCAAGTAAAAGCTTTCGTGTGAATAAGCCCTGAAGTGTAACCAAAAGAATACTCGGGATAAGAGGAAAGGCAGACTATATAGTAAAATGTAGGAGAGTTTGAAGAAGATATATTAACTTGCTTATAGTCTGCTCGCTAGTTATACCGTCAAGCTTATAAAAGAAAACTAAAAGATTACTAGAAGAACGAGAGAGTTACACAGAGTTACACAAATGCTCAGATCACACAGACCTTGCAGTACCAACTAGGTGGTCCGGACTTAATAGTACTAGACAGGGACAGTGTATAGTGGAAGAATAGGACAGTAAAGTAGAAGGCTCTCTCTCCACCCTCCGCTCCCTCCGGCTAACGGGTCGTACCTTAAAATATGATGACCTTATGGGTCAGGAAATGCCCACAAGGAAAGTATAAGTATAAGAGAGTAATTCAATAATGTACCAGAGCCACACTTTACCACGCTAACAATATGGAATATATTAAAGAAGATTCAAAGATACGACCACTCCATATATGAATTTCCCCCTCTATATAATATAATGTGTTATTACCCAAGACGACTATCAAAGTTTTGACAGCCACATGCACTCATTTGAAAATATATATATATATATAAACCACAAGATATTACAAATATCTTTCCCCGATCCAAAATATATTTCAACACTAATATTACACATGTAAATGAATATGCAAAGATGAAGCCAATCCAATATTTAGTGCTCTAGTGAACACGCTTATATTTGCAAGTAAGTTTAAAATATACCACCATTCCCTTGCGTACACCAACCAGCACGTTCGCATACATTATAGAAACTTCAGAGCTTATCCACACAAAGCCTGATAATTCCTCCTCTCTTCCCCACACATATGTACACAGTCGGATGCCATAGTCTCTGGCATTAGTAGACCCCCCCCCCAATTTATCTTTATGCAATTATAACTATCTGTGTGAATATTTGGATAGAACTTGCTTTTCAATTAATAGTATAAATAATGTTGTAGTTGATGTATATATAATGTTATTCATAAATTCGTTTCCAGAGATATACTTCCATAATTACAATTAAGTGAAGTCCACGAATAATCATGAGTGGGCTAGCGACTATGGTATCCGAGTGTACAATAATAATTCAAAAAACATACCAGGAAAGATTCTGTAACAAGCCCAATATGCAGAACACGCCATTGAACTTACATGTAAAGATACAAATAACACCACAAACCCTTATAATACTGAAATATGAAACAACAACAGAACACTTAACCCTTTGAGTACCAGCGACGTGTGCTCTGTTTTATTCTGGCTATAGTTAGACGATATTATGCAGCTTATGAAGGATATTTCTCCTACTCGACGAGACAGAGCAACGGGCGAGGGAACGCGAAAGTAGTCCCGGACCATGAGAATAGGAACTTAAAATGTTTCTGTTCGGGTTCTGTCTCGTGTCGGCCACCCCCAGCAATGGGGTACGTGCCTGAGTATATTCATACATACATACATACATACATACATACATACATGAAGGATCTGTGGTCGAGATAGTTTGAAGCCATATTATTGTTAAAGATCCTTCCTAAACATAATAAAATATTCTAATAGTTACCACATTATGATGAAAAGACGTCCATGGTACCCTTACCCCCTCAAACATTATGTCTGGTGATGTTAAGCAGGAGTCAGAGGGAGCTTCGGACCATTTGTAATTTGTCCACAACTAAAAGAGAGAGAAGAGAGAGAGAGGAGAGAGAGAGAGAGAGATGAGAGAGAGATGAGAGAGAGATATGAGAGAGAGAGATGAGAGTAAAGTAGAAGAGAAGAGAGAGAGAGAGAGAGAGAGAGAGAGAGAGAGAGAGAGAGAGAGAGAGAGAGAGAGAGAGAGAGAGAGTTCCAGCCCATTTATATTATTGTCGACAACTTTATACGGGGCCCTTGGGAAGTTTTTTTTTCTGTCGTTTTTTTGGATGACGTTCGAGGTGGTTTGTTTCTCTACAACCCGCCCTTATAAGAATACATAGACGTTGGTGTGTGTGTGCATGTGTGTGTGTGTGTGTGTGTGTGTGTGTGTGTGTGTGGTATACATGTGTGGGAGGGCTGTTCTATGTATGTTTCCATGCGTCTTAGTATATATGTGTTTATTACGTGCTTTCCTGGCCCAGAATGTTTAGTATACTACTACTACTACTACTTTTACTACTTTTTTTTTTTTTTTTTTTTTTTTTTTACCACTCAGTCTGTGCATCCCCTCTTTGGACCCTAGACCAGGTCAGAATAGTCATCAAAGCGCCTGACTTCGTTGTCATTCAGCTACTTCCTATTCCGGGGTAAGCACTCAGACTCATCATCGTGGATTACTACTACTACATTGATTTTTATTTAATATTTGTCATACATTTCATGTTACTACTACTACCATCACCACCTCCACCATCACCACCACCACTACCATATATTTAATATTGTACACATACTAAATTTCACAAGCATCAGATACTACTATTCTACACTATGCAACTTCAATCCAGTCTCCTTCCTATGCGACCCTCTGCCACTGCTGCCTCGTAGTCTACTTCTGCCACCGTCACTGGTTGTGGTGCAGACCTTCTTGTTCCCCGCAGGCATAGTAGTGCTGATCTGAGCAATGAGAAAGATAGACGGCATCTCATCCAGGCTACGACGTGGCTCCTAGGCTGTTGCTTCTTCTCTGCGATGATCTCTGCTAGCCATGAATAGAAGCACTGGGCCCTGGGTCCCATCCCTCCTGATGTGGTGAAGACTAGTGGGGTAAAGCTGCCATGTTCGACGTGTAAGATCCTTTCTCCATATGTCCTGACCTTCTCTCGTTCGTTCCTCTTGTGTTCAGCCTCCAGAGACAGCTCGCTGTAGCTGTGGGCCATTGGGTCAAATACTCTTATGTCAAAGAACGCTCGCTGTGCATTTGTCCAAAAGCCTCTTGCACTAACGTCCAATCTTGCTTCAGTGGATGTGTTGGCCGTCCTGTGCTGCATGATCTCTCCATCCAAGGGAATGAGTGATGGTTCGCTCACCACATCTCTACACACCTCCCTGAGCATGTTCGCTGTTACATCTCTTACTTCATCGTGCCTGATGCTGATGAATCCTCCTTTCTTACATATCATGGTGTGGTCTGTATCGTTGATGGTTCCACAAACGCATCAATCGGGCAGTCCTTCAATCGGCCAATCATACCTCAGTGCAATAGCATCATTAAATTCTTGTTTGTTGAGATTGAAGCTTTTTGCCTTGATTGGTAGTGTTGTCAGCCAATTTGAAGCGCCCGTTTCTTGTGCTATTTGTAGTTTTCTTGTTTGTCTCGGGTGAAGTTGTCCCATCAATTGTGCCAGGTCATTTTTCTGTGAGTTTTGCCTCTCTGACGTGATGGTCTTTCTGATGTTGTAGATGTCTGCCTGGTCTACTTCACCGTCAGAATCTTGTGCTATGATACGGTCAGTGAGAGATCCTGTTATCTTTACTGAGTTCTGGTATTCCGTTACCGCCCTAATAATAATAATAATAATAATAATAATAATAATAATAAAGTAGGTGTGCAGTTTTTGCATTACCAAAAAAACAAAAACAAAACTTCATACACAACTCTGCGACCTAGAATTCTGCAAGTAGTATTGAACCTCTTAGGTAAAATCGGTATATATACAGTATATACAGTATATATATATATATATATATATATATATATATACACTTTATTGAATATTTTTGAATATAAATACACTTTATTGAATATTTTTGTTATGATGGAGGTTAACTTATGACCTTGGCCTGTGACTTTGACCTTTTTGTAGGATTATATTTGTGTTTACTTTGGTCTATCTATCTATCTATATGCTCAGGCCCAATCCCCATTTTGGGGGTAGCCGACTCAAGACAGAACAATGAACAGGGAAAACGCAAAAACAACATAAAACAACAAATAAACACAGATAAAAAGCACAAACTCACACACATCCAGGTCACCCAGGAGAAGACCCAGAGACCAGGGTCACCAAGGTCGCTCCAGCACTCCCCCGGCCCCCGACCACCCGGAGAGGTTCCGATCTCGGCAGGCAGACATGCAGCGGAGCCAAAGCCACAAGCCCTCCCACCACACTTCCAGGCGCACCCTTCACATTAATCGTCTCCCCGGGCCAGGCGCCTGATGGACTATTATCTAGTCCAACTTACGCCCGACCCCTTACTCCAAATGACCACGTGTTCACTCAACTATTCACAAGCATTCTCCATTCACTCCTGTCCACCACCACTTCCCCTGCCTGATCTATAGTCATTCCTCTATCATCCAAAGCCTTTCTTACACAGTCTCTCCATCTCAATGGGGGTCTTCCTGCCCTTCTATCTCCCCTTGTACCTGACTCACATATTCTCTTTGTAAGCCTTTCATCTCCCATTTCTTCAACATGACCATACCAGCTCAGCACCCTTCTGTCCACTCTGGCTGACAAATGTTCCTGCTGCCCCACTCTCCTACGTATCTCTTCATTCCTCAATCTGTCTCTACGAGTAACTCCACACATACTCCTCAAACAGCTCATCTCCATCACATCCAGCCCTCTTTTCTCCTTTTTCTTCAGAGCCCATGTCTCAGCCCCATACATCACTGTTGGCACAACAATTCCTTGATACAGTGCACTTTTTACTTTCACTCCGAGATTTCTCGTCCTCCACATACTTCCCATTGCTCCGAAAACCTTCCTTCCTTCACACACTCTCTGTTTTACCTCCACTTCCAAACCTCCACTCCTGCTTATCGTTCCTCCTAGATATTTAAAACACTCTACTTGTTCCAATATCTCCCCATCCAGCCTCACATCTAGATTCACCCTATGCTCTCCCCTATTACACACCATTAATTTACTTTTATTGACGTTCACCTTCAGTTTCCTCCTTCCACTAACCACACCAAACTCTTTGACTACCCGCTGCAGTTTCTCATCAGAATCCGCCACCAATGCTGTGTCATCAGCGAACAGCAACTGATTAAACTCCCAATCTCTACCATCCTTTCCTACTAAACCCAATCCTCTTCCCATAGTTCTCCTTTTCACCTCCCTCACCACACCATCCATAAACATATTAAACAGCCATGGTGACATTACACAACCCTGTCGCAAACCTACCTTTACCTCAAACCATGCACTCAACTCACCATTTCCTACTCTCACACATGCTCTGCTCCCTTCATAAAAACTCTTAACTGCTTCTAACAAATTTCCTCCTATTTCATAAATCCTTAACACCTTCCACATTGCTTCACGGTCCACACGATCATACGCTTTTTCCAAGTCCATAAAAGCCCAAAATATCTCCTTATGCTTCTCTAACTACTTCTCGCATAACTGTCTTACTGCAAACATCTGATCCACGCACCCTCTTCCCCTCCTAAAACCGCACTGTTCTTCTCCTATTGCAACTTCCGTACACTTTATTATCCTCTCTATCAACACCCTGCCATACAGCTTTCCAACCACTGACAATAAACTAATACCTCTATAACTTGAACACTCCTGCCGATCTCCCTTCCCCTTGTACAACGGCACAATACATGCACTCTTCCAGTCTATTGGTACCATTGACACAGCAAAGCACACATTGAAAAGTCTCACCAACCAATCTATTATCACATCTCCACCCTTCTTTATACACTCCACAGCAATACCATCCAAACCTTCTGCTTTTCCCGCTCTCATTTGTTTCACTGCTTCTTTCACCTCATTTTCCTCAATCCTTTCATTCATTCCCTGCCACCTGGGTGGCCTGGGTAACCTATCTCCATCCACCTCTGCTTCAGTCACTGCTTCTCTTCTATCTCTTGTATTTAACAAAGATTCAAAATACTCGGCATATCTTTTCCTCACTTCAACTGGTTCCACTAGTAATTCTCCATTTTCATCTTTCACTGACTCTTCCCTCTTTTGTCCTCCTTTCCTTACTTTATTTACCTCCTTCCAGAACATCTTCTTTCGTTCTTCAAAATTCTCACTCAGCCTTTGACCCCACCTTTCGTTTGCATCTTTTTTCGCTTCTCTAATTTTCCGTTTTGCCTCTCTCCTTTTCTCCTTGTACCTCTCCCATACCTCAACACTACCAGCCTGTAAAATCCTCTCAAAACACTGTCTCTTCTCCTCAACTGCCTTTCTCACCGTATCATTCCACCACTCGCTTCCCTTTCTGATACCTCTGCCTCCTACTTTCCTTTTGCCGCAGACTACCTCTGCACTTGCTTTCACTCCTTCCTTAAACTGTTGCCATTCAACCTCTACTTCTCTCTCTTCCATCTCTCTCACTTCCATCCACTTTTCATTTAGTCAAGTAAGTGTGTCAAATTTAATTAAAAATCATCAGTTAGTTTCAGAGGTATTAAATGAATAGTTGACCTTGACCTTTGACCTTCATCTTGACCATCATGTCTGAAAATTAAAAAAAATAGTTTTCACTTAAAGCACAACTGTCTCAACTAGCCTAATGTTGTGAAGTTTACATGAGTAGTAAAGAAATTAGCATATTGACCTTATATTTGACGTTGACCTGTGACCTTGACCTATCAAATGGAATTATGTTTATTCTTGTATGACCTTGGTCTAGGCATTCCGAATATGCATGATATGCCTAATGAGAATCTTACATTAAATAGGAAATACTAGTACAAATCATATTTCAACCTTTAACCATGATCTTTGATCTTGACTTTCGACCTTAGAATTTCTTATCAAGGATTTAGTTAGCTTGACCCGTTCAGTACCGTAGGATACAGTAATAAAAGTCCCCCCCAGTCTCAAGCAATGTGGCCAAAATGGCAGGAGAGACCATCTTTTCACCTCAAGAGATGAGGTAAGACTGGCTCTCTCACCCTTCAGTGGGTCTTAATATTATAAGCTGAGAGAAAAACGAAACAAAAAAGGTACAGGGTTGTACAGGCAGTTACAAGGAAAGTACATTACTGACAGCTATAGCCATCGCTGGGTCTGTGAAGTTAATTATCTACTGACGACTATAATCCTCACTGGGACTATGTTGGTTAACGGCAATGTTCGTATTAGCTAGCGTTATGAATATGGTTTAACTTGTATAACAACTTGTTGATTACAAATAGTGATCATATACTGTGACCTTGACCTTTGACTTTTGACTAAAAATAAAATACATATATTTGGATGGTCGTCGCATTGACCAACTGAATTTGCCTGTAAAATTTGATGACAATTCATTAAACAGTCAAGGAGGAGCTTAGGGAAAATGACAAATACTCTTATTTTGACCTTGACCTCTGACCTTAACTATTACAAAATGTATGTGAAATATGATATATACAGTATACCAGGTATGTGATTTAAGTAATAAGCCAAACATATTCAGTTTTAAAAAATGTTAGTAATATTTTTTTAATAAATAATAAAAGTTGACCTTTGACCTTGACCTGTGTCCTTCACCTTTATGTAAGAGTAAATTTTTGTTTGCATTGACATTGCCCATGAAAATCAAATACGCATTCCTAATTTCATTAAAACCCATCAGTTAGTTTCATATATATTAATAGAATAGTTGCCCTTGCCCTTGGACCTTTATCTTGACCTTTATATGTCTCAACATTTATTATTTTCCTTTTCACTTAACCCTCCGGGCCCGGGCTGGTCCGCCAAAGGACGGTCGCCCGTACCCGGGCGAAATGGCCGAAAAACGTCTAGGCCTAGGCTACCGTATTTTTTTAAATTTTAACTGCTAGAAATTTCCCACGCATCTATAAACGTAGTGCGGTTTCCAATCTGTAGACTGGCGTTGAGTAGAGCTCTCTAAGTCAACTGGTTCAGTTGTGATGACGATTTCAGTGGAGCGAATTTTTCCGCGATGTTGACAATATCGGAGCTTTTCACACACTAATTTCGTCTGACGTCACAACAATAACATTGATCCGACGTCTCCTTATTGTTTTCGGAGGTGCGGTGACGCAACGATCGGCTTTCTTTACATGCGTCGGACGCACGGCATTCAGACCAAGCTGCATAGGCTTTCAAGCTTACTGCCTAGTAACAGGACACCCGGGCTCCTGCCCTTATTTTGTGGTGTCCTTTCACACGGACACCCGGGCAGGAAGGGTTAAAGTGCAACTATATCACCAAATGTTGTGAAGTTTGCATGAAAAGTAAAACAAAATAGCATATTGACCTTTTATTTGAACTTAACCTGTGACCTTGATGTTTTATATGGAATCAAATAGTTTGTTGTATGACCTTGGCTTAGGTATTCCGAATATACATGGTAAGCCTAGTGAGAATCTAAGAGTTAGTATAAAAAATACTAGTAAAAAACCTATGTTGACCTTTGACCTTGAACTTTGACCTTACCCTTTAGTATATTTATGTAAAATTTGAGCAATACGATATCAAGGGTTACCAGTACCTTGTATAGTGAGAATGAAGACATTTGAATAAAAACTAAAAATATATAGTATAAGTTGACCTTTGACCTTGACCTGTGACCTTGACCTTTATGTAAGAGTATTTTTTTTGTTCATTGATATTGCCCAGGAAAATCAAATAAGCATGACTAATTTCATTAAAACCCATCAGTTAGTTTTATATATATTTATAGAATAGTTGACCTTGACCTTTGACCTTCACCTTGACCTTTATGATGTTTCTCAAAATGTGTTATTTTTCTTTTCATTTAAGGTGCAACTATCTCGCCTAATTTTGTGAAGTTTGCATGAAAAGTAAAACAATTAGCATATTGACCTTATATTTGACCTTGACTTGTGAACTTGACCTTTCATATGGAATTGAATAGTTTCTTGTATGACCTTGGCCTAGGTATTCCGAATATTCATGGCAAGCTTAGTGAGAATCTAACTGTTATTATAAGAAATAGTAGTACAAAAGTTATTTGGACCTTTGACCTTACCCTTTAGAATATTTATTTCAAATTTGGTCAATAAGATATCGAGGGTACCAGTAACTTGTATAGTAAAAATTGAGAAATTTGAATAAAAACTAAAACACATGATATATTGACCTTATTTTTAACCTTGACCTTTGACCTTAACCTTTTAGTTAAATTGAATATTTCTTTTTGAATGACCTTTGCATTGACCAAATGTACCTGTGAAATTTGGTGAAAATCCATCGAACGGTCTAGGAGGAGTTACCGGACGGACGACGACGACGACGACGACGACGGACAACGACGACGGATGACGACGACAGACAAGCTGAATTATGGTGCACAGTATACAGGCGGGATCCGTGTGTGCGATACCACTCTGCTTCGCAGAGTTGATAAATTACAGGACTTATCGTATTCGTCAGGCAATAATAAGACTATTTTAGTCTATGACGTTCGGGATGAGTATATATATAAATACGGAGATATTACGCATCAAAATTTATCGATAGATACACCGAAGACCGCTGCCTAAGAGGTAAAAACTAATATTTCAAAGCTAGCGCTGGGCAGAGAGACTTAACGTTATTACACGTGGGTAACGAGGTTAGAAAAGTGTTTTAGAACCGCTCTAGGGATTTGAGTCCTCAACCCTTGAATGATGTACTGTATTTTGTGTATCATCATCATTTTTATTATTATTATTTTTATTATTATTATTATTAGTATTAGTATTAGTATTATTATTTGTATTATTATTATTATATTATTATTATTATTATTATAGGGAGAGGTAGACCGAATGAGAGGTGGAAGGATGGAGTGAGGAAATACATGAACGAAGGCGGTGCTGGTTGGGGGAGGGGCTTCGACTGACTGGGGACAGAGGTGCATGGGGGCGGTTCGTTCGTGGCCACCCCTTCGGGGATCGCGGCGTCAGGCAATAAATAGATAGATAGGTTATTATTAATATTATTTATCGCATTACTATTAATCCAGTTAGTAAGGAAAGTGAAGCTCTTTCGTTTGCCTGTGTCACTATTAACTACATAAATCCCGTGTTAGTGCTGAACCGTTAAGCAATAGGTGTAATACTCAATGCTTGGAGACTGTTTCCGAATGTCTTGATTAACGTCTTCAAGATCACGACGCATTTATTTTATATTTCTATGTCTGTTACCAGACGATTATTTTCAGAATGGGAGGGGGATAACAGAGTCAGAGTGTTAATTGAGTCTCTCTTCGCCCATTTATCTCCCATAGATCTTTTATAAACTATATATATATCCTGACGCCGCAATCCCCGAAGGGGTGGCCACGAACGAACCGCCCCCATGCACCTCTGTCCCCAGTCAGTCGATGCCCCTCCTCCCAACCAGCACCGCCTTCATTCATATACTTCCTCACTCCATCCTTCCACCTCTCCTTCGGTGCACCTCTCCCTCTCTATCCTTCCACCTCACTCTCGTACACCCTCTTAGTCAATCTCTCGCTTTCCATACGTTCCATATGGCCGAACCACCTCAAGTTGTTCCTTTTCACAGTTTCCAGCACATCTACCTCCACACCACACCTCCTCCTTACTTCCTCATTCGTCTGTCTATCCCTCCATGTAACTCCGCACGCACTTCTCAAGTAACTAATTTCCACCGCTCTCACTCTTGGTCTAAGTCTCTTCCCGAACGTCCATGCTTCGCTTCCGTAAGTTAGTGTCGGGATTACCACACTTTCATGCAAGGACTTCTTCACTTCCATACTGACCACCCTATTTCTTGTTACTGCTTTCAACGTTCCTACAACCCTCTTCCCCTGTTGCACCCTCTCCCGCACCTCCTCATTCACAGTCCCATCTTTACTCATCACACTGCCCAGCTACTTAAAAGAGCCGACGATCTTCATAGCCTGACCGTTCAACTTCACCTCACACTCTGTAACTTCACCCCTTTCGAATACCATAACCTTGCTCTTCCCCGCATTTACCTTCAAATTCCGTTTTTTGCACACTGTTCCAAACTCATTTACCAAACCCTGCAGCACCCATTCATTATCACTCATCAGAACTGTATCATCCGCAAACAGCAGTATAGGCAGCTTCCACTCATTTCCCTCCCTTTTCAGCGATACACCAACATCCACTGCTCTTGATAGTATTTCTTTCATGACTCCATCCATATATACAGTAAACAACCACGGGGACATCACACACCCCTGTTTCAGACCAACATTCAGGTCAAAGAACTCGCTCTTCTCACTCTCCACACATACTGCCGCCTATATACAGTCGTCAATTAACAGTCACAATAAATTACCAAAACGCTTCATGAACATGCCATACAATATCTGGTCAACGAGGTTATTTAAGGCTTAATTTTATTCATTACAATTATACAAGATCAACAAGTAGAAATGGTATTGATTATTATTGACTTAAAATTAATTCATTCATTAATCACATGCATCGGACAAAGTATGTTGGTTTTCGAATCTAAAGTTAATATCACTATTGCAGTAACTCGTTTAAAAAGGCTTTCAGTGGGTGAAATTATGATTATGTTGCTCTCTGACAAACTATGTGTGGCTATAGCAGTCGAAAAACTATATACTTTCATCCTTGACCAACTGTACAATGCATTCAAGGTTCGAATACTCAAATCCCTAGAGTGATTCCGAAACACTTTTCTAACCTCGTTACCCACGTGTAAGTTAAGCGTCTCTGCCCTGCACTAGCCTTGAAATATTAATGTTTACCTCTCAGACTGCGGTCTTCAGTATATCTATCGATAACTTTCGATGTATATTATTTATGTATTTATATATACTCAACCCGATCGTCATAGAATATAATAGTCTTACTATTGCCTGACGCATACCCGCAGGCTGCAGGTCTGGAGGTCTCTGTTGTGAGTAGATTTATGTGTCGTCGATGATTAAGCAATTTTGTTTCAAAATGCTTCAGTGTGTCGTGATTTGAGAGTGCAGGCAGGCTAACTGTGGCAAGAACTTCCTCATAACCCGATTATTTGGCACCAAGGATGATCCTGCAAGCCTGTCTTTGCAAACTATCCAATCGTCGTTAGGGTTAGAGAGGAGTACACTCACGGCGGTAAGTCGTAGACCAGGGGTGTGCCAAAGTCCTAGCCACACAATGGCAGCAGGTTCAAACAATATCTATCTTTGCTGGTTGAGCGGGCACGACGCCAGTGGGAATGGGACAGGGAAGGGTTTCATCGATTGACGTAGAAATGGGGCGAAAGGTCTTACAATCGACTAACTAATGGGGCAAACACCTTAACATCTGAAAACTAATGGGGCTAAACAGGAGGGAGAAAGTGGTCCAGAAAACCGACCCATTAAAAAGTTAGAAGATATCTCAAGTAATTATTATATCTACCATACATATGTCCTAACTATAATAATGTCGTCTACATGTAGCTGAAATAAAATTACAAAGCCGTCGTCGGTACAGAAGGGGGTTATATTCCTCTTATTTGATCACGTATCCCTTCCCTCTGACTCCCATACCCCAATTATCTACCGCTTCACTCCTTCCCCCACCCCCTCCAACCTCTATCCTCCGTCTCCTACCCCTCCTCTCCTCTCCCACCTCTAACCTGCCTTCCCCCACCCCCAGCCACCCCTATTCCACTAACACACACCCTCCCTCCTACCTCCCTCCTCTCCTCTCCCACCTTTATCCTCCCTTCTCCCCACTCTCCTCTTCTCCCCCACCTCTATCCTCCCTTCTCCCACACCCCTCCTTCCTCCCTGTAACCCCCCCCCCCCCTTCCTCCCCCCCCTAACACCTCCCTCCACCCCTTCTCTCTTTCCTTGATAATAAGTATGGTCGAAACTTCCTGACTCGTGATCAAAGATTCATTATTTAGAAACAGGTACAGTATATTATGCTAAAGAAGTAACATTATATTACATTTACATTCGAAAATGGAATATAATAGACTACACGATACTTCCATAGCAATTGCTTGAAGTAATCTTACTATTATAGTCAACTAAAAACATTATTCATAGCTTCGGATATCCAAGAGTTGTCAAGTTGCCTCGAATCCTCCGAGTTAGAAATCCTAAGTATGGGGGACCGGCCATGTTTCCTATGGACGCCATTTAAGAGCCATGAATATCAAAAGACGCGAGTATATTTTAGTTTTGATTATATAAAATGTAGATCCGAAGATTCAATTACATATCTGGTACCAGTATTACCGAATGTTTATTATGGTTATTAACATGGAGTGAAAGCAACGACTAATGACACCAGTGATAATAATATGGCGGAGTTTAGCAGCGACTAATGACACCAGTGGTAACAATATGGCGGAGTTTGGTTGAACTGTTGCCATAGGGTTGCTACTCCGATTCGGGTGTATCATATGAAAGACAGAAACCATAATACAGAGGCTACGAATGTATTCATACATTATTTTATTCTTTCTAAAGCATATTCTATAGTATACTGCTAAATAACCCACAATGTTACAGTAAATAAATGAGATATTTAATATAAATGGTTCACAATTACCGGTATCGGATCTTCATTACTGCTCGCATAAATGGTTAATCGGAGCGTTATTACTGCGCGCATACATGGTTCGCCATTACAAGGTTTCGGATCTTCATTACTGCACGAATAAATAGTTCACAATTATGGAGTTCCGGAGCTTCATTACAGCTCACCATGTTGTCTCGAAGCCTTGGAGTCGGTGGGGTGGTGGAAGCGACGGAAACCAATGAGGGGCCTCCAGTAGAGCCCGTCCGTCCCTCTCTGTACTGAACCGGCTTTGGGGACGAGTGGATTTGCTGCCGTGGAAAGGTAAATAGAAGTTTCCTTCGATATATTTTTAAGGCTTATATCTATTATGTTAAGTATTCTTCGGTTCGCTCTTGCCTGATCCTCCCTACCCCTTGTGGGAGTTGGGGCTGGCTACTGACTGACTAACTAACTGACTGGCTATTCGTGCTCATCCTGCGAAAAAAGGCAATAAAAACTGTGAACATTATACTGTGTATTCCTCTGCTAGGGACTGGAATACTCGAAAGGGGAGCTCTATTCGTGACTTGGTATGCTGGCTTATTAATCCAGGAGGGTTGGTAGCTTCTGAATTCTGTAGTATTTTTCAGTTCAGAATATCTTAGAAATTAGTATATTTATATTCGGTTTTGCGACTTTGCTTTGAACGTAGTACGCAAGCTATATGCTGCTGGTAGAATTTAAGCGTTTTTTATTAATTACTCTTATACTTTGCATACAATACCAATGCAATTACTGATAATTAATTTCTCAAAGAGATTGTCAATATTTTCTCAGGCAGGTATTTTAACCCCTTGAGGATTGACTCTTTTAGACATTTTATTATGGCTATCATTAGATTATATTTAGCTTAGAAAGACATTTTGAGAGTCCGTGCTAATTGGGATAGATTGGACTCCTTTGATTTCTAACCTGAATGAAATAGTCTAATAGCCAGAATACTGTCATAACGCGTCATGATCATCAAGAGGTTAAAGACAAGTTTTCTTGAGGCGTATTTTTTGTAGAGCTTTCTCTAAATTTACAGATTTTGCTATATTTGTCTGCATGCTATCGCAATATTAAATTTAAACCTTTCCGAACTTGTTTAGTTTGCTTACTAGTTTTCCTGTTGACAATGCTATTTGAGTTTGCTTACCTTTTTCTTATAAGCGATTTGGAAATTTGGCTTTGGTTTTAACTATGATAGAAGACCAACTTTGTATTGCTCTATTTTGACATTCTGTTTAACACTTTAGTACTTTAAATTTTGGCCTGCCTCTTTTTTTGTTTATTTTAGCTTTTGGCTTTTCTTTTTGGTCATGTTACCGTAACTTGCACGTAGTGAAAAGTATTGGTTTAATGTTATTTTAATACCACGAAGTTTGTTGATATATTTGAAGATAAATATTGAATCTATATGCTCTAAAAGACCATAAGAAAATTTGTTTTAACCCTCGGCAAAACCTAATAAAAAAGTAGGTAAACCTGACTTTTTGGACCGACAGCGATTTCAGTAAGTTTTATTTTGTTTTTTGTATTTTTTCCTTCAGATAGTGTTGTTTTATACTGAAGAGGAGCGGAAATGAGTATTTACCCATTATCCAACAATCTAAAAACACGCCCCTATTAGATTTTTTTTTTTTTTTTTAATGTTCTAGGCTATTAGCCTAACCTATCAACCTTACCTAACCTAACCTAGTATATGAGTGGGGGCTGCCGCCCCCACACCCCTGCTGGTTGGGTACTGGCTGAAAAACTTATTGTTTTACAGTAGCCTAGGCCTATAAATGTATTTTAGCATTTTTTTTTTCTCCCTTGTAATACATTTCCGCTCTTAATGCCATATATAGCAATGATGTATATGCTCTACCGGACCTATTAGGCCTAAAAAGATCGATGGGGTAACTGTTGGTCCAAAACATCAGTATAACCAAAAAGGATGGTACTAAAATTTCTTTTTCGTAACAAGGTTGTCAATGCGATAATTCCAGTTATCGATAGCTCTAAAGATCATGTGTAAATGTGTTAAACCCTCGGAAAAACCTAATATAAAAGTATGGTATTAAAATGTAATTTTCGTAAAAAGGTTGTCAATACGGTACTTTCCCGTTATCGATGTACAATCAAAGCTGAAAATTGCAGATTAAACACCGTAGACTTCATAGACTTTCTTTCACCTTCGTATAATAGACAGCCAAGTTTTTGTTTTTATTTACTAAGGGATTAGTATATACTCAACCAGCGGGGGTGTGGGGGCAGCAGCCCCCACCCATAATACTAGTTTAGGTAAGGTTGTTAGGTTAGGCTAATGTCTTTTCAAATCCCTATCGGGGGCGTGTCTCAACATCGATCAATAGGCCTAATGGGGAAAATAGGTTTTCCCGAGATTTTTAATTAGTTACAAACACTATATTGGATTCAAATGAACAATTTCTTTTATACAAAAACACTCTGAAAATTCGTGGTATTAAAATAAAACATTTCCATAGTATTTTGTGTAGGCTATCCTTTATTTTTTATTTTTTTTATTTTTTTTGCGGATTGAGTTTTTGTCCTTGCTCTAATCTTTATGATTTAGGCGTTGCTACTATTTCAGCTTTAGTATTGGCGCTTTTGCTATTTTCTTTGTGTCTAAGACTGCTGGCTTTTGGCGTTACATACAGCCTACAATGCGCTGTAAGTTTTGGCTTTAACTTCTGAATATTGAGTTTGGCTTGGCATTGTGCACATATCTTTGCTATTTTGTTGTTGTTGGATGTATTAAGTTTTGGGCTTTTTGGTTTGCCTTTGAAATTAGCATTAAACTGCATTCGTTGAGCTGTTGAGCTCTACCCCTTAAGTTTCTGGACAATAGCATTTCTGTTTGTGGTTACAGCTTTGGGTATTTATCAAGGAAGCTGGCTAACTTTTTTTTTTTTTTTTTTTTTTCTCTCCGTTTCAGCTAGTTTTCATGGTAAATCTACAGTTATACTACCCCTCCCCTACCACCAGCTCCTTCCTTCAAAACACGACTTTTAGCATGTTATTGGATGGTTCAGAAGACGCGGAAACTGGAAAAAAACTTATTTTGATAAAAATTATCACCAACCAGATAAGAGTTTTTCAGGTAATTTGTTGTTGTTTTTTATTTTTTATTTGATATACAGTGTTGTTTAATTCGGAGGACCGTCGCATTTTAGTATTTTTATTATTAGCCTAACCTATCCTAACTTAACCTAACCTAGCCGAAAACTAACCTGTCTCGCGACTGGTCTAAACCCAGCTCACGTTCCCTGTGTATGGGTGCGCGACGGTCTAAATCCAGCTCACGTTCCCTGTTTATGGGTTCGCGAAGGTTTGTAATACTTCAATGTATCTATTAAAAGTCAAATATACATTTCCGAGCATCATCAAACCATACTAAGTCTGCTACTAATAATATTAACCCATTAGTACCAACAGAATAGCAACAAAATAGGGGTAGTATAACTGTAGATTTATCCAATTTTGTTTATAAAAAACACTCTGAAAATTTGTGTTATTAAAAAATTTAGTATTACTGAATAAGATGGTCACGAATTATTTTGCAATATATTAAAACAAATATGGAATCTATATGCTCTAAACATCGTATGAAAATGTGTTTTAAGCCTCGGCAAAACCTAATAAAATTTTAACTAAAATTGATTTTTTTCGTAACATGGTTGTCAATACCTTCATATAGACGGCACAGATGCGTACACTCGCTATTTTCACCGGTCTCCCGAGGTCTGTCCACCACCTTTTTAGTAAACACTACCTCCACCTGCCTAGCTCTGTCGAAACTACAGGTGTTCATTTCCACACCTTTGCGCATCATGTCACAAGACACTACTGGGTTCCTATTGGTTTCTTTGTGAAGATTTAATTATAATGCATAGGCTAAGTCACGCTCTGGTCACACATACACTCGGGAGCCAATCAGTTAGGTGTAATATGTTGATTAAGTCATTGCAATCGCCCAATCACAGATACCCACCTTGATTTACCTGAAAATCACCAGTTGAGTCATGGCAGTAGATTGTAAAGGGTGCTCGCCTCTGCCACCTCTGTTATTGTAGAAACTACAAGAAATAATACTGCTGCCCTGAAAGTATTTACAGAACATGGGTGCTTGCCTACTGATGTGACGTGTAAGAGGTAAGATTTTTTCGCATAGGTTTAAACTTCCGGAAATTAATGGGTAATAAATAAGATAATGGATTATTTTAACTTACGTCCGCCGCCGCACTAATGTTATTGTTGTCAACCTCTCTCTGCCGTCGGACGAGTGTGGCAGAGCCAGGGCTAGTTTAGTATCCCACGTACGGAGTACTATGAATCCGCAGTAGCTGGCATGCAAGGGCTAGTTTTGTATCACACATACTGAGTACTATGAATCCACAGTAGGTGGCATGCAAGGGCTAGTGTTGTATCCCACGTACAGAGTACTATGCTCCCGCAGTAGCTGACATGCAAGGGCTAGTATTGTATCCCACGTACTGGGTAGCCTACTATGCACCCGCAGTAGCTGGCATGCAAGGGCTAGTTTCGTATCCCACGTACTGGGTCTAAGTTAGGTTAGGTTGGGTTGTTTGGTTAGGTTAATATACTAGGTCTCAGAAACAAGATTCGTAGTTGCGGTAGTATTTACAGATACGCCCGAATACTAAATGGGCGGCGGCCCAACCGCAATGGCACCGGTAATGGTTAGTGTTGTGTCCGTACTACCTAGTACGTGGGATACATCGTAGGCGTTAGGTGTGGATTAGGCTTGTATCCAATGTACTAAGTCTGTTACTGGATATTTATGATTTAAATAAGTGCCAAGTTTTAGATAAATCTGGTTATATGGCTTTGCAATTAGGGAAAACATGAGCTGATTTCCAACATTTGGTTAGTCTTTTTAGACTCTCAAAATCCGAGCCAAGTTTTGCCAAAACTTGGCTCCGGTTTTCCAAAATTCGGCTTTTTGGGGTTTGCAATTTAGGGAAACCAGAGTCAAATTTCTAAATTAGGTTACTGTAATTTGTTTACTCCACAAACTCGCAAAATCCTAGCCAACTTTGGCCAAAACTTGGCTCGGGTTTTCGAAATATTGGGTTTTAGGCCTTGGAAATGCCTTACAACCAGAGCCAAGTTTAGCTAAAATAAGTTTTTATAGACTTTTTACGCATTTAACCCCTCATTTTCCCTATACATCATAGCCCTCCCCACTATCGGCTGCGTGTCTCAAGATCAGGGTTGTTTATTTTTTTATTTAAAAAAAAAAACAAAAAATCATTTGATTTAAATCTATTTTTTTTATTTATATTAATTTGATTTTCTACATGAAATCTAACTGCTACAGGATATTGTTTAGCATATTTATAACTAAAAATAGATAGAATACGTGAATTAAAAAATGCATATAACATGAAATGCAGATTAATTTAAATTTTCTATTTCTGTGGACGTTTTCATATCAATAGGCCTATGTCTGTCTCTAACTAAATAAACACACTCCTCATGATCATGATGCTTAAATTCTTTGTTTGGTCTAACCAATTAAATTAAAGTGGAATTTATGTTCGTTATATTCAGTTACAAGGTACTTTCTTTTAGCTAACTGGATAATAAACATGAAAAAGGAGTTTGTACTACTATGGGTATCTTTAAATTTATCTATACTTTTTCTTAATAATGCTAATTCCACTATACACTATACGTTTATTTAAATAAAACAAAATTATATCATTTTTGTTGTAGTAATAATTACTTCTGCAGTTAAACAAGATAATTATATTCTTAGTTTGATAATTATAATGCATATTAAACTTTGGTTAATATCACTTTGTCTTTTTATAAACACAAGTAACATCACTGTTACATACTAATTCAACGTTTGGTTATAGTAGTGTGGCTTTTCGTACAGTAAAACAAATATATATATATATACATAGGCTAATTGAGAAAACATTATTTCTGCTGTGAAAACAGCCACATGACAATTTGGTATCTAAAAGTGCCACAGTGGATTCCCCCGCACCACTCACTTAGTCTCATTATGATATAATTATAGGCCTACCGGTACTACAATAATATAATTGGTGTTCATAAACCCATTTGCTTAATTTCCCTTTCCCCTCTCGTTTTCAAATAATGATAAAGTTATGATTTAAATCAGTAATTTGTTTTTAAATAATTCTATTTAAATCTGTGATTAAAATAAACCTTATTTAAATCAAAGAGCCCTGCTCAAGATAGTTATATAATGGGGAACACGGTTTTTCAGAGGGTTGTAATTATTTCCAAACCCTATATATTGATCAAAACTAACAGAAAATTAAAAAAAATCCATGGGAAAATTAGTGACCATCTTAGTGAAATTTTCCGATAATTTTACTAATCTTGGGAAGGACTTCTACCAATTAAGTTTGCAGACTATATCAAACGACCCTTCTAGCTGCCATAGATTCTGCCTAACTTACAAATAAAGGACTTCGCCGGTACTGTAAGGATCAAAACTTCATTTTTGGGTTTGGGATACTTTTAGCCTTCGGTTTTGAATCGGCGATTAGGTCACCAATTTTACAGTTGGATTTTGGGTATTGCCTTTTGGTAGTTTGTTTTCATTTAATGTTTGCTTCTGGATTTAATTTTAACCTTAGCCTTTGGATGTTAGATTTATCATAGACTAAGGTCGGTTATACTTCACTTTAGCAGCTGATTTATCGATACCTTATTAAATTTGCTCTGTCATCTTGCCTAAATTTCATAAATAACTTAAAAAAATCATGATAAAGTAATTCAGATAAGATATGATCATTTAGATAGCTTGGCTTGGTCTTTCAATATTGGTTGGCCCAGTTTGTCATTACCACCGTAAATACATTTTTTGACTGTTAACGAAAGCTGGACAAACTGCAGCACTCTTGAATCAGCGGAGCAATATTTTAGCTTGTTATAATCCTGTGTAGCGGGTAAACCTGTACTTAAATCTCAATAATTTGTTAATGGTATATGTTTTTTACTTTCATAAATAGTCCATTAACCCTCTCCGACATATGACGCGATTTTGAGCCTATTGGGGATACTTTAAAGCCTTTGTTACCATCAGGGATATTTAGAAACCTTTAGTTTAGTTACTTCAACCTCTGCAGTTGTCTTTGAGTTAGCTGTGTGCAGAAAACTAATTTTGGAGAGGTAATTATAAGAGAACTATTTCTTATTGCTAATCTGCCAACCTCTGCGTCATATGTGCGTGAAAGGGTTAATATACTAGGTTAGGTTAGGTTTTGGTTAGGTTAAAGATATTCAATATTGCTTAGTAAATAGGCATCTGAAAAACTGTTCCACCCGCTACACAGGATCTTACCTCCAACTTCACCATATAGTAGATCTATCTTCTACTAATGGAAAGTCCAGCGGGGGGTGTCCCAGTTCAGCTTAGGTTGTTAGGTTAATGACTAAATGGTTTTCGGGGGACAAGTATCAATATTGCTAAATAATGGTTGAAGTGCTTTTGCCAAAGCACCTTAAAGCACACTACTAAAGAATAGGTTGAAACTATGAATGAATGAACTAAAATCCATATTGACAGTCTGCTTTTGTTTTCCCCATTTGGCTATTTAAGGGGAGGCAGACAGTTTTTCTGGACCCCCTTCTCCCTAATGTTTAGCCCCACTAGTCGTTCGGCCCATTAGTTTGGCGATTTTAACACCTTTCGCCCCATTTAGTTCTTAATTTTAAGACCTTTAGTGCTATTTAGGTGTGTATTATTTCCTGGTGAGCGATAGCTAGCCTGCAATTTTAAGAGTAAGAGGAACAGGCCTTCGGCCGGGACATTTTTCTACCGAAACATTTAAAAATTTATATTGAAAGGGGGTCTAGGGCGTGTTTTTCTAAGCTTGATGGAGGTCTAGGGAGGAAAAAAAAATATATATAAGAATGAATTAATAGACCAAACTGTGAATCTCTCTTTAATGTCTTGGCTTTTTTGATAGCTTCGGTTTTGCGTTTAAAGTTGTTAGCTTGCGGGTGGCTTTTTTATTATGTTAGCTTTTGCTTTAAATCTAGTTTATTTTAAACTTTCTCTTGGATAGGATTTAGTATTTGTAATTGTTTTCTTGGTTTTGCCTTTAAAGGTTGCATGTTAACTATTCAACTTTTGGATATTTGTGTGCAAGTTACTTAGTTTGATTTAGACTTTAATTTTTTTTTTCGGCTTTGGATCTTGGCTGTGCTTAAAAATTTTGTTCAATTGTGGCGCAATTTTTTTTTTTTTGTACTTTGCATTTGATGTAGGATTTTGCTTTGAAAGAAACATTATTTTGGGGTTTAACGCTTGCTTTTTGTAAATTTTGATTGCTTTGTATTTAGTCTTTACTCTTGATTTAGCCTTGACTGGTTCGGCTGTTTACTTTTATGGCCTTGGTATGTGCCTTTGGTATTCAACTTTTAGATTTTCTTGTATTTTTAACTTGGCTCGGCATTTTCTAAATGTTTGCCTTTCATAATACTGAATATTGCCTTTGCTTTAGTGTATTCTTTTTCTCCTACAGAGTTCCTGAAGCCGGGGAGATTTGGCCGGATATAATGTCTCATCGCTGGGTTCACCGCAACGCCCAGCACCCATCTTCTCTTCTGGCAAGGTTAGTACATTGAAGGTGTAACTATAAGAAAAGTGGGTAAACCTGACGTTTTGGACCGACAGCGATTTCAGTAAGTTTTATTTTGTTTTTTGTATTTTTTCCTTCAGATATAGTGTTCTTTTATACTGAAGAGGAGCGGAAATGAGTATTTACCCATTATCCAACAATCTAAAAACACACCCCCGTGACCCCTAGCCTAGGCTATTAGCCTAGACTATTTTTTTTTTTTTTCTAGGCTATTAGCCTAACCTAACAACCTTACCTAACCTAACCTAGTATATGGGTGGGGGCTGCCGCCCCCACACCCCCGCTGTTTAGGTTACTTTTTTTTTTTTTTTTTTGCCATTAGCCTAACTTAACAACCTAACCTAACTGGCGATGGGCTGGTCTATCAGAGTGAGACCTGAGCGATCTCTGCCATACCCATAGCTTACTCTGACTGTTCCTTTTACTTATATATTTTCTAGATCTCAAGTGACGGCGTCTCGTGGATTGACCTCCCAATCTACCAAGATTGGAAGCTAAAGCGTCACATTATTCCTTTGCCCCTCAACTTTCTCTTCATAATTGCTGAGGGGCACAGGGCCCTGGGTGGGGCTTTGGTTTCCCGGGCGTTTACCCACCCTCTCAGCTCCCCGCCATGGAGTGGCTTCGGTCACCCAGGCTTTATTGTGGTCGGCAGGGAGGGTTCTGTGGGGGCGCTCGTTTATGGCCTTGGCCTTACTCGGGGCCTTGGGCTGTTCGGCCAGGCAGCTTGGGGAACAACAACAACAACCTAACCTAATCTAGTATATGGGTGGGGGCTGCTGCCCCCACACCCCCGCTGGTTGGATACTGGCTGAAAAACTTATTGTTTTACAGTAGCCTAGGCCTATACATGTATTTTAGCGTTTATTTATTTGTTCTCCCTTATAATACATTTCCGCTCTTAATGCCATATATATAGCAATGATGTATATGCTCTACCGGACCTATTAGGCCTAAACAGATCGATGAGCTAACTGTCGGTCCAAAACCTCAGTATAACCCAAAAGTGTATACTATAATTCAGAACAAAGGACTTCAGTTAACTGGTTGTTAAATCTGGAATAATGGATTGGGATAGACCTTGAAGAGCTCCAAAGAGCTAGAGAGAATATAAATGAATGGTAAATAATATTGGCAGTTTCAATAGGCCTACATATCAATGCAAGGTACGGTACCGGTATTAAGGATAATCGTTTAATATATGCTGAATATATACTACCAAATGTAGTTAAATGGAAGGACCGAGGGAGAGGTAAACAAAGGTGGAAGGATGGTGTTGAGTATATGCATGAAAGCGGTGCTTGGATGGGAGGGGGTGGGCGTTGAATGACTGGGGACCGAGGTGCATGGGGGCGATTCATTGGTGTCCACCCTTTCCGGGAGCACTGAGTCTAGCAATAGGGAGATAGAAATTTAGCGGACTGAATAGAATCTAATTGTGCTAGGTAGAAAATATCAGAAGCATAAAAAACTACGAAGAGTTCTAAACGGGGCGTACAGGGATTAATGTCTAGTAGTATAACAGAACTGCTAAAGTTATCTTAAAATTTTACTTGGCATTGGTGAGACCTCCATTAGACTGTGCTGTTCGGTTTGAGTTTCCTTGTTATAGTACGGATGGACTAAGGAGGCAAGGTAAATAAAAATGACTTAAATGACTCGAAATTAGATATGTAGAGGATAAACAAAAACTTGGCTTGCATTCATTAGTCGAAGATGAAAAAAATAAAAAATAAGTGGATGAATGGTACCGGTAGTGATGAGGGAGTATTAAGGTATTAGAGGGGAAAAACGGACAAGACTGGTTCAAATGGCTTCAAATTATATATGCGGCTATATAAATTATCTAGTGTTACGAACTGGCACTCGGGTACACAAGGGCTCTCAATCAGGACTCGAGTACGGCTTGCTGCCACAACGGAAACACACGATCCCAACCCCTGAGTACTGCCAGCCGAACAAAAAACACCAATACCCTCCAGAGTTCAATCTGCTATAACGGGGTATACAAGAACTCGGTACTAGTGTTCAACAACAGACTAATAAAGAGACAGGAATTATCTAGTCTGGTCAACAATCAAACAATGAAGTAAGAAACAACAACACAAAAGAATAGTGTTGGCCGAAGCCGAAGTAATCCACCCTTGACTATGAACTTAAGAAGTCCACCACCCTCTACTTCGGATCGGCACTATTACGTTACGTTAATTAATAGTCCTTAAGCATCGAGCAAGGAATCTTCTGAAAAAGTTAGATGCTTCTCGGATGCTCGTAAGAAGTACGTATCGGATTTTGAACAGTAATTCAGTAAGCAAAAACACTGGCAATTAAATACTATTAAAGGCTTAAATTGGCATAAGAATAATTAAAAGAATATGCAATAGTAAATGGCAAACATTAAAAGGAAGTACTCCGCAAATGCAACGGCAATAGCCTACTCGGATTGTGCTCGTGGGCCACTAATCACTAAAGTAGCCAAGCTTGCAACACATGAAATCAATAGTGCATAAACAATATCATACATAAGGAAAGTTTCAATACTATTCTGTATCTACTAATCGAGTAAAGTCTAGCTGGGGTACTGTAGGCAAAAAGGTAGCAGTGACTGAGCAAAAACGGCTCGTAGCCTAGCGAAGTCCTCACGACTGTTTAAAGTATTATGTTAAAACTAACAAGTGCACTTTGAGAAATCCAGATCCCTTGTATCTGGTTTTCTCCCGGCTCCTTCACAAAGTAAAAACAAGCTGTTAATAAAATACAGGGTGGTTAGGCTCTTGCCCTCACGCACTGTAAATTATTAACTCAACACAGTCAGCCGCGAAGACAACCTAGGCTTCACTGAACCGAAAAGAGTATGCAGGTTTATCGCTTAACCACTGCATCAAACAACAACTCGTAACACAGAAAAGCCTTACCCCAGTCTAGCATTACCTAGACTAGCAGAAAACAGGAATAATAATAATAACACACAGGGAAGTGCATATACAAGTGCAACAAACTTAAATCAATCCTATTCTAAGTTAACCTTTCCAAAATAGGCTATCTAATAGGCAAGTATCTCGTGAGAACTCCAGCGATAATACGTTGGCTGACTAGCTCTGCACCAACGGGACCATGGAAGTTAAACAGGGCAGGAAAAAGTGGAAATAAGAATGTAAGGTAGTAGAGAAAGTTCCCATCAGTCAGAAGAATATAAATAGTTAGCAAGGGAAATGAGAAGTCGCTCTGCCTAATGAGTTCTGATGAAAAAATGGCTAGACTTCCCTTTTATACCTGGCCCTCTAGTGAGCCGAACGTGAACTACTGAGGACCGCCCACTGACAACCATTACGTAATTTCTCACTCTCCTCTGGGATACACAAAGGCTCCCCTAGCACTGAGGGAGGGAGGAGTGCTAGTGAGTTAGGCCTACCTCCTGCCTGGCGTACCCACTGACACCTAACTGTGGCAGTTTCTCTTCCCATCATTACAAATAAGTTTTACACACAATACTTATAACTAATGATATAAAATAGAACTCGTTGTGTCCGATGAAAACAAAATACATATTCATAATACTTATAGTACAACGGCTCACACGAACTAAGTTAGGAAACTACATAGACTACAGCCAAAGTTCCTGCCCTGACGATCCTAGCGAGAGTGGGGCATGACTAGGCGTTCTGTACAGCATGTTCACACGTGGACATGCGTCACACCTCCCCCAAGATTTTACTCGCTCAACCCTGAGCTAAAATCTGACAAACACAGAATCCCATCAAGCCCCTCACACCCAGCGACCGCATGGCACTAAAACAAAGCTGAGTTTATCACCAAAACACATCTTATTATTAAAAAAAAAATCACATTTTATAACTCCTCCCAACAATAGCAAAAAGACACAATATCATGCTCCCAGAGCGAGCTTACAGCAGCTCAGCCGTTTGATAGTTCGTGGACTACTCAAACTCTATAGGCTATGACAAACTTATACGATTACCTATATCAAAAGAAAGAGTTTTTATATGATTTTATATTTTAATATGTTTTTCCCGGCTGCACTATAAGGGCAGCCTATTTTCCTCCACTCAAACCCACACACCTGTGATAGCCTACGACTGATCATCCACCCCTGATAAACAATCCGCGATCACATTGTCACATCCAGCAATATGACGGATGTCCAGGTTATACTCCTGCAACATCAAAGACCACCTGGTCAGTCTCATATTGCGATTGTGAAATTGATTCAGGAATCTCAAAGGGTGATGATCAGTGTAGATAACCACGACTGGGCCATAGGCTGGAACATACACCTCGAAGTGCCTGAGCGACAGCACAATCGCCAGTAATTCCTTTTCTATTGTAGAATAGTTCTTTTGTGCAGCATTGAACTTCTTAGAAAAGAAACTTACTGGGTGTTCCACACCTTCATTGTCTGTCTGTAGCAAGACGGCACCAGCCCCTACACCACTAGCATCTGTTGCCAGCTGAAAAGGCCTGTTAAAGTCTGGGGCCCTGAGTATCGGGTGAGTACATAGCAAATGTTTCACCAAAGTGAAAGCCTTTTCACACTCAGGTGCCCACAAAAACTTTTTGTCTTTAGATAACAAATCTGTGAGAGGTGCCAACACCGTTGAGTAACCTTTTATGAAGCGTCTGTAGTAGCCTATCATACCCAAGAATCTCATAATCTGCTTCTTGGTTGTTGGGTGCGGAAATTTATTGATAGCCTGTACCTTGTTCTGAGGAGGGCACACCTGTCCCCTTCCCACTACAAACCCAAGGTACTGCACAGTGGCTTTTACGAAGTCACACTTTGCCAAATTTACTACCAGACCTGCTTCACTAAGTTTCCGGAACAAGGTCTCAAGGTGCTCACAATGGCTCTCAAAGTCGTCATCATAAATGATTACATCGTCCAAATATACGGTGCAATTTGGAATGTCCTTTACAATTTCATTCATCAGGTTCTGAAACGTTGCTGGTGCATTCTTAAGTCCGTAAGGCATAACATTGCACCGGTAGGTACTCCCGTCCACAACAAAACCACATACCTCTTTAGCACGCTCGGACAAAGGTACTTGCCAGTGACCTTTTACTAAATCTACTTTAGACAAAAAACTAGCATTACCAATTTTGTCAACACTATCATCAACCCGAGGAAGAGGATATGGGTTAGTTGGAGTCAAACCGTTTAACCTACGGAAATCAATACAAAAGCGTACCTTGCCATCTGGCTTAGGCTGCAGTGTTACGGGGGAAGTCCACTTAACTGTGCCTTTCTCTATCAACCCTCTACCGAGCATATACTCCAACTCATCCCTCAGAGCTGGTAGTTTTATGGGAGGCACACGGTACGGGATTGACTTAAGGGTATATGGTCCCCCACGTCAACATCATGCATAGCCTGAGTAGTGAGGCCTGGGTGTTCAGCAAATACAGTGGGGTATGAACCGAACAACTGACGGATAGCATCAAACTGTGGCTCAGGCAAATGAGCTATAGCCTCGTCAGCCCTTAGGCTCGAGTTCCCCGCCCACTGATCCGCTGAAACATGTTGATCCCAGCTATCCTCCTCCGAAGCTTGACTGTCCCCCTCTCCTTCTCCACCACGGCCGCAACAAGCCAACACAGGGACAGTGAGAGGCTCAGAGGGGCGCCTCACATACTCTTTAATAAGGTTCACGTGACATAACTGGATCTTTTTCCTCCTGTCTGGAGTGGCAACAAGGTAATCCAAGTCTGAAATTTTTTCTACAATTTTATAATGTCCAGTGTACTTCGCAGAGGGGGTTACCAACCAAAGGCAACAAAATTAATACCTCTTGTCCTACAGTGAACTTCCGGAGCCTCACTTTGCGATCATACCTGTCCTTCATCAAAGCGTGTGATTCTGTCAAATTTCTACCTGCCATCTCCAGACTCTTAAGCATGCGCTCACGGCTTTCAAGCACATACTTTAATAATGGACAAGGCTGCACAGTCCCCTCCCAAATTTCTTTCAGCATGTTAAGGGGGCCCCTGACACGGTGTCCAAAAATCAGCTCGTTTGGACTAAATCCCAGGCTCTCGCCAGGTACCTCCCGAGCAGCAAACGGCACATAAGGCAATCCAAGATCCCAATCCATACCGTTGTCAGCACAATAACACCTGAGCATGCTTTTCAGTGTAGCATGCCACCGCTCAAGCACCCCTTGACTCTCCGGGTGATACGCTGACGATACTACTGCTCGTATCCCATGCTGTTGCATTGTTTGCTTGAACATGTTGGAGGTGAAATTAAATCCCTGATCAGACTGAATCTCCTCCGGGTACCCGTACCTTGAGAAGTACCACAACAAGTTACTGACTACCGTCTTAGCCATTCCATTTTTCATAGGGTATGCATCGGGGTATCTAGTGGCAACATCCATTATGGTTAACAAAAATTTATTTCCAGCCTTAGTGGGAGGGAGTGGACCAACCATGTCAACAATAATTTTACTAAAGGGTGGCCCAATCACAGGAATAGGGTGTAACGGGGCCTTAGGAATAACTTGGTTCGGTTTCCCGACACGTTGACAAATATCACATGAGTTTATCCATGACTGCACATGAGACTTCATCCCCGGCCACCAAAACAATTTCCCCAAAGCCGCCACCGTTTTCTTGGCACCCAAATGTCCTGATAATGGAGAATCATGAGCCAACCTAAGCAAACTTTCCCTGCAGCCCTCTGGCACGACCAGCTGGTCAACTGTACCTGATCCGCCCTCCCAGTTCCTTTTAGGATCTTGATATCGGTGGTATAAAATTCCATTAAAGAAAAAAAAATCTCCTGCCTTTGCATCCCTATCTTCTAACTCCACAGCCCCATTGGTACACTGCAAAACCTCTGGATCCTCTAATTGGAACTTTCGAATGTCTGTGGGAGCCAACATGTCTAACTGCTTGGTCAACAACTCCTGCCCTCCCCCAACATCCAACTTAGACATCCGGTTTTCTCGCTGCAGGTAACGGTGCTGTCTCCGAGTCTCTGCCTCCTCCACTACTTTATCAACTGTGTTAGGCACTGGAGTTACAACAGACTCGGTCAAAGGTCCTGCTATTGGGTCTTTTGGGAGAGCCACTGGTTCTAAACTCTTAAAACTTTTCCCAGCCTTCCGCTTCTCCTTAATTCCCTTCCTCCGATGTTCTGTGGCCTGGGAAATAGGCTGTGATACCTTAAATGCTTGGGAACGAGTTACCACACATGCCATCTGTTGGCGTTGACAACTCACTACCCACTCTTGTTCCTCCCTACTCACATCGGCCGGCCTCTCAGCAACGACTAAGGGTGGAACTTCTAAAGTAGGCACCGCAAAGTCGTTTCCGAGAAGAAGGTCGACGCAGTCCACTGGCAATTTCTCAACGATCCCAACATCTAAGTCCTTAATCACACCATCAACTTCCAGCTCCACACGAACCAACGGGTATGACCTGGTCGCATTAATACCCTGAACAACAACCACCCGTGCCGCATTAATTGGTCGCCCCGTGAAATTCTTCAAAGGTGTCTGTGAAGCTCCAGTATCACGCAAAACTTCCACCTTATGCTGGCAACCCTCCCAACTTACCCTACCGGTCCCTCTATGGGCGCAAAAGACATCACGGACAGGGGACGAGCCTTCCTGAGTCTTATACATAGCCTGTGACCCTGCCGCTGGCAAACTACCCTGGGTAAATCCAGACGACATTTCAGCCACACCTATGCTGCCCACCAAAGACACGGCTGCAGCTGGCGGCTTACTAGGACAAGATTTTGCATAATGCCCCTTCTTTCTACAATGAAAATATTCCACTTCCCCTATCGGTCTCTTCCGATAAGGGGCGGAGTTCTGACCCTTCTGTAATGGGACGGCTCTAGTCTTTGGTTCAATCCTGGTATCTTGGCTTTTAAACTGAGGTTTATATCTATAGTGATTGTCCTGAGCTCGAGGGTTTGGAGTATCGCGCCCCTTGGGAACTGCATCAACACGCTTTACAGGTTCACATCCCCTGATTAGCGACAACCTGAGGTCAGCCATCTCAGCTGCCTCTTGAAGAGTTCTTGGGTTCTTTTCTTTAATAGTTAAGTCATTTCTGCACCAGTACACTTATAAAACTGCTCGAGCAGAAACCGCTCCGTCAACTGTTCTGCCGTCTCAGCTTTCTCAGAACGTGTCCAGTTTTTAAGTGCATATGTCCCGGGCATGTTCAAGAAAGGTCGCCTCCCTAGTCTTTGTAACACCCCGAAACTTCAATCGATATGTTTCCGGTTGCAACTCGTATGCCCGTAGGACAGCTCTCTTCAATTCTGGGTAGTCAATGCAAGACTCTAAAGGCAGTGCATCATAATCCTTCAGACCCTTACCCGTAAGTCTTGAGGAGACTAGAGCTGCCCACTTCACTTCAGGCCAATTATGCTCCCTACACTTCTCAAAACTATTAAAAAATTCTGTGACTTCAGTTTCACTAAATGCCGGCACCAATTTGACTAAGTGGGCCAAGGACTGTTCTCTTACTTGGCCCTCACGGCCCATCCGAGTCTCTGTCGACTCTGCACGAGTCTTATCTAAATCTAATTTAGCACAATATTTCTCAGTCGTACCTAAGCTCAGCCTCATGCCTCCTAACCTCAATCTCATGCCTCCTCGTCTCATCCTCCTGCCTCCTGGTCTCATCCTCCTGCTTCCTAGTCTCATTCTCCTGCTTCCTAGCCTCAATCTTAGCAAGCTCAAGTCTAAATACCATATCTGGAAACAGGCAGGAAGAGGGAGCTGCCACTACTGAAGGAGGGGGGGCAAAAACTGGGGAACCACCACGTGCACCACCCGAGGGCACTCCAATCTGCCAATTCTCATCCCTCTGTGGGAGAGTGCTAACCTCAGGTAACTGAGTGGACGGCACTGTGGGAGTTGAGTGAGAGGGGATCTGGGGAGGAACCCCCCCCAAACGCCCTCTCCTCCGAAACCCCATGTCGCCCACGCAACACCCAGGAAATCAGCTCCCCCTTGGACATCCCTGCTACATTGGAAATGCCCAAAACCTTGGCTATCAGGTGCAAGCCACAAACATCCACCCCAGTCAGCCTCTCCTCCGTCACGTGGCACCGCTTACTCACAAAAACTCTAGCATCCTCCTCACTGGTTACTAACGGCACACCTTCAAATGACATCTCTCGCTCATCGTCAGTGCTAATGCACGACATACTGAAGTCCACAACAAAATTCTCAAGACAAAAGTGTTAAACTTCTTATGCAAGCACTAATTACTAAATTAACTAGTCTCTTAAATGCTTTACTAATTGCCATACAAAAAAAATATTCTTCAATATGCACGCTAAAATACAAACAAACAAATGTTGTACAACTCTGCAAAAATGTATACTGTTCACCAAATCCTAAGCAAGGTCGCCATTTGTTACGAACTGGCACTCGGGTACACAAGGGCTCTCAATCAGGACTCTAATACGGCTCGCTGCCACAACGGAAACACATGATCCCAACCCCTGAGTACTGCCAGCCGAACAAAATACACCAATACCCTCCAGAGTTCAATCTGCTATAACGGGGTATACAAGAACTCGATACTAGTGTTCAACAACAGACTAATAAAGAGACAGGAATTATCTAGTCTGGTCAACAATCAAACAATGAAGTAAGAAACAACAACACAAAAGAATAGTGTTAGCCGAAGTAATCCACCCTTGACTATGAACTTAAGAAGTCCACCACCCTCTACTTCGGATCGGCACTATTACGTTACGTTAATTAATAGTCCTTAAGCATCGAGCAAGGAATCTTCTGAAAAAGTTAGATGCTTCTCGGATGCTCGTAAGAAGTACGTATCGGATTTTGAACAGTAATTCAGTAAGCAAAAACACTGGCAATTAAATACTATTAAAGGCTTAAATTGGCATAAGAATAATTAAAAGAATATGCAATAGTAAATGGCAAACATTAAAAGGAAGTACTCCGCAAATGCAACGGCAATAGCCTACTCGGATTGTGCTCGTGGGCCACTAATCACTAAAGTAGCCAAGCTTGCAACACATGAAATCAATAGTGCATAAACAATATCATACATAAGGAAAGTTTCAATACTATTCTGTATCTACTAATCGAGTAAAGTCTAGCTGGGGTACTGTAGGCAAAAAGGTAGCAGTGACTGAGCAAAAACGGCTCGTAGCCTAGCGAAGTCCTCACGACTGTTTAAAGTATTACGTTAAAACTAACAAGTGCACTTTGAGAAATCCAGATCCCTTGTATCTGGTTTTCTCCCGGCTCCTTGACAAAGTAAAAACAAACTGTTAATAAAATACAGGGTGGTTAGGCTCTTGCCCTCGCGCACTGTAAATTATTAACTCAACACAGTCAGCCGCGAAGACAACCTAGGCTTCACTGAACCGAAACGAGTATGCAGGTTTATCGCTTAACCACTGCATCAAACAACAACTCGTAACACAGAAAAGCCTTACCCCAGTCTAGCATTACCTAGACTAGCAGAAAACAGGAATAATAATAATAACACACAGGGAAATGCATATACAAGTGCAACAAACATAAATCAATCCTATTCTAAGTCAACCCTTCCAAAATAGGCTATCTAATAGGCAAGTATCTCGTGAGAACTCAAGCGATAATACGTTGGCTGACTAGCTCTGCACCAACGGGACCATGGAAGTTAAACAGGGCAGGGAAAAGAGGAAATAAGAATAAGGTAGTAGAAAAAGTTCCCATCAGTCAGAAGAATATAAATAGTTAGCAAGGGAAATGAGAAGTCGCTCTGCCTAATGAGTTCTGATGAAAAAATGGATAGACTTCCCTTTTATACCCGGCCCTCTAGTGAGCCCAACGTGAACTACTAAGGACCGCCCACTGACAACCATTACGTAATTTCTCTCTCCTCTGGGATACACAAAGGCTCCCCTAGCACTGAGGGAGGGAGGAGTGCTAGTGAGTTAGGCCTACCTCCTGCCTGGCGTACCCACTGACACCTAACTGTGGCTGTTTCTCTTCCCATCATTACAAATAAGTTTTACACACAATACTTATAACTAATGATATAAAACAGAACTCGTTGACTCAGATGAAAACAAAATACATATTCATAATACTTATAGTACAACGGCTCACACAAAGTAAGTTAGGAAACTCTACATAGACTACAGCCAAAGTTCCTGCCCTGACGATCCTAGCGAGAGTGGGGCATGACTAGGCGTTCTGTACAGCATGCTCACACGTGGACATGCGTCACACTAGATATATAGGCATTGGTTTGAGAACTATTGTAGATGTGCGAAATAGAGTGCGTACTAGTTTGATTACCTCAAGAACTGTATAAAATTTATAGGAGTGGATAATTATGAATAGGAGTCGTGTGAATGGGCTCGGCCTTCTGGAGAATTTAGTTACGTTCATTTAGTTTAGTTCCTATAAGTATCCCCTGGCAAGATCAAAATTGGCAAGGGCTGTACCTAGTTTATTAATCATGAGTTAAACCAGGGCATTTTGGTTTAAAGACTTGGATAAAAAGGAGAATACAGTAAAAGGAAAGAACAAAAGTAAAAAACTAAATTCAAAACAAAAAACGAAACTATAAACTAAACTGGATTCTGTTAATGAATAAAAAGTTATATTTTTAGTTTAGCTTAAAATAGTCCCGCGTGAGGCATTGCGCGTATTTGTTTTGAGATTATAAGTTCAGTTTGTTTGGCGATTTTGAGAACTTTTCGCCCCATTTGTCTATATTTAAAATGTTCTTGCCATTTAGGTGCCTGTTTTCCTAGCGAGCAATAGCAAGTCTGTAATTTTAGAAGGAACCGGCCTTCGGCCGCGATATTTTGATAAATGTAGTCATTTATCTTTAAAGGGGGTCTAGAGTGAGTTTTTAAACTTAATGGAAAGTAGCGAGGAAACTCTAAAATATAGATAAAATATATAAACTACTGATAACGCCAAATACGATTATGCGCACTATCAATATGAAATAAATTAAAAGAATGTCATTAAATTGTTAGATAAATATAGACTTAAGGGGAAGTATTTGTTTTTCTGAATCCCTTCACGTTTAGTCTAGTTACTTTTCAAAATTTAAGGCTTTCGCCCATCTTGTTTTAAATATTAGAAACTTTGCCACTTACTAGTGTCGATTTGGTCCTGGCTCGTAATTGAGAACTTTTAATTAAGAGGAACCGGCCTTTGGCTGGGATTTTATTCTACCGAAAAAATATACAAATCTCTAAGGGGGGTCTTTGGGATGTTTTAAAATATGCTAGATTGATTTCTATGGAACAAACTAAAACATATATATATATTGATTATTTTTCCACCAACCAACTTCACTTCTAAGCTCAATGAAATCAACAAATGCATGTGGTACTCAAAGGACTCGAACCTAGTTTACTCTCATCGAATTCCGCGCACTTATGCATTACGCTATAAAGACAGTTTACCGGTAATAATAACAAAGATATACTGTACATATATAAAATAACGTCCCCTTAGGTTTGAGCAGAGTACAGTACTGACGCCTTGAACGTACTGTAGGCGAAGTTATAATGGTGGTCGGTAAGGGAGGCTGGCCTCTTCTCACTCATGTTTAGCAGATTAGTTTTTGAGAAGAAGTTTGGCCCATTAGTTTGGCGATTTTACAAATGTTCGCTCAATTTAATTTTAAATATTAAAACCTTTCGTTCCGTTTAAGTGTCTATTTTCTTCCTGGCGAGCGAAAGTTAGCCCCTAATTTGAGGAACCGGCCTTCGGCCGTTTGAACAAAAATGGTGACTGTGCACTAATTTCATAAAGAAATAAGTTTGAAAAACAAAAATTTATAAACATAGTATCAACGCTGCATATATAACTCATTACTGGTTAACTTAACAAGAATAAGTACTTGTTCAAACCGGGTTTAAAGGGGGTGGAGTAGATTTTTCTGGACCTCATTCTCCCTAATTATTAGCCTCATTTGGTTTTGAGATTTTAAGACTTTAGACCCATTAGTTTGTCGATTTAAAACACTTTTGTTTCAGTTAGGAGTATTTTTGTTTTCCTGGCGAGCGATAGCAAGCCTGTAATCTTTGAGTCGGCCTTCTGCCGGGATATTTTTCAACCGAAAAAAAAATTAATTAATATCAAAGGGGGTTCTTGGATTTGTTTAAAAGCTATATTGAAGTATTGACAGAAAACTAAGGTAATTAGACAAACTCTCTTCTTAAACCATGAAATTCACTGTGCTGTACATTTGCTGCCTTAAATAATTTGTAAGTTTTGAACAGATATTCCAATATTTAAAGTCTTGAATGAACTGTATACCAAAGCCCTAAAGGGGACATGGGCCGGTGTTCTGTAGCACTTTCTCCCTAATGAACTGTATACCAAAGCCCTAAAGGGGACATGGGCCGGTGTTCTGGAGCACTTTCTCCCTAATGAACTGTATACCAAAGCCCTAAAGGGGACATGGGCCGGTGTTCTGGAGCACTATCTCCCTAATGAACTGTATACCAAAGCCCTAAAGGGGACATGGGCCGGTGTTCTGGAGCACTTTCTCCCTAATGAACTGTATACCAAAGCCCTAAAGGGGACATGGGCCGGTGTTCTGGAGCACTTTCTCCCTAATGAACTGTATACCAAAGCCCTAAAGGGGACATGGGCCGGTGTTCTGGAGCACTTTCTCCCTAATGAACTGTATACCAAAGCCCTAAAGGGGACATGGGCCGGTGTTCTGGAGCACTTTCTCCCTAATGAACTGTATACCAAAGCCCTAAAGGGGACATGGGCCGGTGTTCTGGAGCACTTGCTCCCTAATGAACTGTATACCAAAGCCCTAAAAGGGACATGGGCCGGTGTTCTGGAGCACTTTCTCCCTAATGAACTGTATACCAAAGCCCTAAAGGGGACATGGGCCGGTGTTCTGGAGCACTTTCTCCCTAATGAACTGTATACCAAAGCCCTAAAGGGGACATGGGCCGGTGTTCTGGAGCACTTTCTCCCTAATGAACTGTATACCAAAGCCCTAAAGGGGACATGGGCCGGTGTTCTGGAGCACTTTCTCCCTAATGAACTGTATACCAAAGCCCTAAAGGGGACATGGGCCGGTGTTCTGGAGCACTTTCTCCCTAATGAACTGTATACCAAAGCCCTAAAGGGGACATGGGCCGGTGTTCTGGAGCACTTTCTCCCTAATGTTTAGCCCTATTAGGTTTCAGATGTTAAGATGTTTGCCCCATTAGTTAGTCCATTTTAAGACTTTTCGCTCCATTTCTTCGTCCATAATTAGAACTTTCATGCTATTTAGGTGTAGTAAATATTTACTACAAATCTCCTAAGACCTCCAACCTTGTCCTCCGTAACCGCCCCATTTCCACCAACCAACCGAAAGACGACCATGTGATATACCAGCATATTTGCACCTCTGGGACTGTGGGACCCCTATCCTATGTTGGAATGACACAGACTCGCCTTTTCCGTCGACTAACCCTCCACCTTCAATCTGGCGCTATAAAAGATCACTATCAAGCCCCCCACCATCTTGCCCTAACTCGCGCCGACCTAGACAAACAAACTACCATACTCGACAAAGAATCAGACCCCAGAAGACTAGCTATTTTAGAAGCTCTATATATCCAAACGCTCAACCCCAGCATCAACAACCAAACACAAGACCTTCAAATTCTTCCTTCAGGCAAGCGCTACAGGCATACTGCCCTCGTTCCTCTCGCCCTGTGCCCCCCTCCCTTACCTTTCCGCGCTCAGCACACAACTGACAACACCAACCAATCACAGCCACCCACAGCCAACAACCAACCACCGATAAGATTTAGTGCCCGTCTCGCGAATAGACTGCCTTCCACCAATGAACAGCCACCCCACACCCAGTAGTTCCGCCCACCTACCTATTCTTGATCCTCGAATTTTGTATAAATATGTTGCTATGTCCTTATTCTAATCATTACCTGCCCTTTCCCTGAAGATGCAAGATGTTTACTTGTGAAACGTTGGATCCACCATGAATTTTGCTAACCTGTTGTACCTCATCTCTGAACCCCAGAGGAAAATTGTTAGAACTATTGAAAACTGTAACAATAAAATACTGAATGCTGAAACTGCTGTTGCCTTTAACCTCGTCTGTTTAAAAGAGAATCTATTACCTGGCTATACTAACATATATATACATGTAATATATATATATATATATATATATATATATATATATATATATATATATATACATACAGTATATAGCCAAAATAACTACTACCCCATTAACATGCGTATAGGC